>OZ022498.1:44213639-44816489 GCA_963989385.1 Ctena decussata | reverse complement strand
GGTCAAACTTGGTGAATGCCCATGATGATCCGAGTCTGCACAGGGCGAACAACCACATTGTTGGTTTTCTCGTGTCGCGGCTCATATTAGAATTAATACGGTTTGTGATTATGCTAGTACTGAGTCAAGAGTAGTAATATTCTTAACTGTGAATACTACAATAAGAACTTAACCATTAAAGCGCAAAAAAAACAACAAAAAAAAAGTAACAGGCGATAAAATTGCCATCCACAAAATTTAAAAAAAAAAAAAAAATCATCAAAGCTATATCATATGAGCCACGACACGACAAAACCAACAATGTGGTTGTGCGGACAGCGCAGACTCAGAACAGCCTGGGCATCCGCCCAGTCTGATCAGAGTCTTCGCTGTCCGCATGGAGGTAGCTTAGACCCATAGCTACCCTTTGAGCCATAAACGAAGAGCCTGATTAGCCTGGGTAGATGCCAAGGCTGATCTGAGTCTGCGCAGGGCGCACAGCCACATTGTTGGTTTTGTCGTGTCGCGGCTCATATTGAAAATTCAAAGACTACTCAGGGCAAATAGTGAAGATCCAAATGAGACTGCTCACGATAAGCCACCTCATCTGGATTTACGCTGTTTGCAAATTCAATTATTTTTCGGCGCTTTAAGTGTTCAAGAACAATGGAAGAAAGAAAGGCAAAAATAAAAAAGAATAGAGCAACAACACAAGACAATTAAAAAGAAATAGAATAAAAAAAATTAAACGAAAGAGTTATATCTTTATTTTAGAAACGTATACTCTTAACGTCTTACCTTCCAAATAAATAAAATCAACGCCCTTTATTTTTCTTCTCTTCCTGTATGTAGACACGCTGCTTGTCAACTTCGGTGTGATCGTAGGGGGCCCGGGGACAGACAGTCGTCGGCCAATGAAATCGTTCTTTATAGGTGACGGCACTGGTTTCTTAGGCATTTTTCTCACATTAAGCAAATATTGGGATTATCTAACTATTTACCGTAAAAATAGAAAAAATGGGCACCCTAACAAACTACGACAACATCTAAGAAAATATATAATCATGCTATGTGTGAAAACAAATTTTGCTGGCTAATCTTATTTAGACTGCTGACTTATTCTGAACGATGCACCGAAAGAGTTGTAAGTATCGGGACAGATAGCCTGTGCAAACAGTGCAGACCCAGATCAGGTCAGAAAATTTTACCCAGAAAGCTATTTTATTCCAGCACATATGCGTATATGATACATAAGCTGTCAAAGGTATAATTTGAAAACCCTATCTCAATTAATAAAACAATTATGACGGCGTTTTCGGATCTTCTTTGATGACCCTCGTACATTATTTGCCTGTCTCAATATTTGGAGCTTTTATGGCATTATGTAACAGCCAGTAAGAATGATAAACACGTCGGAAAATGGAAAAAAAGGCTAAAAGAATAATATCTATTTGGCTAGCGAAAACAGGGAAAAATGAGTGTCACTTGCTATTATAACAACCAAACAAACGAATTAAAGTAGCACACAAAAGAAGTGACCTTAGGGAGTCCGAGAGGGTTTGTACAGTTGTTTTCTTGTTTGTCCTTTAATCTTGATCGCAAAGAACTGTTGTATTTCTAAAAATAAACAAATAGACATAAGCTGCTTTAGAAGAACAGCGTGTTAATCATTTATCGCTACCGTCAATAGCTGATAACTTCGTAAGAAAAAGAATAATAATAAAAGATGGTAAATTAAATAGGCAATATTGTGCAATGTCGCTGGACACTATAGTCTTTTTATCAGGCAGTACTATGGCATCAGATTGTATTGTGTCCTAGCTTTGTTCAAGTTTGTTTCTTGAGATATTATAAGGTTTGCCAATCATGTTGCCGGGCCGCGTAGCGCAATCGGTAGGGTGTCTGACTTATAAGCCAGAGGTCCTGGGTTCCGAATACCTGGTCTGACCACTTACTTTCATTTTGATCTTCCGCTGATTCAAGAAGAGCAGATGTCAGTTACTGGTGAAAGTCAATGCACTTAGTACTGGTTAACCGCTTAGGAGGTCTAAGCCTGTCCATGAATAGTGTGGTTAGGTTAACTGACCGTCCGACATGACCATAGCTGTTTACCGCGGACGTTAAACAATAACACAACAGCAACACAACCAACCATGTTAAACTCACCATTTCATTCCCACCAGGAAATAAAAGAATAAGCATCTGTAAATAAATAGCCAAAATATAGAGGATCTTACACAAGTGGTCATTTCTTATGAAATTTACCAAACTCGCAGGCGAGTTATCAATGACGTTACATGTATGCGCCAAAATATTGTTACACGTGTGGTCATATGATTTTTATGGCACGACGTTATCCATTGAATAACACCGACGTCATAATTGAGCCGCGACGCGAGAAAACCAACAAAGTGGTTATGCGCCCAGCGCAGACTCAGATCAGCCTGGGCATCCGCCAAGTTTTACCAGACTATTCGTTTAATGCTCATAAGGTAGCTAAGGGTCTAAGCTACCGCCATGCGGGCAGCGAAGACTCTGATCAGACTGGGCAGATGCCCAGGCTGATCTGAGTCTGCGCTGGGCGCACAACCACATTATTGGTATAGTCGTGCCGCGGCTCATATGATGAATAACACTGCTGCTATAAAAACAGAAGCTTGGAACATTTACAAGTTTCAAGTACCTTGGAGCAGTTGTCATGAAGTCTCAAACCGGAGCTTCTCTCAAGGATTGAAAACCCCACTGCAGCTCTGTCAAAGCTGAATCCAATATGGAAAGATAAGAACATATCTCCTGGATCCAAACGCTACCTTTTCATATCCATATTTCTGTATGCTTGTGAGTCATGGACCTTGACAGCAGATTTAGGCCTTTGAGATGAGATGCTATTGAAGGTTACTGTACATCTCGTACAAGGACCATGTCACTAATGAGGATCCAAGCAAGAACTGGAGAATATGACCACCTCCTGACCTTGGTCAAGAAACGGAAAATGAGGTGGTTTGCGTCCCCAACAATTTTCCTCACCTCGATATAGCCACGCACGGTACTGAAAATTCAGCTTTGGGATGTAGGGTAGTATTAAGTTTGTAAAAAATGACGGTATTGATATTTCTTTGATTTTCTTACAAAATGTATCAAAAGATTTGTAAGATAGTATAGAATACTAGAGTAACATATTTTTTTTTTTTACTTTAGACTTGCGTTTTAAGAAAAACGAAGAAAACTGAGTATCTTTTTGTTCATTTTCTCTATTTTCCCTATATTCTATTAGAAAATAATGGTCATGTAAATTAGAGCAAAAATGACCATTAAATGTAGACTAAAAATTTTTTTTTAAAACAAAAATATCTCAGTGCAGCTTAAAAAGTGCACTATAAGGACCTAACACAAAAGTTTTCGTTTTTTATTCAAGGAAGACAATAAAGGAGAAAAAGTTTCTATGTCTTATAGAATTTAATAGTATTTCAAGCTCACGCGATATCGTCGTTGGCAGGTAGATTATTCGGGGCTGAGGAAAAAACGTTGCGCATGGGCCACATCTCAAGGTCTTAGCAAAGACAATTCTGCAGGGCACAGTGAAAAGACATGAAGAGGTAGTCGGAAGAAGAGGCGGGAAGACAATATTAAGGAGTGGACAGGGATGGACTTTGCTAGCTCAACTAGGGCAGCTGAAGACTCGGCTAGGTTGAAAGGTATTGTTATAAAGTCAGCTGTTGTGCCCCAACGAACTCGCAAGGTTATGAGACTAGATACGACTATAATGCATATAAAGAATATTTGTTTACAATATTTGCTTTGAAGCAAACGAATTGTTGGAGTTATCATCCGAAGGTCCTGAAAATGGCCAGACCGACTTCCCGGAGTTTCGTGAGAACTCAATCAGTTTATCTTTTACATAACTGAAATTTCTGTACTCTACTTACACATAATTGAAAAGCATTATTATATAACTTGAGCCTTAACACGACACAACCAAAACATTCGCATAACACATATCAGCCTGGACATCCGCCTAGTCTGACCAGAGTCTTCGCTGCGTTCTTAAAGGGTAGCTAAAGGTCTAAGTTAACTTAATGCGGACAGCGAAGACTCGGATCAGACTGGGTGGATGCCAGGCTGATCGAAGTCTTCGCTGGACGCACATGCCACTTTGTTTGTTTTGTCGTGTCATGGCTAAATTATGTTTAAGACTTCGTGTTGGGAATAGAATGGCATATTCATCAGGCTTGACGCCGTCTCACTATGAGTTAAGAGGACCTACGCAGGCCAAACAGTTGTTTTGGAGCTGCATCAAAGTCTCTCTGTCTCCATCTCTCTCTCTCTAAAACCAAGATTCTGTCAAGATTTTGCAAACAGTTGAATATAATAATTTTGCACTATGTCATCAGAGCCATTGCTGTCGGCTAGACCCTTAGCTATCCTTTAAGCGCACTGCAAAGACTCTGATCAGACTGGGCGACGGCTGATTTACTCTGAACCGCGTACCATAAAAATTGTAAGTATTGAAACAGAAAGGGGTCGGAGCAAACAGTGAAAACTCACATCAGCAGTCTACGGAACCCCTGAAGGGACATTTCCTTTCCGATATTTATCAGAATAGAAATTGAAACAAGACAATTAGAACGAAAATCAAAACAACAAATATTTATCGGAATGGAAAATATATAATAAGTCGTTTAAACGACATATTTTTGTTTCAATTTCTTTCTGTTTCTGTATAGGTAATTTCATTTCTGGCTTTCTTGTTTCAATTTCCATTCTATTTTATATCGTTTTATATCGTTTAAACGACATATTATGTCATTTAAACGATATAATAAGTCGTTTAAACGAGATATGTGTTGTTTTGATTTCCGTTCTAATTCTCTTGTTTCAATTTCTTTTCTGATTAATATCGGAAAGAAAATGTCCCTTCCGGGGTTCCGTAGCAGTCTGATCAGGGGCCAGTTTCACAAACGATCTAAGCAATAACTTTTGGCTTAAGTTATAACTTAAGTCAAAAGTGTATACTTATGTGGTTTCACAAAAAATCTTAGTTGAAACTCTTTGCTTAGATTTTGCTATAAACTTAAGTCAACCAGCGAGGTGACTTAAGTTCTAACTTAAAATGTGTAAGGTAGATATGCTGATGATAGGCTGTCATAATTCAGGATATACCACAAAATGCTTTTATAAATGAAGACTGTTTTGTTCATTCAATATTCGCCTCGAATTCTAACATGTATTTTATGTTGTATGTAAACCTATAATCGGAACACAAGCAATTTTGCTACCGCACGTCCAATATGTGGTTTCTGTTCCGATTCCTCTTTGTTCATTTAGTAGACACTGTACATGATAGGGTTTGATTTCGTCCTCCTTCAGTCTTCTACTGTTCGTGCTCCGAAACCTCTATGTTCTGTGATTGTGGCCATTCTTGGTAAATTCACAGCTCTACCACAACTGAACCAAAGCTACTTAAACTGTTTACTTGAGTCATATAGACGAGTACTTCTTAAGGTGGTGAAGACATGGCTCGGACAGGACCCATTCTCTGCGGCACTGCGTGCTTACCAGGTAAAACGGTATGTACACGGCAGCCCAGGCCTGTACATTCAGGACGTTTTCTCACGACACGGCCTATAAGTTTATGAAAGCCTTATACGAACGCATTCGTATATACACACTGATGTGTGTCTCTTTTTTTTTTTATATAAAATAATCAATTAAAAAACATCATCATCATCATATCTCTCTCTCTTTCTCTCTCTTTCTCTCTCTCTCTGTCTGGAAGGGGTGTGGTTTGGGTATGTTGGTAGCGTAAAAGCGTCAGCGAATAAAAATAACTATATCATGTGATTGTACTACATTATATAGTCCCCTTTTCTATATTCATTACACCTGGGGACAATCGGGAAACATTTGACTCTCAAGTTACATAGTTAAATAAAAGCAGAATCAAACTTTAGAGAGAAAAAATGGAGAGATGAAAGAAAGTGTGTGTCCGTATGTTTTATTTTTGCTCATAGGAAAAACAGCTATCGAGATATTATCTCCGTCTTTCTGCGCATGTTAGTCATGCAATGTGTGTGTGTGTCGGTATACGCATGCGCTCGTGTGTGTGTGTGTGTGAAGTTTGTATTCCGACAAGCGTGCATTTGCGTGTATGTGCATGTTTAATGCACGCCCGCACGCAATGTATGTATGTGCAAATTTTCATGTATCTTTGTGTGTGCGTTTGAAAATGCATAAATACTAGCTATGGCGAAAGGGAGAATTTCCACTGAAAAGTTAATGTTTTATATTCATATTTCCAGTCAAAAGTAAGGCTAGTTCAAATTTGTGTGTGTCTCTTCTGTATGCGTGTCCCTCTTTCTATCGATACGAAAAAATTATAAACTAAACCTGCACGCAGGTTCCATGCAGTGTGACGCCTAACCGTAGCAGGTCCTTGCTCTAGCTTGAGACGTCAAAATGTCGAAAGTTTCGTGGTATCTTTGTCATACTAATGTGCGAGTTTGTGGATGGTCTGCATGATCATTCGTTCGTAAATGTATTTGTACGTGCGTGCCTACATAAAGGTGCATATTTTAGATCGAGGAATTCAGCTATGATGAGAGTGGGAGATGACAAATTCCCACTAAATTCTCCTGTAGCCATGTTTCGGTGGAATACAAGAGTTAGGTGAAGTGAGGAAGAGCCTATCCGATGTAGATATATTCACTAAATAGTCGACTTTTATTTAGGAAGCAAGAGCAGTGCTCCAGATAAGAAGGGGTAACAGGGATGATTCTGAGATAATTTTCCTTATTTATTAAGGAAAACATATGTTGTGACCCTTATTAGAACCGTCTCGGTAACAAGGTTCTAATGAGGGGTCAAAACGTATGTTTTTTTATGGAAAAATATTAAAGACTATCCCTAAATTATCCGTGCTTCCCCTTCTTATCTGATGAAATGAAAGAGAGACCATACTTTTTGGCAATGACCATTGTAGACACTGCTGATAACGGCTAAAGATCTCAGCAGTTCTAAACATTTCTTTTCTATTGATCAAGTTTTCGACCAGACGACTCTATCACTTCCGCACTTACTGTGTTTGCCGCAACTGAACGGGGCATAAACGGTTGGAGATTTAGTTGGTTGGTCGTCTTTGGTTTAACGGCTCTTAGAGACAGTATTTAAGTCTATATCGAACCGTCTCTCAGAGAGAGGGAGAAAGAAAGGAGATAGGAGAGAGAAAAAATGTCCAAACAATGCCCGCCCGCACCTACTGCAAACACAGTTGGCCCTTGCCACACTATTATCCATAATAGTAGGACGCCCCAGCACTGAAAGTCACCCCAGCATCATCTTCCGACCACGGCCATATCCAAAAGGTTGGAGAAGCTTGAAACATAGTTTTCGATAACGACAAGCGTGTCAGGAAACTTTTATACTCCGTTTAACTTCAGAATGCATAAAAATTAAGGAACACATTCAAAGATATTAAATTAAAGTACCATAAATAAATTAAAAAAAGAAATAAAATAAAACAAACTGACAAAAAAATGAAAGGGAAAAGTGGAGATTTGAACCCGAAACTGTCTGTGCTAGAGCGCAAAATGCTATCCACCACACCACCGCCTCAGATACGTGGCCATGTTAGTACATGTATATTGCAGACTTTTAACACAGCTAAAAATAGACCCCTAAAAATAGACAAGACTTAAGTCAAAACAGATTAAGTTTTTGCTTAGATTTTGTGAAACGGCTTGAGTACGAACTTAAGTCATTCTTACTTTTTTACTTAAGTTATAACTTAAGTTGTAACTTAGGCACAAATCTAATATATGTTCATGAAACTGGCCCCAGGTCTACTGTGTTTGCCAGTACTGCTACATCTTTTGGACGCCATTGTAAAACCAAGCTGTTCCGTTTTAAGAAAAAATTCGATAATTATTTAGGTTGTTCCAAGTTTTATGCTGCGTTTACACTATGTTCCCGGCGGCCACGGCAATCAAGTTTCAGGCCACCGTAGACAAAACGGGATGGACGTGAGACAACGCAGATGGACGGGATGGGCAAACGTGACAGACCGTGATTGCCGTGGATGCCGGGCCAGATTTTTAAACTGTCAAAAAATTGCTACGGCAGTCCCGGTGCGGATGAGAAACCTAATAGGCCGTAGTAAAACGGGGTGGACGCAATAAAACGTGACAGTACGTTACAGACCGTAATGAAACTTGGAGGGGGTCCGTAGTGGAACGGGAAACGTGTATACCCCGGCACCTGACGGTCCTTTCAAGTTCCTGTCACGTCTTGCTGCGTTTGGTGCGCGTTTTGTCACGGTTGCTTCACTATAGCTGCGCGTTTTGTCCCGTTTTACCACGTTTTGTCACGGTTTTCAGGGCAAGCTAAGGCGTATATTAGCCGTTTCGTCGCGTTCAGTCACGACGCGTCTCGGCTTGTGACGGTTTACAGGCCGGCGTTCTACGGAGGGTTGCGTTATACTAGTAGTCTGACACGGCGGGCGCGGTCTGGAGGACGGTGTAAGAAAAGCCGAGCCGGGCAGGGGCGCTGTATTCGAGTCTGAACAGTCATCGACGCATTACTGCATCTATAATACGAAGAGAGGAGACCAAGCTGTGAAGAATGAAGGCCAAACTATGCCACCGAAGAAGCCAGGACGTAGGAAGCTTCTCCCCTCCACACACACATCTCTTGTCCTGCATCACCACTACCAGCAACGGAGCCTGGATGTCCTTGCCGTTCACCGCTGCCAGATGAAGTCGAGCGTGCAGCTGCTACTGACCCAGTCCCTGGACTGGATGTATGCACCCAGTAAACATGCAAACACAAAATCTTCTTCATCTTGGGTATTCACGATGTCTCATCGAAGTATGAAGATACAATGTTATTCCTGTTGCTTGAGAGGCCTTCTTTTTACACCGTGGGCACAAACGTGTTCAAAAACTGCCCGGCGTTGCCGTTTCGTCCGCAGAAACCTTGACAGAACGTGAAAAACGCGTCAGACCTTGATCAGAACGTAAGAAACGTGAGGGACCCCACCAGAACGTGACAGACCTGGAGAGAACGTACTGGTATACGTGGTAGACCGCAGGCCAAACCGTAGTGCACCTCTGAGCAGCCCCTTTCCCCCTCCACGGCCCGTCACGGATACCGTGATAGATCGTAAATAAACTTAGGAGGACCTAACAAAACTTGAATACGGAGGAAAAAATGGCCAAAATCCCACGGCGCACTACGTTTCCGCAAACGGGGCTGTCGTGGCCGCCGGGAACATAATGTAAACGTAGCATTAGATATTATAAGTCTGTCTCAACATTTAGGACTATTCGCGGCAGCATTATGTAACAGCAGATAAGAAAGATAAACAAGTCAAAAACGATAAAAAGGCTAAAAATAACAATATCGAGTAGGTATTAAATTCCTTAGTTTAACTGTGAAAACAAGAAAGAATGATTGTCACTTGCTAAAACAACCAAACAAACAAACGACTTTAAGCAGCACACAAAAGAAGTGATAAAATTGAGAGATGTCCTACTAGGTTTCTCTTTATTACGAGTAGGTTTCTCGTTATTTCGAGAACTTTATTTTTTTCTTGTATCGAAAATGTCCTTATAGGCTTTCGTAACTGTCTACATGTTTGTCCCTAAATCTTAATTGTAAAGTAGTTTTGCGATACTAAAAATACAATTTTATGGCGTTTACAAAAAATCTTCATAAAATGCCGAAAATACAACATATCTTCCGAAAACTTAGCGGCTGCCTTCAAATGTTGTGTTTTTGTTTTTCAATTTAGAAGCCCACCCAGAGCAAGGCAGCAAACGGTACTACAAAGGTAGCACAATGTATCACAAGGTATAGGTCAAGGTTATAAATTCTAAAGGCATTTTAGGCTTCGCCTCCACGTACCTACATGTATGATGAAATCTAAATAGTCAATTATAGATACCATTGCTCTTCATGTGGTTAAACCGTAAAATTTCTGTTGACATTCATATATTGTTTCATGTAACTGGCACAAAGTATGGGAAAGAGGTTTATAAAATTGATTACTTGGTTGGTTATTTTGGGTTAAGGGCCCTTTGAAACAGTAATTCAGTTAATATCGAGCTGTTTTTAAGAGAGAGAGAGAGAGAGAGAGAGAGAGAGAGAGAGAGAGGTTTGATAGACGGGAGTTTTCACACGAACGAATGTGATAACACACGTAATGCCAGTTCTCAAGATGTACGCGTATTAATTATTAATATTAGAAATGCACAAACTATCTAAGAAGCGACACGACAAAACCAACAAAGTGGCATGTGCGCCAAGCGAAGACTCAGATCAGCCTGGGCGTCCACCCAGTCCAATTAGAGTCTTCGCATTGCGCTGAAAGGGTAGCGAAGGATCTAAGCTGGCTCCATGCGGACAGGGAAGACTCTGATTAGACCGGGCGGATGTCCAGGCTGATCTGAATGTTCACTGGGCGCACATGTCACTTTGTTGGTTTTCTCATGTCGCGGCTCGTCCACGGCATAAAAAGAATTAGCTGCGACATCTTTTCTGAATGGACATACCTGTGGCACAAACAGTTCGGTCCATTTTACCAACACACAAAAGGCTCTTTCAGCACTCTGGACCCATGATGCAGGATCGCGAGTTTTTATACAAGACCTGTCCCCGTACAGGATAGCTCGCCTGCAGTGCCTTGCCCATCACATAAAAAACGTTAACGTAAAAACTTTAACATTGTGCTAACGCCGCCGCCGCCGCCGATGCCAACACCGCCGCTGACGCCGGGGGTAGTGCAATAGCTCTTCCTGAACTTCGTTCAGGCGAGCTAAAAATGTGATATGATGTGAGAACAGCGAGTCTCTGATTGCGGAGGTCATTAGAGCTTTCCTTGGCCACTTGAATCACCAGTTTAGTCTCTTTAAACCAGAACATGATGTGTTTACTAGGCCCCGAGATTATAAACCTTGAGAATAGTCTCAAACTAAAAATAAAGCACACTGATTGGCTGCTTTCGAGCACCAATCAGTGTGCTTTATTTTGAGTTTGAGATTATTCTCAAATTTTATAACCTCATCCAAATATAGGTATGTGCTACATAGGGATTTTTGCAATCCTTTATTATTCTTACGGGCCACCAGGGTTCATCTCCCATAAAGTGCAGGTTACTATGATGCTTATGTTGGTTTCATCTGTTTGTGCGACTCCACTTTGGTTGAAGGTACATCATTTTAGAGTCCAGATGCGCTGAAACAGGCGCACATGCTGCGACCTTGTACCCATGCCCCTGTGCTTGCACCACATCCATGTTGTAGCAGACAGGCCGCAGTAAACAGTATTCAGGACGCAGTAGACAGACAGTAGACATTTCACTGGACAGTAAATAGTATACAGAAAACCGCAAACAACATGCACTACTTTTCAGCATGCTCCAAAGCGAAGGGCGAGTGGACAGTGCACAGCAGACGGTAAACGGTCTATAACGTTGAGGGAAAAGTATTTTCCTTCGCACAGCTTTGAGATACATATACAGTGATCGTGAAATTGGGGGAAGAAAACTATCAAAGAAAAATAAATAAAAATAGAAAATAAAGAAAAGCAGACAAAAGTCTGCAGCACCCGGTATTCCCAGGCGGTCACCCATCCAAGTACTAACCGGGCCCGACGTTGCTTAATTTCCGTGATCGGAGGAGAACCGATGTTTTCAATGTATTATGGCCGTAGACAACAAAGTACCGATTTTCAACATTTACAAAGTGTAGTTTTGAGAGTTTGCGATCAGTAATAGCCTATCCTGCAGTTCTTACTACTGGGACACACATTGCAGGCCTAGTAGAGCAGTCGTATCAGGATCTGCGCTGTTTGCATTTCAGTCTCATCATGCCAGCAGACAAAAAAAGTTGAATCATCATCGAATCAACGTTGATTCAACGTGATTCATTGGTTTTGGGATCATCGATTAAACTATGGCAAAACATCTTCGATAAGCCTCTATATTTCGGAGTACTAATTCGCGCCTCATATGATCAGCTTTTGTCTAGAGTAAAAAGTAACCGTCAATATCAACGTTAATTCAACGGCATAGTGACGTTTAACCAACGTTAATGACACGACGTTGTGTCAGCGTTGTGTGTCAGCTGAGCATGAGGAATAAATCTGTTATCATTGAATGTGGCTGGAATACTTAGTGTTGCGCCACGCGAAGAAAGTCTTCAGATGAGCATATGCACAGTCTGCTCAGTAAGTGCATGGAAAGTCAAACACGCAACATCTTACTAATTCCAGTACGTAATACACTTTTTCTGACTAGTCTAAGCAGTGCAGGCTCTCTCGTAAACGATGCACTGCACTTACTCTGACAGACAACGCAGTTACATGGACTTATCCTGGTACCCACTGTTTGTGTATAGCGTCAAACATATTTTACCCGGACAGGGCTAATAACATTCAAAACAAGAGATGAGCATAAAATGCACGTGAAAATAAGATCGACACTTGAATATCCTGATTGCCAATGATGTAACCCAAGAGCCGCACCCTCGGAAAATTGCCACATTCGACGAGAAGAATCAGTCCAGTCTGTGGTAACATGTATGCGTTCACAACATGTATAAGCAATCTTGAGCATCATACACTGTGGCGCCGTAAAGAGTGCGAAAAGAAAAGACACTAATGGGACTGCATTCGCTTTTCCCAAGATGGGGTGAAATACATTTTTCCTTGCGCATACCTCGTGTCATGATAAAACCAGTCTTATTTCATAAGCAAAACGCGCGTGTCTTGACTAGACGCATGCGCAATCAGAGCAGGGTAGACTACACATGAGCGTAGACATATCTTGGTACCTCCTGGTTGCGTATACATACATATTTCGCTGAAAATATTATGGGTTGAAGCACATTTTTCCTTGCGCAGGCCATTTGAGTCGTGTCGTGATAAAGTCGGCCTTGTGGTGTATGCAAAACACCTATGTCCAGACTAGTCTGTGCACTAGCACAATCAGAACAGGTTAGGCGCAATAAGTATGCCTTCTGGAAATCAAACGGTGAACTGCACTAACTCTGACAGACTAGGCAGTTGCATAGACTTATCTTGGTACCCACTGTTTGCGTATAGTGTCAAACATATTTTGCCCGGACAAGGCTCATATCGTTTAAAGAGATGAGCATAAAATGCACGTGCAAATATAACCGACCCTTGATTATCAATGATGTAATCCAAGAGCTGCAAGATTAACAAAAAATAAATAAAAATAACCGCAGTGATCCTAAATTTTGGGATAGATGTATCTTAGAAATCACTTTAGAATCAGATCAAGATGTGCAATGCGTCATATCCTATCAGAATTTTTGACACACTGTCAGCTACTTTTAGCATTTTCTTTAAATTTTAGAATAATCTGGTAATTTAAAGGTGTCCCAATAGAGAGAGTAAATTAAAACGATGGAAATTGTTTGAACAGCATTGCAAGACACCCAGCAGGCACATGACGTCGTAATGATGTCAAAATGGGGTCGATGCGACGCCACCATGCCGTATCGACGTCAATACGACGTCATTTCGACGTCATGTGCCTGCTGGGCAGTAAAGTAATTCCCAGCGGGCACATGACGTTCGAATGACGTCGATGAAATGTAATGTTTGCGTCGACGTCAATGCGATGTCATTATAACGTTGTGTGCCTGCTGGGTAGTATGTATCAATGTGAAAATCTGATCCGTCTCCTTGAGCTTCCAATTAGGTATCCGTTTATCTGAATCAGAAAAAAATGAGATGCGACACGAGAAAGCAACAAAGTGGAAGTGCGCCCATCGCAGACTCAGATCAGCCTGGGCATCCGCCTAGTATGATCACAGTCTTTTCTAAGCGCTTTAACGGTAGCTAAGGGTCTAACGTGGCGCGCTACCTTCATGTGGACAGCAAAGACTATGATCAGACTGGGTGGATGCCCGGGCTTATCTGAGTCTGCGCTGGGCGCACAACCACTTTGTTGGTTTTCTCGCGTCGTGGTTCAAAATAATGATATTGGAAGTCTGCCCACAGTCATAACTAATTTATTCTAGGTCCACGTTTCATTAACATCGATCTTCAGACGAAAGAAGCAATTCTCTAGGGAAAAGAAATAATGCCAGAATTTGTGCATATTGCCAAAATTGATAAATTCTGCATTTCTAGCATACAAAACTAAAATTGACAAGAAAAATGTCAGAACTGCCTTTTTAATTTATTTGTTATTTTTAGCTCACCTGAGCCAGAGGCTCCGGGGGAGCTTATAGGATGGTTAGGCTCCGGCGTCCGTCGTCCGTCGTCCGTCCGTCGTCCGTCCGTCCACAATTTCAAACGACTTCTCCTCTGAAACCGCTGGGCCGATTGTAACCAAATTTCATATAGAGGCTCCTGGGACCTTAGGAACGAAAAGTTGTTCAAACTGTCCTGGTCACATGACCAACATGGCCGCCATGCCCATATATGGTAAAAACCTGAAAAAATCTTCTTCTCCAGAACCAATAGGTCGATGTACTTGAGACTTGGTATGTAGCATCGGGTACACAAGTACTACCAAGATTGTTCAAATTATGACCTTGGGTTGACCTTGACCTTTTTTACGGTAAGGTCAAATTTGCTTACTCATGCTTTTATATGGCAAAATGCTGCAACATAAGATATCTTGGAAACTGTTGAAGATTTTGGCCTAAAAATTGGTACATACAGTCATCTTTATGACTACATGAAGATTTATGAGTACAAGAGGTCAAGGTCATTCTTTGACCTTTGACCCAGAACTCTCATATTTTGACAATATCAAACAATCTCCTCAAAAACCACTAGGCCAATTGTAACCAAATTTCACATAGATCCTCCAGGGGTTGAGGGAATGAAAATTTGTGCATACGGTCCAGGTCACATGACCAACATGGCCACCAAGCCCATATAAGGTAAAAACCTTTAAAAATCTTCTTCTCCAGAACCAGTAGACCGATGGCCTTGAAACTCGGTATGTAGCATTGGGTACTCAAGTACTATCACGATTGTTCAAATTATGACCCTGGGTTGACCTTGAACTTTTTTCCGGCAAGGTCAAATATGGAAAAATGCTAGAACATGAGATTTCATGGTAAGTTTTGAAGATTTTGGCCTAAAAATTGGTACATAGAATCATCTTAATGAGTACATGAAGATTTTTGAGTACAAAAGGCCAAGGTCATTCTTTGACCTTTGACCCAGAAATCTCAAATTTTGACAATTTCAAACAATCTGCTCTAAAACCACTGGGCCAATTGAAACTAAATTTCATATATAGCCTCGAGGGGTTGATGGAATGAAAATATTATCTAACGGTCCTGGACACATGACCAACATGGCCGCCACGCCCATATATGGTAAAAACCTTTAAAAATCTTCTTCTCCAGAACCAACTGACTGATGGCCTTGAGACTTTGTAAGTAGCATTGGGTACTTGAGAACTATCAAGATTGTCCAAATTATGACCTTGTGTTGACCTTGACCTTTTGCAGCAAGGTCAAATATGGGAAAATGGTATAACATAAGATTTCATGGAAAGTTTTGAAGATTTTGACTTAAAAAATTGGTATATACAGTTGTCTTAATGAGTTCATGAAGAATTATGAGTACAAGAGGTCAAGGTCATTTTTTTACCTTTGATCCAGATTGCTCATATTTTGACATTTTCAACCATTTCCTCAAAAGCCAAAGGGCCAATTGTGAACACATTTCATATAGAGCCTCCAGGGGTTGATTGAATGAAAATTTGTTCAAACGGTCCTGGTCACATGACCAGCTTGGCCGCCATTACCACTTATGGGATAAATCTTTAATATTTTTCTTTCCCAGAACCAATACACCTATGGCCCTGAAACTTGGTAAATAGCATGGAGTACTAGAGTACCACCAAGACTGTTCAAATGGTGACCTTGGGTTTACCTTGACCTTTTTTGCGGCATGGTCAAATATGGGAAAATGCTAGACCATAAGATTTCATGGAAAGTTTTGGAGATTTTGGCCTAAAAATGGTATATATGGTTGTCTAATGAGTACATGAAGATTTATGAGTACAAGTGGTCATGGTCATTCTTTGACTTTTGACCCAAAACTCATATTTTGACAATTTCAGACATGATAAGTATAAGCCACCTTGCCAATTGTTCAGGTGAGCGATTCAGGGCCTCATGGCCTTCTTGTTTTATTTGTTTTAACTATTGCAGAACTTAAATGTACAGAAAATTAGATGTGCCTGCGTGTGGGTTTTACTGCCCAAATATAGGTATGTGCTACATAGGAATTTTTGCAATCCTTTATTATTCTTATGGGCCACCAGGGTTCATCTCCCATAAAGTGCAGGTTACTATGATGCTTATGTTGGTTTCATCTGTTTGTGCGACTCCACTTTGGTTGAAGGTACATCATTTTAGAGTCCAGATGCGCTGAAACAGGCGCACATGCTGCGACCTTGTACCCATGCCCCTGTGCTTGCACCACATCCATGTTGTCGCAGACAGGCCGCAGTAAACAGTAATCAGGACGCAGTAGACAGACAGTAGACATTTCACTGGACAGTAAATAGTATACAGAAAACCGCGAACAACATGCACTACTTTTCAGCATGCTCCAAAGCGAAGGGCGAGTGGACAGTGCACAGCAGACGGTAAACGGTCTATAACGTTGAGGGAAAAGTATTTTCCTTCGCACAGCTTTGAGATACATATACAGTGATCGTGAAATTGGGGGAAGAAAACTATCAAAGAAAAAATAAATAAAAATAGAAAATAAAGAAAAGCAGACAAAAGTCTGCAGCACCCGGTATTCCCAGGCGGTCACCCATCCAAGTACTAACCGGGCCCGACGTTGCTTAATTTCCGTGATCGGGCGAGAACCGATGTTTTCAATGTATTATGGCCGTAGACAACAAAGTACCGATTTTCAACATTTACAAAGTGTAGTTTTGAGAGTTTGCGATCAGTAATAGCCTATCCTGCAGTTCTTACTACTGGGACACGCATTGCAGGCCTAGTAGAGCAGTCGTATCAGGATTTGCGCTGTTTGCATTTCAGTCTCATCATGCCAGCAGACAAAAAAAGTTGAATCATCATCGAATCAACGTTGATTCAACGTGATTCATTGGTTTTGGGATCATCGATTAAACTATGGCAAAACATCTTCGATAAGCCTCTTTATTTCGGAGTACTAATTCGCGCCTCATATGATCAGCTTTTGTCTAAAGTAAAAAGTAACCGTCAATATCAACGTTAATTCAACGGCATAGTGACGTTTAACCAACGTTAATGACACGACGTTGTGTCAGCGTTGTGTGTCAGCTGAGCATGAGGAATAAATCTGTTATCATTGAATGTGGCTGGAATACTTAGTGTTGCGCCACGCGAAGAAAGTCTTCAGATGAGCATATGCACAGTCTGCTCAGTAAGTGCATGGAAAGTCAAACACGCAACATCTTACTAATTCCAGTACGTAATACACTTTTTCTGACTAGTCTAAGCAGTGCAGGCTCTCTCGTAAACGATGCACTGCACTTACTCTGACAGACAACGCAGTTACATGGACTTATCCTGGTACCCACTGTTTGTGTATAGCGTCAAACATATTTTACCCGGACAGGGCTAATAACATTCAAAACAAGAGATGAGCATAAAATGCACGTGAAAATAAGATCGACACTTGATTATCCTGATTGCCAATGATGTAACCCAAGAGCCGCACCCTCGGAAAATTGCCACATGCGACGAGAAGAATCAGCCCAGTCTGTGGTAACATGTATGCGTTCACAACATGTATAAGCAATTTTGAGCATCATACACTGTGGCGCCGTAAAGAGTGCGAAAAGAAAAGACACTAATGGGACTGCATTCGCTTTTCCCAAGATGGGGTGAAATACATTTTTCCTTGCGCATACCTCGTGTCATGATAAAACCAGTCTTATTTCATAAGCAAAACGCGCGTGTCTTGACTAGACGCATGCGCAATCAGAGCAGGGTAGACTACACATGAGCGTAGACATATCTTGGTACCTCCTGGTTGCGTATACATACATATTTCGCTGAAAATATTATGGGTTGAAGCACATTTTTTCCTTGCGCAGGCCATTTGAGTCGTGTCGTGATAAAGTCGGCCTTGTGGTGTATGCAAAACACCTATGTCCAGACTAGTCTGTGCACTAGCACAATCAGAACAGGTTAGGCGCAATAAGTATGCTTTCTGGAAATTAAACGGTGAACTGCACTAACTCTGACAGACTAGGCAGTTGCATAGACTTATCTTGGTACCCACTGTTTGCGTATAGTGTCAAACATATTTTGCCCGGACAAGGCTCATATCGTTTAAAGAGATGAGCATAAAATGCACGTGCAGATATAACCGACCCTTGATTATCAATGATGTAATCCAAGAGCTGCAAGATTAACAAAAAATAAATAAAAATAACCGCAGTGATCCTAAATTTTGGGATAGATGTATCTGAGAAATCACTTTAGAATCAGATCAAGATGTGCAGTGCGTCATATCCTATCAGTATTTTTGACACACTGTCAGCTACTTTTAGCATTTTGTTTAAATTTTAGAATAATCTGGTAATTTAAAGGTGTCCCAATAGAGAGAGTAAATTAAAACGATGGAAATTGTTTGAACAGCATTGCAAGACACCCAGCAGGCACATGACGTCGTAATGATGTCAAAATGGGTCGATGCGACGCCATCATGCCGTATCGACGTCAATACGACGTCATTTCGACGTCATGTGCCTGCTGGGCAGTAAAGTATTTCCCAGCGGGCACATGACGTTCGAATGACGTCGATGAAATATAATGTTTGCGTCGACGTCAATGCGATGTAATTATAACGTTGTGTGCCTGCTGGGTAGTATGTATCAATGTGAAGATCTGATCCGTCTCCTTGAGCTTCCAATTAGGTATCCGTTTATCTGAATCAGAAAAAAATGAGATGCGACACGAGAAAGCAACAAAGTGGAAGTGCGCTCATCGCAGACTCAGATCAGCCTGGGCATCCGCCTAGTATGATCACAGTCTTTTCTAAGCGCTTTAACGGTAGCTAAGGGTCTAACGTGGCGCGCTACCTTCATGTGGACAGCAAAGACTATGATCAGACTGGGTGGATGCCCGGGCTTATCTGAGTCTGCGCTGGGCGCACAACCACTTTGTTGGTTTTCTCGCGTCGTGGTTCAAAATAATGATATTGGAAGTCTGCCCACAGTCATAACTAATTTATTCTAGGTCCACGTTTCATTAACATCGATCTTCAGACGAAAGAAGCAATTCTCTATGCCAGAATTTGTGCATATTGCCAAAATTGATAAATTCTGCATTTCTAGCATACAAAACTAAAATTGACAAGAAAAATGTCAGAACTGCCTTTTTAATTTATTTGTTATTTTTTTATTTGTTTTAACTATTGCAGAACTTAAATATACAGAAAATTAGATGTGCCTGCGTGTGGGTTTTACTGCCCAAATATAGGTATGTGCTACATAGGAATTTTTGCAATCCTTTATTATTCTTATGGGCCACCAGGGTTCATCTCTCATAAAGTGCAGGTTACTATGATGCTTATGTTGGTTTCATCTGTTTGTGCGACTCCACTTTGGTTGAAGGTACATCATTTTAGAGTCCAGATGCGCTGAAACAGGCGCACATGCTGCGACCTTGTACCCATGCCCCTGTGCTTGCACCACATCCATGTTGTAGCAGACAGGCCGCAGTAAACAGTATTCAGGACGCAGTAGACAGACAGTAGACATTTCACTGGACAGTAAATAGTATACAGAAAACCGCGAACAACATGCACTACTTTTCAGCATGCTCCAAAGCGAAGGGCGAGTGGACAGTGCACAGCAGACGGTAAACGGTCTATAACGTTGAGGGAAAAGTATTTTCCTTCGCACAGCTTTGAGATACATATACAGTGATCGTGAAATTGGGGGAAGAAAACAATCAAAGAAAAATAAATAAAAATAGAAAATAAAGAAAAGCAGACAAAAGTCTGCAGCACCCGGTATTCCCAGGCGGTCACCCATCCAAGTACTAACCGGGCCCGACGTTGCTTAATTTCCGTGATCGGACGAGAACCGATGTTTTCAATGTATTATGGCCGTAGACAACAAAGTACCGATTTTCAACATTTACAAAGTGTAGTTTTGAGAGTTTGCGATCAGTAATAGCCTATCCTGCAGTTCTTACTACTGAGACACACATTGCAGGCCTAGTAGAGCAGTCGTATCAGGATTTGCGCTGTTTGCATTTCAGTCTCATCATGCCAGCAGACAAAAAAAGTTGAATCATCATCGAATCAACGTTGATTCAACGTGATTCATTGGTTTTGGGATCATCGATTAAACTATGGCAAAACATCTTCGATAAGCCTCTTTATTTCGGAGTACTAATTCGCGCCTCATATGATCAGTTTTTATTTAAAGTAAAAAGTAACCGTCAATATCAACGTTAATTCAACGGCATAGTGACGTTTAACCAACGTTAATGACACGACGTTGTGTCAGCGTTGTGTGTCAGCTGAGCATGAGGAATAAATCTGTTATCATTGAATGTGGCTGGAATACTTAGTGTTGCGCCACGCGAAGAAAGTCTTCAGATGAGCATATGCACAGTCTGCTCAGTAAGTGCATGGCAAGTCAAACATGCAACATCTTACTAATTCCAGTACGTAATACACTTTTTCTGACTAGTCTAAGCAGTGCAGGCTCTCTCGTAAACGATGCACTGCACTTACTCTGACAGACAACGCAGTTACATGGACTTATCCTGGTACCCACTGTTTGTGTATAGCGTCAAACATATTTTACCCGGACAGGGCTAATAACATTCAAAACAAGAGATGAGCATAAAATGCATGTGAAAATAAGATCGACACTTGATTATCCTGATTGCCAATGATGTAACCCAAGAGCCGCACCCTCGGAAAATTGCCACATGCGACGAGAAGAATCAGCCCAGTCTGTGGTAACATGTATGCGTTCACAACATGTATAAGCAATCTTGAGCATCATACACTGTGGCGCCGTAAAGAGTGCGAAAAGAAAAGACACTAATGGGACTGCATTCGCTTTTCCCAAGATGGGGTGAAATACATTTTTCCTTGCGCATACCTCGTGTCATGATAAAACCAGTCTTATTTCATAAGCAAAACGCGCGTGTCTTGACTAGACGCATGCGCAATCAGAGCAGGGTAGACTACACATGAGCGTAGACATATCTTGGTACCTCCTGGTTGCGTATACATACATATTTCGCTGAAAATATTATGGGTTGAAGCACATTTTTTCCTTGCGCAGGCCATTTGAGTCGTGTCGTGATAAAGTCAGCCTTGTGGTGTATGCAAAACACCTATGTCCAGACTAGTCTGTGCACTAGCACAATCAGAACAGGTTAGGCGCAATAAGTATGCCTTCTGGAAATCAAACGGTGAACTGCACTAATTCTGACAGACTAGGCAGTTGCATAGACTTATCTTGGTACCCACTGTTTGCGTATAGTGTCAAACATATTTTGCCCGGACAAGGCTCATATCGTTTAAAGAGATGAGCTTAAAATGCACGTGCAAATGTAACCGACCCTTGATTATCAATGATGTAATCCAAGAGCTGCAAGATTAACAAAAAATAAATAAGAATAACCGCAGTGATCCTAAATTTTGGGATAGATGTATCTGAGAAATCACTTTAGAATCAGATCAAAATGTGCAATGCGTCATATCCTATCAGTATTTTTGACACACTGTCAGCTACTTTTAGCATTTTATTAAAATTTTAGAATAATCTGGTAATTTAAAGGTGTCCCAATAGAGAGAGTAAATTAAAACGATGGAAATTGTTTGAACAGCATTGCAAGACACCCAGCAGACACATGACGTCGTAATGATGTCAAAATGGGGTCGATGCGACGCCACCATGCCGTATCGACGTCAATACGACGTCATTTCGACGTCATGTGCCTGCTGGGCAGTAAAGTATTTCCCAGCGGGCACATGACGTCAGAATGACGTCGATGAAATGTAATGTTTGCGTCGACGTCAATGCGACGTCATTATAACGTTGTGTGCCTGCTGGGTAGTATGTATCAATGTGAAGATCTGATCCGTCTCCTTGAGCTTCCAATTACACGCCTACCAATCGCTCTTATGCGAAACCACGGTTCAGAACGCCAATCCAGGAGAGGAGTTTCCGGTTTTGCACGAGGGGAGCCAAAATTGTAAACAAATTTGACATCGGCACAAGGTTTGAGGTATTTATTTTCTCTGAAAACTATTTGTGCAAAATATAAGAATGCTATTTTGTCACATATACATTGGTTCTTCGGCACATGAAAGGATTAGGCACATGGTCTTGCATTTTTCCAGATATGCATTTAGTACGGCGGAGCATGTGTTCTAGGTCAATCTCGGCGAAATATACATGTAGGGAAAAGTCGCATTCTCTTGCTTGATTTTGAGTCTCTGACCTTGGCAGTCGCAAAGAAGTGAACAGAACTAATGTATGCGTGAATCCGAACATTGGAAGTAAGTTTATGGTGGACAGTTTAGAATTGAGAAAATATACGCAAAAACTTGACATCGTCAGCCCGGTTCCGCATGAGAGAATAGAAAATATAAGGATTTTTTATCAAACAAAAAAAAAAACAGCTTCTGAACAAATATTGGATCAAAACTAACTTGAAATTTGTGATATATCATTATTTTATACATTGCAGATGACTTTCTGGCTGTTTTGATCCCTGTTTGTCTGCTTTTGAGACATGCAAGGGGGTTTGAAAGAAGGTTTGCAAAAGGTCATAAAAGACAAACGGGAAATAAAAACAGCCAGAAAGTCATCTGCAATGTATAAAATAATGATTTATCATAGACCTCATGTTAGTTTTGATCCAATTATTGTTCAGTAGCTGTTTTTGTGTTTGATAAAAATTCCTTATATTTTCTAATATCTCATGCGGAACCGGGCTGACGATGCCAAGTTTTTGCGTATATTTTCTAAATTCTAAACTGTCCATCACGATAAACTTACTTTCAACGTTCGGATTCACGCATACAGTAGTTCTGTTCACTTCTTTGCGACTGCCAAGGTCAGAGACTCAAAATCAAGCAAGAGAACGCGCCTTTTTCCTACATGTATATATCGAAGAGATTGATTTTGAACACATGCTCTGCCGTACTAAATGCATATCTGGAAAAATGCAAGACCATGTGACTAGTCCTTTCATGTGCTGAAGAACCAATGTATATGTGACAAAATAGCATTCTTATATTTTGCATAAATAGTTTTCAGAGAAAATAAATACCGCAAACCTAGTGCCGATGTCAAATATGTTTACGCTTTTAGCTCCCCTCATGCAGAACCGGAAACTCCTCTCATGGATTGACGTTCTGAGCCGTGGTTTCGCATGAGAGCGATTGGTAGGCGTGAATTAGGTATCCGTTTATCTGAATCAGAAAAAAAGGAGATGCGACACGAGAAAGCAACAAAGTGGAAGTGCGCCCATCGCAGACTCAGATCAGCCTGGGCATCCGCCTAGTATGATCACAGTCTTTTCTAAGCGCTTTAACGGTAGGTAAGGGTCTAACGTGGCGCGCTACCTTCATGTGGACAGCAAAGACTCTGATCAGACTGGGTGGATGCCCGGGCTTATCTGAGTCTGCGCTGGGCGCACAACCACTTTGTTGGTTTTCTCGCGTCGTGGTTCAAAATAATGATAATGGAAGTCTGTCCACAGTCATACCTAATTTATTCTAGGTCTACGTTTCATTAACATCGATCTTCAGACGAAAGACGCAATTCTCTAGGGAAAAGAAATAATGCCAGAATTTGTGCATATTGCCAAAATTGATAAATTCTGCATTTCTAGCATACAAAACTAAAATTGACAAGAAAAATGTCAGAACTGCCTTTTTTAATTTATTTGTTATTTTTTTATTTGTTTTAACTATTGCAGAACTTAAATGTACAGAAAATTAGATGTGTCTGCGTGTGGGTTTTACTGCCCAAATATAGGTATGTGCTATATAGGAATTTTTGCAATCCTTTATTATTCTTACGGGCCACCAGGGTTCATCTCCCATAAAGTGCAGGTTACTATGATGCTTATGTTGGTTTCATCTGTTTGTGCGACTCCACTTTGGTTGAAGGTACATCATTTTAGAGTCCAGATGCGCTGAAACAGGCGCACATGCTGCGACCTTGTACCCATGCCCCTGTGCTTGCACCACATCCATGTTGTAGCAGACAGGCCGCAGTAAACAGTATTCAGGATGCAGTAGACAGACAGTAGACATTTCACGGGACAGTAAATAGTATACAGAAAACCGCGAACATCATGCACTACTTTTCAGCATGCTCCAAAGCGAAGGGCGAGTGGACAGTGCACAGCAGACGGTAAACGGTCTATAACGTTGAGGGAAAAGTATTTTCCTTCGCACAGCTTTGAGATACATATACAGTGATTGTGAAATTGGGGGAAGAAAACTATCAAAGAAAAAAGAAATAAAAATAGAAAATAAAGAAAAGCAGACAAAAGTCTGCAGCACCCGGTATTCCCAGGCGGTCACCCATCCAAGTACTAACCGGGCCCGACGTTTCTTAATTTCCGTGATCGGACGAGAACCGATGTTTTCAATGTATTATGGCCGTAGACAACAAAGTACCGATTTTCAACATTTACAAAGTGTAGTTTTGAGAGTTTGCGATCAGTAATAGCCTATCCTGCAGTTCTTACTACTGGGACACACATTGCAGGCCTAGTAGAGCAGTCGTATCAGGATCTGCGCTGTTTGCATTTCAGTCTCATCATGCCAGCAGACAAAAAAAGTTGAATCATCATCGAATCAACGTTGATTCAACGTGATTCATTGGTTTTGGGATCATCGATTAAACTATGGCAAAACATCTTCGATAAGCCTCTTTATTTCGGAGTACTAATTCGCGCCTCATATGATCAGCTTTTGTCTAAAGTAAAAAGTAACCGTCAATATCAACGTTAATTCAACGGCATAGTGACGTTTAACCAACGTTAATGACACGACGTTGTGTCAGCGTTGTGTGTCAGCTGAGCATGAGGAATAAATCTGTTATCATTGAATGTGGCTGGAATACTTAGTGTTGCGCCACGCGAAGAAAGTCTTCAGATGAGCATATGCACAGTCTGCTCAGTAAGTGCATGGAAAGTCAAACACGCAACATCTTACTAATTCCAGTACGTAATACACTTTTTCTGACTAGTCTAAGCAGTGCAGGCTCTCTCGTAAACGATGCACTGCACTTACTCTGACAGACAACGCAGTTACATGGGCTTATCCTGGTACCCACTGTTTGTGTATAGCGTCAAACATATTTTACCCGGACAGGGCTAATAACATTCAAAACAAGAGATGAGCATAAAATGCACGTGAAAATAAGATCGACACTTGATTATCCTGATTGCCAATGATGTAACCCAAGAGCCGCACCCTCGGAAAATTGCCACATGCGACGAGAAGAATCAGCCCAGTCTGTGGTAACATGTATGCGTTCACAACATGTATAAGCAATCTTGAGCATCATACAATGTGGCGCCGTAAAGAGTGCGAAAAGAAAAGACACTAATGGGACTGCATTCGCTTTTCCCAAGATGGGGTGAAATACATTTTTCCTTGCGCATACCTCGTGTCATGATAAAACCAGTCTTATTTCATAAGCAAAACGCGCGTGTCTTGACTAGACGCATGCGCAATCAGAGCAGGGTAGACCACACATGAGCGTAGACATATCTTGGTACCTCCTGGTTGCGTATACATACATATTTCGCTGAAAATATTATGGGTTGAAGCACATTTTTTCCTTGCGCAGGCCATTTGAGTCGTGTCGTGATAAATTCAGCCTTGTTGTGTATGCAAAACACCTATGTCCAGACTAGTCTGTGCACTAGCACAATCAGAACAGGTTAAGCGCAATAAGTATGCCTTCTGGAAATCAAACGGTGAACTGCACTAACTCTGACAGACTAGGCAGTTGCATAGACTTATCTTGGTACCCACTGTTTGCGTATAGTGTCAAACATATTTTGCCCGGACAAGGCTCATATCGTTTAAAGAGATGAGCATAAAATGCACGTGCAAATATAACCGACCCTTGATTATCAATGATGTAATCCAAGAGCTGCAAGATTAACAAAAATAAATAAGAATAACCGCAGTGATCCTAAATTTTGGGATAGATGTATCTGAGAAATCACTTTAGAATCAGATCAAGATGTGCAATGCGTCATATCCTATCAGTATTTTTGACACACTGTGAGCTACTTTTAGCATTTTATTTAAATTTTAGAATAATCTGGTAATTTAAAGGTGTCCCAATAGAGAGAGTAAATTAAAACGATGGAAATTGTTTGAACAGCATTGCAAGACACCCAGCAGACACATGACGTCGTAATGATGTCAAAATGGGGTCGATGCGACGCCACCATGCCGTATCGACGTCAATACGACGTCATTTCGACGTCATGTGCCTGCTGGGCAGTAAAGTATTTCCCAGCGGGCACATGACGTCAGAATGACGTCGATGAAATGTAATGTTTGCGTCGACGTCAATGCGACGTCATTATAACGTTGTGTGCCTGCTGGGTAGTATGTATCAATGTGAAGATCTGATCCGTCTCCTTGAGCTTCCAATTACACGCCTACCAATCGCTCTTATGCGAAACCACGGTTCAGAACGCCAATCCAGGAGAGGAGTTTCCGGTTTTGCACGAGGGGAGCCAAAATTGTAAACAAATTTGACATCGGCACAAGGTTTGAGGTATTTATTTTCTCTGAAAACTATTTGTGCAAAATATAAGAATGCTATTTTGTCACATATACATTGGTTCTTCGGCACATGAAAGGATTAGGCACATGGTCTTGCATTTTTCCAGATATGCATTTAGTACGGCGGAGCATGTGTTCTAGGTCAATCTCGGCGAAATATACATGTAGGGAAAAGTCGCATTCTCTTGCTTGATTTTGAGTCTCTGACCTTGGCAGTCGCAAAGAAGTGAACAGAACTAATGTATGCGTGAATCCGAACATTGGAAGTAAGTTTATGGTGGACAGTTTAGAATTGAGAAAATATACGCAAAAACTTGACATCGTCAGCCCGGTTCCGCATGAGAGAATAGAAAATATAAGGATTTTTTATCAAACAAAAAAAAAAAACAGCTTCTGAACAAATATTGGATCAAAACTAACTTGAAATTTGTGATATATCATTATTTTATACATTGCAGATGACTTTCTGGCTGTTTTGATCCCTGTTTGTCTGCTTTTGAGACATGCAAGGGGGTTTGAAAGAAGGTTTGCAAAAGGTCATAAAAGACAAACGGGAAATAAAAACAGCCAGAAAGTCATCTGCAATGTATAAAATAATGATTTATCATAGACCTCATGTTAGTTTTGATCCAATTATTGTTCAGTAGCTGTTTTTGTGTTTGATAAAAATTCCTTATATTTTCTAATATCTCATGCGGAACCGGGCTGACGATGCCAAGTTTTTGCGTATATTTTCTAAATTCTAAACTGTCCATCACGATAAACTTACTTTCAACGTTCGGATTCACGCATACAGTAGTTCTGTTCACTTCTTTGCGACTGCCAAGGTCAGAGACTCAAAATCAAGCAAGAGAACGCGCCTTTTTCCTACATGTATATATCGAAGAGATTGATTTTGAACACATGCTCTGCCGTACTAAATGCATATCTGGAAAAATGCAAGACCATGTGACTAGTCCTTTCATGTGCTGAAGAACCAATGTATATGTGACAAAATAGCATTCTTATATTTTGCATAAATAGTTTTCAGAGAAAATAAATACCGCAAACCTAGTGCCGATGTCAAATATGTTTACGCTTTTAGCTCCCCTCATGCAGAACCGGAAACTCCTCTCATGGATTGACGTTCTGAGCCGTGGTTTCGCATGAGAGCGATTGGTAGGCGTGAATTAGGTATCCGTTTATCTGAATCAGAAAAAAAGGAGATGCGACACGAGAAAGCATCAAAGTGGAAGTGCGCCCATCGCAGACTCAGATCAGCCTGGGCATCCGCCTAGTATGATCACAGTCTTTTCTAAGCGCTTTAACGGTAGGTAAGGGTCTAACGTGGCGCGCTACCTTCATGTGGACAGCAAAGACTCTGATCAGACTGGGTGGATGCCCGGGCTTATCTGAGTCTGCGCTGGGCGCACAACCACTTTGTTGGTTTTCTCGCGTCGTGGTTCAAAATAATGATATTGGAAGTCTGCCCACAGTCATAACTAATTTATTCTAGGTCTACGTTTCATTAACATCGATCTTCAGACGAAAGACGCAATTCTCTAGGGAAAAGAAATAATGCCAGAATTTGTGCATATTGCCAAAATTGATAAATTCTGCATTTCTAGCATACAAAACTAAAATTGACAAGAAAAATGTCAGAACTGCCTTTTTTAATTTATTTGTTATTTTTTTTATTTGTTTTAACTATTGCAGAACTTAAATGTACAGAAAATTAGATGTGCCTGCGTGTGGGTTTTACTGCCCAAATATAGGTATGTGCTATATAGGAATTTTTGCAATCCTTTATTATTCTTACGGGCCACCAGGGTTCATCTCCCATAAAGTGCAGGTTACTATGATGCTTATGTTGGTTTCATCTGTTTGTGCGACTCCACTTTGGTTGAAGGTACATCATTTTAGAGTCCAGATGCGCTGAAACAGGCGCACATGCTGCGACCTTGTACCCATGCCCCTGTGCTTGCACCACATCCATGTTGTAGCAGACAGGCCGCAGTAAACAGTATTCAGGACGCAGTAGACAGACAGTAGACATTTCACTGGACAGTAAATAGTATACAGAAAACCGCAAACATCATGCACTACTTTTCAGCATGCTCCAAAGCGAAGGGCGAGTGGACAGTGCACAGCAGACGGTAAACGGTCTATAACGTTGAGGGAAAAGTATTTTCCTTCGCACAGCTTTGAGATACATATACAGTGATTGTGAAATTGGGGGAAGAAAACTATCGTTCCAAGGCGGTAGTTCTGTTGTGGTTCTCTGTTGCCTGTTTTTGGTGTCAGAGTTTCTGTGATGTTATACCTTATGTATGATCTTATTATTTTTGGTTCGGTTTGAGTTGCTGAGTGGCCACCTTTTGGGAACAAGCTGCTCACTCGGTTGGCCATATGTTCTCTGTATCTTGATTATTTGTAATCTTAGTTGTTTCCAACTATGGTTTGAGGGCTGGATTTGGATTTTGATTGTTTCAGTTCCTGGTCTTTGCATACTTTTTACTTACTACTGGGACACACATTGCAGGCCTAGTAGAGCAGTCGTATCAGGATCTACGCTGTTTGCATTTCAGTCTCATCATGCCAGCAGACAAAAAAGTTGAATCATCATCGAATCAACGTTGATTCAACGTGATTCATTGGTTTTGGGATCATCGATTAAACTATGGCAAAACATCTTCGATAAGCCTCTTTATTTCGGAGTACTAATTCGCGCCTCATATGATCAGCTTTTGTCTAAAGTAAAAAGTAACCGCCAATATCAACGTTAATTCAACGGCATAGTGACGTTTAACCAACGTTAATGACACGACGTTGTGTCAGCGTTGTGTGTCAGCTGAGCATGAGGAATAAATCTGTTATCATTGAATGTGGCTGGAATACTTAGTGTTGCGCCACGCGAAGAAAGTCTTCAGATGAGCATATGCACAGTCTGCTCAGTAAGTGCATGGAAAGTCAAACACGCAACATCTTACTAATTCCAGTACGTAATACACTTTTTCTGACTAGTCTAAGCAGTGCAGGCTCTCTCGTAAACGATGCACTGCACTTACTCTGACAGACAACGCAGTTACATGGGCTTATCCTGGTACCCACTGTTTGTGTATAGCGTCAAACATATTTTACCCGGACAGGGCTAATAACATTCAAAACAAGAGATGAGCATAAAATGCACGTGAAAATAAGATCGACACTTGATTATCCTGATTGCCAATGATGTAACCCAAGAGCCGCACCCTCGGAAAATTGCCACATGCGACGAGAAGAATCAGCCCAGTCTGTGGTAACATGTATGCGTTCACAACATGTATAAGCAATCTTGAGCATCATACACTGTGGCGCCGTAAAGAGTGCGAAAAGAAAAGACACTAATGGGACTGCATTCGCTTTTCCCAAGATGGGGTGAAATACATTTTTTCTTGCGCATACCTCGTGTCATGATAAAACCAGTCTTATTTCATAAGCAAAACGCGCGTGTCTTGACTAGACGCATGCGCAATCAGAGCAGGGTAGACTACACATGAGCGTAGACATATCTTGGTACCTCCTGGTTGCGTATACATACATATTTCGCTGAAAATATTATGGGTTGAAGCACATTTTTTCCTTGCGCAGGCCATTTGAGTCGTGTCGTGATAAAGTCGGCCTTGTGGTGTATGCAAAACACCTATGTCCAGACTAGTCTGTGCACTAGCACAATCAGAACAGGTTAGGCGCAATAAGTATGCCTTCTGGAAATCAAACGGTGAACTGCACTAACTCTGACAGACTAGGCAGTTGCATAGACTTATCTTGGTACCCACTGTTTGCGTATAGTGTCAAACATATTTTGCCCGGACAAGGCTTATATCGTTTAAAGAGATGAGCATAAAATGCACGTGCAAATATAACCGACCCTTGATTATCAATGATGTAATCCAAGAGCTGCAAGATTAACAAAAAAAAAAAAAAAAAATTAACCGCAGTGATCCTAAATTTTGGGATAGATGTATCTGAGAAATCACTTTAGAATCAGATCAAGATGTGCAATGCGTCATATCCTATCAGTATTTTGACACACTGTCAGCTACTTTTAGCATTTTGTTTAAATTTTAGAATAATCTGGTAATTTAAAGGTGTCCCAATAGAGAGAGTAAATTAAAACGATGGAAATTGTTTGAACAGCATTGCAAGACACCCAGCAGACACATGACGTCGTAATGATGTCAAAATGGGGTAGATGCGACGCCACCATGCCGTATCGACGTCAATACGACGTCATTTCGACGTCATGTGCCTGCTGGGCAGTAAAGTATTTTCCCAGCGGGCACATGACGTCAGAATGACGTCGATGAAATGTAATGTTTGCGTCGACGTCAATGCGATATCATTATAACGTTGTGTGCCTGCTGGGTAGTATGTATCAATGTGAAGATCTGATCCGTCTCCTTGAGCTTCCAATTAGGTATCCGTTTATCTGAATCAGAAAAAAAATGAGATGCGACACGAGAAAGCAACAAAGTGGAAGTGCGCCCATCGCAGACTCAGATCAGCCTGGGCATCCGCCTAGTATGATCACAGTCTTTTCTAAGCGCTTTAACGGTAGCTAAGGGTCTAACGTGGCGCGCTACCTTCATGTGGACAGCAAAGACTCTGATCAGACTGGGAGGATACCCGGGCTCATCGGAACCCTGATTTGATATGAAGGCACTAAGGCGCGGAAGCACAAGATTATAGAATTGTCTTTTCGCATACGTACATTTGTAGCCTTGGCTCAGTCGTCAATGTTATTTCAATCCTTTTCCAACAACGAATGAATAAATAAATAAAATTAATTTTATGAAATTTTTTGTAAATTTTGACATGAAAGTACAAAAACAAGAAGAAAGAAAAGTTATGAGCTTGGAACCCAGGCTAGCAGGGTCGTAGCTAGATGGAGACAATTACATAATTTTCACAATCTAGGAAGTTAGCCCCTAACGTATTTCATATTGTCATAACTGTCGACAGCTTGTCCAAGTTACAAAATTTCAGCTCGCAAATACGCAGGTGCGTAATGAAATTTTGTCAATTTGACAAAATGTCAATGCGTATTTGATAAAATTTCAACACGCACCTGCGTATTTGCGTACAGGTGGCTACGCATACACTCTTGGCATGTGCTGCTATAAGTCACGGTGTCTTGTTTAGTTCAATAACAGCCAAAGAGAGGAAAATCTGAGCCGCGACACGACAAAACCAACAATGTGATTATGCGCCCAACGCAGACTCAGATCAGCCTGGGCATCCGCCCAGTCTGATCAGAGTCTCCGTTATCCGCATGGAGGTAGCTTAGACCCTTATCTACCCTTTAAGTGCTTAGCTCAGAGTCTGATCGAACTGGGCGGTTGCCCAGGCTGATCTGAGTCTGCGCTGGGCGCACAACCACATTGTTGGTTTTGTCGTGTCGCGGCTCAATTCTGTCAACCAGTGTGTCACTGTGCCATTAAAACATCTTTAAAGATAAGTAGTTTAGTCTATCAATCATTTTAATTTGCGGTAAAGTTTTTTTGACATTGATGTTTTAATTACTCAATTTCTAAAACAACTTTATTATTGATCGTGTGAAAATAAATAATACATGTATATACGCCGCGAACTTTCAGTAATAGCTTCCTGATACCAGGGTTTCGTGTCCTACGATCAAATACCTAAAGTGTTTAGAACCGAGATAACGCTGTCGAACCTCAGATGCAAAAATATTTAACTCCCGATTTTCGACCGTGAAACAAGTTTTTGCATCTTTCTATGGCAAATTCACATTTCATGTTATTTACACAATATATACAACCTAGTTAGTCCCTATTCAGAATGGAAACCCGTTTTGAGGACATATGCAAACAGTGAAGACCCATTTCAGCTGCGGTAGAACGCGGGCGTCTGATCAGGGTAGTCATTGTTTGCTTTGAGGAATTTCTATGCAAGTACCATAAAAGTGAAAACATTCACCAGAAACAAGAAATGGACTCATCCAAATGATTAGGCTTGACAAGTCCACAAGTCAAAGAATGGGAGACTGTGAAAAATGTCCGAATATCCCCACCCGCACCTACTTTCGATTCTGCCAATTTTCGCATCCTGCAGAGACTGTCCGTCATATTTGGCTTCCGCCGAGACTGTCCGCGAACTCTTGCTTCCTGCAGAGACTACTGTCCTCGAAAAATGGCTTCCTGCCGAGACTGTCCGCGTGATTATGCTTCCTGCCGAGAGTCTCGGCAGGAAGCAGAATCACTCGGACAGTCTCTGCAGGAAGCCATTTATCATGTACAGAAGTCTCGACAGGAAGCAAGAGTTCGCGGACAGTCTCGATGGAAGCCAAATATGATGTACAGTCTCTGCAGGAAGCGAAAATTGGCGGAATCGATTATACCCTGTGTTCAAGTAGATTAGGCCATTGCCCAACAATTATCCAAATTAACTGGACGTCCCGGCACTGAAATCGCCCGACCACAACAACCCCCAACAGAAAAGAGACACGACTTTGAGAAATATTCCACAAAAAGCTAAAAACAATATTATATAGCATAAAAATAAACGTCGATCCGTGAATCAAACATAGTAAGTTAAAGTCAAAGTACCAGATCAAATTAAGAACTGTAAGAGGATCTGACTATGGCCCGCTGCACTGCTATAGTCATGTCCTGTAAAAAGGGCAATAAATATAGAATTAAGTTAGCCAGCAGACATTTCCTCAGGAAATGAGTAGAGGGAACAACAGGAGTAAGGATCCTGATTCTCAATCATACATTTAAACATGTCATTAATCATATGTCTACCAAGTTCGAAGCTTACAGCATAGTTCCTGAGAAAACTGTGACAAAAATTTTCAATGTTAACATGCACAACAGAAAAAAGAAGGAAAATGGATAAAAATGGAAAATGAGAGTTATGAGCCTGAGTCTTTATCCCTCGACACAATCACTCATTCTCCAAATGTATACCTAGTTTAAAGATTCTAGCTTGCACAGTTCCAGAGAAAACTGTGACACAAAATTACTTTGCAAAAAAAAAAAAAAAAAAACAACGAAGAAAAGAAGATATAATAAAGGGAATAATAAGAGGTCTAAGCCACTCTCCATCCCATGATACATTAGCTCATTACCCATGTGTATACCAAGTTTGAAGTCTAACCTCAATGCTTCCTGAGAAAACTGGGACACAACTTTTCAATGTTAATATGCACAATAGGAAAAGAAAAAAAAAATAGGTAAAAAAAGAACTATGAGCCTAAGTCGCAATCCCGCGATACAATCACTCATTCTCCATATGTATACTATGTTTGAAGATTCTAGCTTGCACAGTTCCTGAGAAAGTATGACACAAATTGGCCTTGAAAAGACAGAAAAAATGAACAAATAAAGGGAAGAATATGAGCCATGATGCCGATTTTCAATCCCACAATACCACAACTCATTGTTCATATGTATACCAAGTTAAAAGATTCGTGCTTTCGTAGTTCCTGAGTAAAGTATGACACAAACTTGACTTGAAAAGACAGAAAAATGGACAAATACAGGGAAGAATATGAGCCATGAGCCCGACAATCCCACAATACAACTCATTGAAGTTTAAAGATTCTGAGAAAATTTTGACAAACGTTTTCTTCAAAAATCTTACGGAATAACGAAATTTCAGACAAACCAAATCGAGTATAGCCCCACTTTTTCAAAGAAAAAAAAAAAAAAAAAAATAAGGGGATGGGGGGTGGGGGGTGGTGTGGGTGGGGGAGGATATCACCGACCTGTGATGTACCTATCTGGGGAATGTGCCTTTACTTCACCATAGTGGAGATGACATATTTCCTGGTCCTTTTGTATCATTGGGCTCATTCCGAGTCAAGTTGAGAACAGAGTTCCGCTAAAGGATAAACAGGAGAAGGCCGTATGTGTATAGCTCTGCTGTCATACGAGTTCAGATTACATGTGCTTATTAAAACGGAGTCAAGGATGTATATAAATCTGTGATAAGAGTTGACGCATCGCAAAGGACATACAGGAGGAGCCATGATGCATGCATCATGCGAACCTATGCTTACCCATTGTATAGGTGACCTTGCAACTGATCTTAATGTCACTGTTGGGGTAGGGAGGGGGCGCATTGAAGTAAATGTATGGCGAGCGTTAGCTTCGACCAACTTTATCTAAGCATTGCGGGGCAATAAGATTATAAAGAATTCTAACATGACGTTAAAGTTTTCTCCATTAATCGTATACAAAGCGGCGTCGTGTGAAAATTTGTTAAGTCACGTTGCTAATGACGCTGTGAGCAAAAATATCGCGCCCTGATGACATCGGATGTAAACATTTACTTTTGTCCTTTGGAAAACTTTACAATACCCTTGCATTTTCATTCTATAAATGTTAGACTCGAGATAATGTTTCAGGTCGTACCAGTAAATTATCGCTGATTAACACAGTCATGTATTGTCTGGCAGATACGAGTATTAATTCACTCCGGCTTCGCCGTCGTGAATTAGTATTTCGTGATATGCCCCTAACAACATGTGTTAATCAGTGATAATTCAGGGCTAAGGAAAATATTTCTTATTTGTTGTTGTTGGTGTTGTTTTATTGTTGTACGTCCCCGGTAAACAGCAATGGTTATGTCGGGACGATCAGATAACCTAACCACACTATTCCTGGGCAGGCTTAGACCTCCTAAACCGAAACGTTTGAGTGATCACCATAAACGGGAACTCGGTAAAGTTAGCAGAATAGCAGAATGAAATGGTAAAGTTAGCAGAATGGCAGAATAGCAGAACGAAATGGTAAAGTTAGCAGAATAGCAGAATAGCAGAATGAAATGGTAAAGTTAGCAGAATGGCAGAATAGCAGAACGAAATGGTAAAGTTAGCAAAATAGCAGAATAGCAAAACGAAATTTTTTGTTCTGCCCATTCTGCTCATTCTGCTAGCAGACCAGCAGAATGAAAAAGGTTGTAAGAATTATGTTCTAAGGCAACCAGCAGAAGGGCACACTCAAGCCATGCATGAAAAACATTTCCCTCCTGGTCAGGCTTCAACAAGCAAGGAAAAAAATCGACAAATTCGATGGAGAAAAAAATATTTATCATCAAATCCTGGTGTGACCAGCAGGTGGGCAGACTCATGGCATGCATGGAAATCATGTTTATCGCCGCCCGAGTTTATCTAGTAAAAAAAAACTTGGAATTTTTCGTATTGCCCATTCTGCTAGCAAACTTTCTCGGAATTTTGTTCTAAGGCAACCAGCAGAAGGGCACACTCAAGCCATGCATAGAAAACATTTCCCTCCTGGTCAGGCTTCAACTAGAAAGGAAAAAATCGACAAATTTGTTAAAGAAAATAATCATCAATCATCAAATCCTGATGTGACCAGCTTGTGGGCAGACTCATGCCATGCATGGAAATCATGTTTATCGCCGCCCGAATTCATCTAGTAAAAAATAAACTTGGAATTTTTCGTTCTGTCCATTCTGCTCATTCTGCTAGCAGAATAGCAGAATGAAAAAGTTTGTCGGAATTATGTTCTAAGGCAACCAGCAGAAGGACACACTAAAGCCGTGCCTGGAAAACATTTCCCTCCTGGTCAGGCTTCAACTAGAAAGGCAAAAATCCAAAATATTTTTGATGAAAAAAAAATTTATCATCAAATCCTTGTGTGACCAGCAAGTGAGCAGACTCATGTTATGCATGGAAATCATGTTTATCGCCGCACGATTATATCTTGTAAAAAATAAACTTGGAATTTTTCGTTCTGTCCATTCTGCTCATTCTGCTAGCGGAACAGCAGAATGAAAAAGTTTGTCGGAATTATGTTCTAAGGCAACCAGCAGATGGGCACACTCAAGCCATGCATGGAAAACATTTCCCTCTTGGCCAGGCTTCAACTAGCAAGGAAAAAATCGAAAAATTTTCTGGAGAAAAAAAAATTTATCATCAAATCTTGGTGTGATCAGCAAGTGGGCAGACTCATGTCATGCATGGAAATCATGTTTATCTCCGCCCGAGTTTATCTTGTAAAAATAAACTTGGACTTTTTCGTTCTGCCCATTCGGCTAGGAGAGCAGCAGAATGAAAAGGTTTGTCGAAAGTTTCATCTAAGGCAACCAGCAGATGGGCACACTCAAGCCATGCATGGAAAACTTTCCCTCCTGGTCAGGCTTAAATAGCAAGGAAAAAAATCCACAAATTCGCTGGAGATAAAAAAATATTTATCATCAAATCCTGGTGTGACCAGCAGGTGGGCAGACTCATGTCATGCATGGAAATCATGTTTATCGCCGCCCGAGTTTATCTAGTAAAAATAAACTTGGAATTTTTCGTTCTGCTCATTCTGCTAGCAGAACAGCAGAATGAAAAAGTTTGTCGGAATTATGTTCTAAGGCAACCAGCAGAAGGGCACACTCAAGCCATGCATGGAAAACATTTCCCTCCTGGTCAGACTTCAACTAGCAAGGAAAAAAACAAATTCGCTGGGGAATGTAATAGCGAAAAGTAACTGCCACATTTACGACCACTAAAACACCTGAACATCTGTATTGAATTGTGTAAATACTAAATAGACATCGAAATGCTTTGCAGCTGCAAAACATTTTCCGAATTGGTTTAACAAGAATTCTGTGGAATATTATGTCACACCTGCACTGGGCAAGGTCAGTTACCCACAAGAAAAAGCCTAAAATAGTTTCTGTCTCTACAGCAGCCATGGGTCAAGGGCATAGAAGTGTAATTTATGCAGCATGCTACCCTGATATAAGGGTTTCTGAAAAAGTATCTAGAAACTCCCATTTTTATTTAAACACGTATGTATATTCTGTCCATCAAAACAGTCCGATATCTAGTATGTTATGTTATTATTTAACGTCCAAGGTAAACAGCTATGGTCATGTCCGGATGGTCAGTTAGCCTAACCACACTGGGCAGGCTTAGACCTCCTAAGCGGTTAACCAGTACTAAGTGCACTTACTTTCACCAGTAACTGACAACTGTCCTTCTTGAATCAGCGGAAGGGGAAATGAGAGTAAGTGGCCGGACAGGGTATCGAACCCAGGACCTCTGGCTTACAAGTCAGGTGCCCGACCGACTGCGCTACCCATCCCAGCTAGTATCTAGTATGTATAATGCAGGTGGGGCTGAAAATAATCTTTACATTATGTGCATGTAAAATGTAGGATTATCTTAATGGTGCAAATCTATATCAAAATCCATGGAACTTCTGACATTTTTAGCTCGGCTGTTTTTAAATAAGACAACAAGGTATTGTCTGTCATAGCCCTGTCGTCGTCATTGTCATGCAAAAACTTTGACATTTTGCAATATCTATTATTACTGAAAATACATGTATTTACTTCAAACTTGGACAAGTTGTTTACTATCAAAAGGGGAACCTATTAAAGTAGGGCAGGTTGCTATCAAAATATTTTTGACAGAGGTATGCCCCTTTTTCGATTTAGATTTTTTACAAGAAAAATCAAGCAACTGCAGCCGAGCATTGGCACCTGCAGGCGGTGCCCTTTTTTTGGTTCTTTTTTGTGTCCGGATTACAAAATGCGTCGGGGTAACAAATTTCTGTTCATGACAAAAACATCTATTGTTAACCCATTGCATATTGTTAATCGTTTACAAAATGTGTTTCCACTTCAACGCAATTTGTTAAATTACATCGTTTGTTGCTTGTCTATGGTGTAGGGATCATAGACGGAAGCACTGAAATGATCCACTTCAGAATGGATCTTCTTATTTCATAATACTCTAATTTATACAATAGCCTCCTGTGTGGAACCTTGTCAAAGACCTTTGCGAAATCCATGATAATAAATCTGTCTGTGATGGCGATTAAAGGCCTTGTCCAGATTGCTAAGAATATCATGGACAAACTGGACAAGCTGGGTTTCGCAAGACCTTTGACTTCGGAATCCATGTTGACAGTCAGCATGCATGCTTTCAAAGGCTAAGTGTTTATTGATGTTACTTACCAACATATGTTCCATGGTTTTGAAGCAGATGCATGTGAGCGACACCGGTATAATGTGAAGCATAATACTTTTCACCTTTTTTAAAGACTGGAGAAACACTTGCTAGTCGTCAGTTATCTGGTACATCCCCTTGAGCAAGTGACTCATTGGAGAAATTTCAGATCTATATACATTCTTTAAGTACCCTGGCATTCAGACCATCAGGCCCAGATGCCTTATGAAAGGTCCACTGAAATGCCGCAAGCCACCACAAACTACCGCAAACCACCCGAAACCACCACAAACCAGCCCCAAATTACCACAAACCACCTCAAAACTATTTCACTGTAGGTTTTATCAGTATATTTGATACTTTTGTACTATTAAGAACCTTGGAATCCTTAATTTTATACATGAGGGGTGTTCAGAAAGTTCTGATTCCTTAACAAATTTGTCGATTTTTTCCTTGCTAGATGAAGCCTGACCAGGAGGGAAATGTTTTTCATGCATGGCTTGAGAGTGCCCATCTGCTGGTTGCCTTAGAACAAAATTCCGACAAACTTTTTCATTCTGCTGTTCTGCTAGCAGAATGAGCAGAATGGGCAGAACGAAAAATTCCAAGTTTATTTTTTACTAGATAAACTCGGGCGGCGATAAACATGATTTCCATGCATGCCATGAGTCTGCCCACCTGCTGGTCACACCAGGATTTGATGATAAATATTTTTTTCTCCATCGAATTTGTGGATTTTTTCCTTGCTAGTTGAAGCCTGACCAGGAGGGAAATGTTTTCCATGCATGGCTTGAGTGTGCCCTTCTGCTGGTTGCCTTAGAACATAATTCTTACAACCTTTTTCATTCTGCTGGTCTGCTAGCAGAATGAGCAGAATGGGCAGAACAAAAAAATTCGTTCTGCTATTCTGCTATTCTGCTAACTTTACCATTTCATTCTGCTATTCTGCTAGCAGAATGAGCAAAATGGGCAGAACAAAAAATTTCGTTCTGCTATTCTGCTATTTTGCTAACTTTACCATTTCGTTCTGCTATTCTGCTAGCAGAATGAGCAGAATGGGCAGAACAAAACATTTCGTTCTGCTATTCTGCTATTTTGCTAACTTTACCATTTCGTTCTGCTATTCTGCCATTCTGCTAACTTTACCATTTCATTCTGCTATTCTGCTAACTTTACCATTTCGTTCTGCTATTCTGCCATTCTGCTAACTTTACCATTTCATTCTGCTATTCTGCTAACTTTACCGAGCCATAAACGGGGCGGAGATCATGCTGAGCAGTATAGTTTGTCGTCAGACAGCATCGTTTGCTCAGGCAGTTTGACCTGACTATTTAAGGTAAATTCGGAAGCTGTATTTGGTTTTAATTTTATTGAAGTCCGGGCGTACTTTACCTTATTATGTAATCTGCATAGACACAGTTCCACGTGACCCTGTATCATCATTCTTCTTTATTTACTAATTTCCCTAATGAATATTTATATTTGATATTCTTAAGAGCCTGAGTGCAGGGTCTCAAAGTTCAGACATTGGTTCTGCAATGTGTTTGCTGTAAATTCAGGCTTTGCATTTAAATGAGCCGCGACACGAGAAAACCAACAAAGTGGTTGTGCGCCCAGCGCAGACTCAGATCGTCCTGAACATCCGCTCAGTCTGACCAGACACTTTGCTAAGCGCTTAAAGGGCATCTTAGGATCTAAGCTACCTCCATGCGGACAGCGAAGACTCTGATCAGACTGGGCGGATGCCCAGGCTGATCTGACTCTTCGCTGGACACACATGCCACTTTGTTTGTTTTGTCGTGTCGCGACTTATTAATATTATTGTCTTGATTAGATAACACGAAGAAATAGGCTCACGTGTCTTTGCAAATTTATGTAAGAATTCTAAGAGATGATGTATTACAAAGTTTTATTGTGAAGAGACATTAAAACTTCAGCTATAATAAATAGTATGTAAGTAGGTACAAATTCTATTTTGAAATTCGCAAACGTCTTAAGACATTTGTATTGATGATTTCGCCTACAAAGTGGGTCACTCACCTTGACGTGAAAATATTATCATTCACATAACATTAATAGGGCTACACCTAAAGAAAAGAATTTGCTCTCTCTAATAAAGGGATACATTTTAAAGAAAGAATATGCTCTTGAATAAGGAACTACTCTTCAAGGAAAGAATTTGCTCTCATGAGATAACTAGAGTTTTTTTCTTTGCTCTCTAAAGGGACTACTTTTTAACAAAAGAAAAATGTCTTTTTTCAGAGCAAACTCTTTTCTTTAAGACAAGCTTTCTCTAGAGAAAAGACTTCTTTCTTTAGATTGATTTCCTTTAAAAACAGCCCCTTATTATGTACAGCAACTTGTTTCCTGTAAGACATCTTCGCTATCTAAGGGCATTAAGTCCACTTTGTTCCTCATGTACCCTTGGCTGACGGCCTATTCGCAAATCGATTTTTCCACAGCGCCACTTCACTGGATTCGATCAACTTTCTTCGCATCCAATCAAATTATATAATACAAAACGTTATTCGCTTAACAGGCGCTCTTGTCGATAGAAGAATATCCTGTTTAGCGTAAAAATTACATAAAAAAAGTGTAGACGGTCAAGATTTTAGCAATTCATCAGTATTTTTGGACAATTATGCGAAGTTGTAGCACAACTGGTATTGCAACATATCTTCTGATTGGTCTAAAAGTAACTCGCGCCAAGAGAAGCAACTCGCTGCATTCAAAAGGCGGCGCTGCGGGAGATTCGATTTGCGAATAGGCATGAGCCAAGGGTACAAATTGGACTTAGTATCCTTGGCTTGCGGATATGCATTTAAGGATACCCTCTTAGAAAAGGACTGCTTCCGCTGATTCAAGAAGGGCAGTTGTCAGTTTCTGGTGAAAGTAAGTGCTCTTAGTACTGGTTAACCGGTTAGGAGGTCTAAGCCTGCCCAGGGATAGTGTGGTTAGGTTAACTGACCGTCCCGACATGACCATAGCTGTTTACCATGGACGTTACACAATAACACAACAACAACTTAGAAAAGGAACTTCCTTACCAGGGAAGCAAATACTGATAAAGTTCTACAGTGATATAGAGGATATTTGACTTTTTCAGTGTAAGAGATATTTCACCGAATGAACACCAAAAGCAGTATTTTCACGAGTGGCGAAGCCACGAGTGAAAATACCACTTTTGGTGTTCATGAGTGAAATAAAAATTCATCTTACACTGAAAAAGTCAAATTTTCTATTTCTTTTATGCTTGAAAATCGCAATAACTCTGTTTATTCAAGAGCGTCAGCCATCACGACAGAAACACAACTTTTTTTCTAGCCGTTTTCTGTCAAATTTGATGCTTCCAGTGTGTTTATTGGGTATGATATCGGTTGTAAACATAATTGCAAATGAAAAATAGCTTCAAATATCATTTCGATAAACTGATCTAAAGAAAAATGCCAAGAAAGAATGCCTACAGGAGACTTAGGCAGCCTGACGTCGCGTGCAGTAACAATGCTACGTTGGCGCTTTAAGTGACGTCATTAACATCGTAATGACGTGCAAACATGCGTGACGTAATTTTTATCAAGTCAGATAAGATTTAGTCAATTAATCAACAAAAAACTTGAGGCTATGTCACAAAAATCCTATTTCTGAAACAGTGAAATCGAAAGTGATAATTTCACTGTTTGAAACAGTGAGATTATCAGTTTCGATTTCACCGAGAAATCTCTATAATTCATTGAAAAGTATAAAAGAAATGTATTTCTTTATAACTGATCGACAAGCAGTGAATTATAACATACCGCAAATCACTGTTTGAGAAGTCCGACATGAAACAAATACAGTCTCAAGAAAACATGTTTATTTGCTCCAGATTCTCGCAACTATTCTTTTGTCGCCAACGTCAAACGTCATACACTTTGGCGACGACGGCATCAGTTAGCCTCACGCGCGTCAAAAAAGTGATTTGATGATGCACAATAAATTACCAAATTTTCATTGCCTATATGGGTGCGCTGTGTTAGAAGAATCATTATCCAATGTAACAAAACGCGCCTATACAAGAAATGAAAGTTACACTGCAAAAAGTTATGTTCTGCTATAAATCACTGTTTGCTTGCGCGCTAGTTTAATTGCTGTGGTAGGCGCCTGAGAGAGGCGCCGTAGCGCCTGAGAGAGGCGCCGTAGTCGAGTGGTTAGAGTGGCTCGGCTATTGTGCAGAAAGTCACCGTAAGGTCGTGAGTTCGCGGCTCACTGTCGCCATACGATGACTGGAAAACTCTCTCTGTCAACCCAGCAGTAAATGGGTACCTTTTTCGAATCAGGGATGGATAAGGAAGCGAAAGGAGAGGGATGGGCTCCGCCTTTCACCAGCTAAGCCCAAGATACAGTAGGTCTCTAACCCCCACTGCCCCTACGGCTATTAGGCTATGGGAAACCTTTACCTTTACCATTTTTAGGTGCCTAAAATATGACGATGCTGGAAATAGTTTGTTTGAGTTTGATGGAGGCCTTTATCTGATTTTTTGGTAACCCTCATTGGAACGAAATGCATAAGTGCTTGTAACAAACAATCTTGCTTTCCCCAGGATGTCTTTTTTGACCTGAACATTCCTTTTCTTTATTACGCTACGGCAAACATTTTTGTTTGTTACACACTTGTCAACAATGTCCCTAATAGCAAGTAAACCCCTAGTAAACTCGCCTACTTGACACTTTTTAAAGGTCCATTTCCAGTTTAATGGGTGTCAGGTCCACTTTACTCATCAGTTTGTACAGACAAGCAGTATTACATGCAAACTGTGAAGACCCTGATTAGCCGCCGCGAATTGCGGCGGCTGATCTGGGTCTACACTGCTTGCCACTGTCCCTTTTAAAAGGCGCTTGGCATGAATGGGTTAAAGTAAAAAAATTGCATTGTTTTGCAGCTCATTTCGATTTCGTATGAATTGAAATAAAGAAATATCAACATCAAAATCACCATAGCGAACACTTATTTCTCGGGTTCATGGGAGACCCCACTTGACATTGAAAAGTGCTTGAAAATTCTTCCAAGTTCTGTAATGGTGCGATAACACGCAGTCTATTCAATGGGTGACTGGCAACGAGTGGAAATCTGTGGATATATTCACGGGAAAACTTTGAACACCAAATCCTCGCATTGTTTATGAAGAACAATTGATCTCCTGTAAAAGGCAAACCCTGAAGTCTGTCGTCCCTTCGGCTTACACGTTTCCATGCCTGGTAGGCATTGAATGCAGCTTTGACGCCCACAAAGTCGGGAAGAGCTTCATTAACCGTCTTCCTGCCATTTCGAACTCTTAGACCAACATCCGGGAAGTAGTAGTTCGATAATTGTCGAATGAAACATTGTGATTTTCTGTTGAATGCATTTTTAGACGACGTCGACCAAAACCGATGATTAATCAACCCATTCCAGTCCATAGTGATTCCAAACGAATCAAACGCATGTTGATATTCGTGAGCAGTGAAAAATCCGAACGCGCCGAAATTTAATGACAGTGGATAATCAACATGAAACGTAGGCTCGTCTATAAGAGCAGCAGAAAAAGTTACAGCATTCCGAACTCTTTCGTACATTGCATTTACAGCGGCCGGTGACATAATCCAGCGGTCGAGCTGTGGATCTATCAATTGTTTCAAAGTGTTTGCAAAATTCTGAGTCAAAAGTTCCCTGGTGTTTTGGAAAAATGAATAGCGCTGTAATACGAAATCTTTATACAGATTATCCAGCCAAGTATTGTCGAATAAGTAACTTGGAAAGCCAATTTCATCTTTGATTCTGTCAAATTTTGTCAACGAATTAGCTCTGGTAGTTTCATCTAGCCAGGTAGATGATGTCAACAGTCGCCTAAAGCTTTGTCTGATATAACGCGTAACATATGTGGCCATTTCAATTGTACTACGGCTTAGTTTCTTTTCAACTAATATCCTGCCTGCAACCCACGACATTTGATTTCTTACAATTCCAGCACAGAAATTTCTTCTTGGTTTTAGCGCCGGCCGCCTGGCTCCATTTACAGCAGCTCGGTATCTCAAGTCTATTAGCTGGAACTCTCTATTCATTGCTGGCATGAACGGTAATATAGACCGCCATATCAAATAATTTTTCAAAGTTCTTATTGGAGTCCTCTGTAAAAGTTGAAATAGACGAGTATAATAGCCTCGAGACCATACAATAACTCTTTCTGATGGACTTATGTTAATACTGACACCAACTGACCTTCCTGTTAACCTTAAAAAGCGTAACCAGTCGAACGTAGGGTAACGTAAAGACAGTTGAGCAACAGTTATTCTTTGTAAATGTCCAGGCTCTAATCTCATAATCCTGGCAAGCTGTATTTCGAAATCCGCAATGGCGTTCATATCCCGCATCGCTGTCCTATAATTAGCACCGAGAGCTACCGCTATTTCTACACCATATCGAATGTAAGCCGTCATGTAAATGCTATTTCTGGGAAGCAAATACACTTCATACGTTGATATTCCGACAGTGCCATGCATTCCGAGCGTCGGACGATCGATAAAAAATGAAAATGTGCCAACCTGGAAAAAGTCCCGGATCACACGTAAACCAATGATAGCACCTCCTGTTCTGAATGACGCTGCGGCATTACCAAAGAAAGAATAACACGAAGCAAGCTTCTCTTCCAAATCCAAACTAGTCGGAGTTCTGGATCCAAGAGTTGGCCATCCTCCTAATTCTCTGATGAGAGATAGCATATTATGTTTAGCTCCTATTTCAATTCTTCTCTCGTTCATACAAGACCTGTATAAACTTTTAGCCAGAGTCAAAGGTCTGGGTTCATTTGTAATACTTCTTTCCTCAAGTCCAGAACGTATCGCATGAATAATTTTAGTAGTGATACTACCCAATTTATAACTGAACCCGGATGATAGTGTCTGATTACGAATAAATCCTCCGCAAGCATACTGGTAAAAGTTATCACAAGGACTTACAGACAGATCCATATCTTTTAAGATGTCGTCGGCCACTTTTGCTCTTTTGTCCATACGCGATCTGCTTTGTGGCTGAGCTTGTAATGGATCAGCTGGACTGAAATCTTGAGGAAATGAAGTTCTACCGGTTGTTTGTGCAGTGATTCCATAATCCTGGGGATTGGGTGACATATTTCGTGGATAGTAGTCTCTGTTATATCGAGGTTCTTCTTCCACTGCCTCTCTTTCAAATTCTTCCGAAAATGAGTATGGCATGTCGTAAAATGAATGACCGATGGCACTACCTGCAAAAGTAAAGACCAAGAAAACGATAGTTTCCATCATTGTTCTAAATTTTAGCTGTCAAATGAAAGACATGTATTCCGCTCAGAAACAAATCCACTACTAAAAGTCGTGGGCTTTAGCTAACTGAGTTCGAAATAATTAGGATGTTGAATTTTTATTAAGTTTGCTATTTATGTATTCCATTTTCAGATGATTGTAATAATAATGAGAGTCAATCAGATGAAGCGAAAACGAGCCTTTTCCAAATTAAGATAGTCACATTCCATACATATTCATATATTCATGTTATACATGGACATTCTCGGTTTTAATACGAGGTCATAGTGGGAGTGGTTAACCATCTTCCGAAAGATGCCGATCTGCCAGAATGGGACACATCAATAATGTTCTCTCTGCCAACCCTAAATAGACCAACCCAGCTAGCAACGGTCCTATACGGAAGGCACATTCCCCATATTTACATAGTTGAAGTCAGTTTTTTTCCATCGCACTGTATCCGAGTTTTCGTGAATCTAACAATATTCCATTTTCTCCCCTTGGATAGTATTATCACAATTTGACGCCATTTCGTCAGCTGTGACTAGAAATGGATTTATACCCATGCCAAACGTTAACAGAATAGAATACTTACTGTTCGTGTACCAATAGAGGTCGGATGTTATAGGAAAGTTGTCACTTCTTCTCAAATGGATTCCTGCATTCCATTTCACAAGCATCTTCCATTTGCAAGAACATACCATGTGCATTCTAATTACTACCATTTCCTATTTGCAAGGCAATGAATTCCATTTACCTGTCTTTAATTTCCGATTTGCAAGCAATAAATTCCATTTACTATCGTTTCCGATTTGCAAGGCAATAAATTCCATTTTATAGTTATTTCCGATTTGCTTGGCGATACAGTCCGTTTACTATCATTTCCCAAGGCCATATATTCCAATCTCAATCATTTCCAGTTTGCAAGCCATCAATTCCACTGACAATCATTTCCGATTCACAAAGCCTTAATTTGCAAATACTATTATTTCCGATTTGCAAGGCCATATTTTCCATTTACTATTATTGCCGATTTGCAAGGCCACATTTTCCATTCACTATTATTTCCGATTCGCAAGGCCATAAATTCTACTTACAAGTATGCAAGCAATACAGTGTACATTTCATTTACTATCATTTCCGATATGCAAGGCCATTAATTCCTTTTACAATCATTTCTGATTTGCATGGCTATACATTCCATTTACAATCATTTCTGATTTGCTAGGCAATACTTTACAGCTAGGATCATTTCTGATTTGCATGGCTATACATTCCATTTACAATCTTTTCTGATTTATAAGGCAATACATTCCATTTACAATCATTTCTGATCTGCTAGGCAATGCTTTACAGCTATGATCATTTCTGATTTGCAAGGCAGTACATTCCATTTACAATTATTTCTGATTTGCCAGGCATTACTTTACAGCTATGATCATTTCTGATTCGCAAGGCAGTACATTCCATTTACAATCTTTTCTGATTTGCAAGGCAGTACATTCCATGAACAATCATTTCTGATTTGCTAGGCAATACTTTACAGCTATAATCATTTCTGATTTGCAAGCCAGTACATTCCATTTACAATCTTTTCTGATTTGCAAGGCAATACATTCCATAAACAATCATTTCTGATTTGCAATGCAATACATTATATACTTAGCAAAAATAAAAATTTGACAGTCGCTTTTTTGCATCCCACGGTAGTCGGGAAAAAGTGAGACATAAAAATTATTTTAAATTTAAGAAAATGTCATCATTCTGTAATATCATAGTCACACAAATTTCAAGATTCCTTAGATACAGCAAAATTGAGGCTGTTGTAAACGTCACAAGGGTACTTTTCTGTTTTCTATGCTCTAAACCAAATAATTACCAAATTATAATTGTCGAAGTCTGCTTAAAAGATAAAAAAAATCTGTTGGCAATGCTTTTCCATTATTAAATCCAATCTGTATTGATTCATAAGCTAAAATTGTGCCGAAGCACGGTCGACTAGGAGGCCGTAAGGACCAGACGAAAAACCTCAGTCCACGCCATTATGAAGTCAGAAATTCGGTTTCAAGCTTGTTACTAGGCTTTATGACAAGAGGGACGACTTCAACTTTCCCATAGTTAACTTTCCATTTCTGAGTAGTAATATCCCTTCGGCACCTGCATACGGAGTTTATGTTTCTCAACTAGTCCGCAATGCTAGGGCTGTTTCAAATATTAAGACTTTGTTGAAAGAGGGAAGCTACTCACTCAGAAACTGTTGAAGCAGGGTTATCATAAAGCAAAGCTTGTGTCGACAGTTAAAAAGTTTTATGGGAGACATCATGACCTTGTTGATCCCTACAATGTGGCCGTTTCTAAACTAATCTCCGATTTGATGGCCTCAGCCGAAGCTTAGTTAAGCTTTCAAATACCGGACTTTCATTTTCACTGGCTTTTTCCACAGATACATAGATATGACGGGTGTATCATAATAGGCAGGTGATGCTTACTACCCCGCGGGCATCTGATTACACCTCTGTTTTGGGGTCCATGTCTGTGTGTCTAAAATATTCCGGAATTGTCTATGTTTAAATGACCTACGAGTTCGGACTTATGATTGGGTACTTTGACCACTATCATTTTTTTCAATGGAATTCCCATTACACATTTAAGTCTTTATGGGAGTTTAAGGAATGGCTTTCAATAAATTTAGTAATAAAGACATTGAGTTTGCAAGACAAGCAAACTGATCTCGAAAAAAATTACGAAAAAGACGCATTAGTATAGAAGACACGGCATCTCATAAATCTCTATATGTTTAATTCAAAGGGAGATAATCTGCGAGTTTTGAAACTTTAAATGTTATTTTCCAGTTGTGATTACAATTAACATATTAAGCGTTTAAAGTGTTTTCTATGCGTAATGGAACTACTGTTTATTGCGTACAAGAGAACTTTCCTATGCGCATGCGCAATTTGAAGTTCTGTTCTGAATTGTTAAAATAGGAATAAGTTAGGTAACTCCGGACAGGACAAACATTTACCAATAATTTTTCATGATTAAAGTAATCAAACGTCTGTCCAACTCGAAAACATCCATTTAAACATCAGAAATTTGCTAGGCTGGCCGGAATTGAGAAATAGATATCGTCAAGTTTCTATTTTTGTTCAGTATATCTATAATCTTTTCTGATTTGCAAGACAATACATTCCAATTACAATCATTTCTGATTTGCAAAGCAATACAATCCATTTGCAATCTTTTCTGATATTCAAGGCAATACATTCCATTTACAATCACTTCTGATTTGCAGGGCAATACATTCCATTTGCAATCTTTTTTTTTGATTTATAAGGCAATACATTCCATTTACAACCATTTCTGATTTGCAAGGCAATGCATTCCATTTACAATCATTTCTGATTTGCAAGGCAATACATTACATCTAAACCATTTCTGATTTGCAAGACAATACATTCCAATAACAATCATTTCTGATTTGCAAGGCAATGCATTCCATTTACAATCATTTCTGATTTGCAAGGCCATATATTCCATTTACAATCATCTCCGATGTGCAAGGGTATCATTCTATTTATTATCGTTTCCGATCTGCAAGGCCTACATACCATTTCAGTAGCAATTCCGTGCAGAAGGCCAGTCATATCATTTTACTGTCAGTTTCGATCAACAAGGCCATACATACCATTCTACAACCTGTTCTGATGTACAAGGCCATACACACCATTCTACTATCAGTTCCGATCTACAAGGCCAAACATACCATTCTGCTCTCAGTTCCAATCTACAATGACCATACATACCATTTTATTATCAGTTCCGATCCACAACCCCATACATGCCATTCTGCTATCAGTTCCGATGTGCAAGGTCATACATAACCTTTCACATAATATTTCACTTTCAATTCCGATTTAAAAGGACCAACAAACAATTTTACTATCCATACCCGATTTAAAGGTTATTTCACTCTCAGTTCACGGCTGCAAGGTCATACATACAATTTCCCTATCAGTTCCGATCTGCACACATAATTTCACTGTCAATTCCGATCGTCAAGTTCAAACATACCATTTCACAGTCAATTTCGATCTGGAGAGCCATACAAGGCATACATACAGTTTCACTATTAATTCCGATCTGAAAGGCTATAATAACATTTCACTGTCAAATCCGATTTGCAAGGCCATACATATAGCTACGGCATTTCAGGGCGGTACTGCCATAGCTTTTTAACGGGTCAGGTTTGGTGTATTGATACGTCCTTTAAAGGTACGAAAGAAACATCCCATCCTGAACCACCTTGCTGAGATCTGGGGCCGTTTTCATAAAGCCACTTAAGTCGTTGCTATGCTGTTGCTAAGGCCAAATTTCTTTGAAGGAGATTCCCTACAACTATGAAATTTGCTCTGGAGGAACAGTCTCACAAAGACTGTTCCTTCAGACCAAATTTCATAGTTGTAGGGAATCTCCTTTATAGATATTTAGCCTTAGCAACCGCATAGCAACGACTTAAGTGGCTTTATGAATACGGCCCCTGATGGACCTATGTTATCACTCTTATTTGCGACGAGAAAGTGAAATATTGAAGTGAATGGGTATACCATTATGCTTTCCAACGGGAAACACTTCCTGTTTGCTTTCCTGCACGGCGAAATCCTTTTAGATAAGGAACTACTCTATAGAGAAAGAATTTGCTCCCAGCCGAGCAAATTCTTCCTTTCAGAACTGATCCCTATTGAAAAATGGGGCAAAATGAAATTGGCAGAGTTGTCTCCCCTGTAAGTGTACCAAATCACATTCAACTTTGGAAGATCTTATTGGAATTTTCACAAACGGATTTTTTTTTTCTGAAGCAAGTTTACTAGGCTCATTGTCACAGGTGTAAATCAACAGCTTGAATTAAGAAAGGACACCTTTTCGCTTTGCACGGCTACTTGTGTCAAAATACTTTAACTTTCTTCCGACCTATATAAAGATGAATTATTTTTCTATAATTATTGTAATTCTGAATAAGCAAAATAAGGTTACGTTGATATAAACAGGTATTTCGATCTTCCGTGTTAACTCTTAAAGCGCCATATACATACATATAGTTGAATTTGTAAACAGCGTAGATCCAGATCGGCCGCCTTGTCTTAGGCTTCACTGTTTGCCCACTTGTCTTTGGATTCTACATATGATATAGTTTGGATAATATTTTTTTGAAATTTTGCAGACGTTAATTTTGATATCTGTTTTTTGGCTTTTTAAGGATTATATTGCTTACAGCTGGTGTTACAGTATCTATGTTTGGGAAGTTGTGAATGTGCTACATATAAAAAACAACCGGTGTATGTGGTACATTGTTTGCCGGTACTTGCAGTACTGTACACTAGTAGGAACGGCTATGCACACTTTTGTCGGGACAATTACAGACTTTGCAGCGATTCTTTCTTAATAAAGTGTATGCATGCATAAAGTCAATTTATTGCATTTAAAGCAGTGCTGTACGCTATCAACAGCCGTGCATTAACAAAACAAAACAAAACAAACGAACAAAAAAGTGTATTGACAAGGAAATTCACGCCCTGTTAATGCACGGCTATGCACTTTCAATATGCTCGTACCGGGGCCACTAAAATAATGCCACCATGCACCCTTATCTCTACCCTTTCGTTCATAATATAAAATCTTTGTTTTCTTACATAACGTCTTATGTCTCTGTACTTACACTACGCCATCATGTCGTGACACAGATTTCAAAGAAAATAAGTGTACAAGAAAATATGAACGAAAGTTTCGGCATTCAAGAACTACAGGATGGTAAATGAATGGATAAGGCTTGTTCTGCAAGGAAATCATTGCATTGATCATGGTATCAGCTTTTGGTAGATGAACTAGCATCTCCTTGGCACTACTACAACGACCAACTTCTCTGAGAATGGACCCTTTTCCAAAATACCGAGATCAAATTGGGCGATGGCAGCCATCTTGAATCGCTTGATGTCCTCGGACCAGGAAGACGAATTTTGATAAAAAATATGCACTTACGCGTTGACTGTTAAACGGTGACAAAATATAGTGTCATATTTTCGTAGTTTTAACGAATATTTTTTTCATGAAATCATAGCGACGAAACACTTATTTCAATGCATTTACGTTCGCCTGACCCCCCCCCCCCCTCCCCGCCCTAGGAGGTGTGGAAAACAGCTAATAATGCTGCAAATATATGTTTTTGATATTGTAGTGCTGGAACGGTTATTAATCAAAAACATAAACTACATTACAAATTAATTGCTACTATTTCTAGTTTCTTAAACCTCGAGATAGCACTTCTGTTTTATAACAACAAGTAAAATGTAGGGCTATATTTACCCCACCCCTTACTTTTTCTGAGTACAGAACTGAGAGCAAACGAGTCTTTCGCATCATTTGTAAGAAAGGATCTATATATGAGCCGCGACACGAGAAAACCAACAATGTGGTTGTGCGCCCAGCGCAGACTCAGATCAGCCTGGGCATCCGCCCAGTTTGATCAGACTCTTTGTTAAATGCTTAAAGGGTAGCTAAGGGTCTAAGCTACCGCCATCCTATTTGCTTAAAAAGGCTGATCTGAGTCTGCGCTGGGCTCACAACCACATTGTTAGTTTTCTTTTGTCGCGGCTTATTATTATAAAATGTGTAATGAGCTTCATGAATAAGGCATACATGTATATGTTTCATATTATGTAAAGTTTTTCAGTTTCTTTCAAATATTCGTGACCTAGCATCGTTGACAATTAGCTATTATTGGATACGAAAGAATGGAATGTAACGGACCACGCTACTCGTTATTACGTTGAATGAACATCCATAATAGACCTTTTTCACATTGTTTCTGCACTTGCGTGTGCGGCTTAGGTAACGCGATATTTTCCGATAATCGGCGAGACTTTACATAAATGGGGCAATTGGATTTTAAGGCATTGAGACTTTCTATGTAATCAGTTAAAATTAATTTTTTTAATCATTTCTATCTGATTTCTTTTCGTTTTAGCAAGGCTTGGCACAAAGATCATGTAAAGTGAAAGGCATATCGCAAAGAGAAATATTTATTCCTAATTATTTTATCTATTACCTGACATCTACCGTCCATTTCTTTGAACGAGGTCTGAACAATCAGAAAATAATATGTGTGGTTCGATATTTTACTAAATAAATAAAGGAAAATAAATATTTAAAGGATTAAATAATCCCTAAATAATTGTCTTGTCTCATAAATTACTCTAATTGTTTGTTGTTATTATTGTTATTTCAATAGTCATACCGGCGCATCCGAAGAGGCTCAACGTATTCATTGCCGCACCTCCCGGCGTCCGAAGTCTGTTTATCAATTACTTAATTATCTGAGGGTCTATTAAAAATTAACTCAATCAATACACCACGTTAGTCGTTGACACCTCTTATTAATAATGTTGACGATTTTGATTTCATTGCGGGGGTGTTTTTTTTTTTTTTTTTTTTTTTTTTTTTTTCACAGAGCAGAAATTTTATTCAGACGTAAACTATACAGTTTCTAGTCTGTCAAAATACATTTAGAATACATACATAGATCACATACTAAATGGCTGTCACTTGGTGCTGGTTATAACTTCCAGTGCCGGGACGTGCTACTTGGATAAAAGTAGGGCAAGTGCCTACTGTGCTTGCAGTAGGTGCGACCGGAGTTGTTTGGTTACCGTTTTCTATTTTTTTTTCTTTCTCCCCTTTTCTGGGAGTTGGCCCGATATAGACTGAAATACTGTCTGAAATGGCCGTTAAACCCCTAACAACAGCCAACCATTAATTTCATTGCATATCGGTAGGCAAATCATACTCATTTATCCAGAACAAATTCACTTGCAAGTCAATTGATAATGCAATACTAATAAAACCAATGATAACAATGATATTTTTACTATAATTATTAACAATATAGACACATTTAAAAGCTACCAATATTCACGTTTTTAGCCAGTAAATGCCATAATGGCAGGAATAAAAATAATAAAAATAAAAAATAATAATATATTTTCACTATCATTATTATCATCATCATTATGATTATTATTATAAATGCAAAGGATACATAAAACATTTAATTTCGCATTTAGAGAAACCGAAAAGTGAAACTGGCTATTTGCTTCATCTTCAGAAAATCGAAATCCGCCGAACTTATTTCCTCAAAACTAATTTGATTTCAAAATAGAAAAAATAAATAAATGGATAAATATATAAATAAATAAATACAAAGCATCTATTTGATATTTATAACGAATTCATTACTGTTGTAATAATTAGGAAATGCCTAGCTGCATGATTTTTCTTTACGTAAAATATTAGTAATAAAATTACTTCTGAAATTAAATGTGTAAAATCGCAGAAGATTATACGAAAATAAAACTATGAATGAATATCAATACGTGTAAGAAATTTTTAGGAAAAGAAAGAATGCTAGAAATAATAGATCACAGATTTGTAAAATGATTACCGGTGCATGACACGCTGATTGGAACATTAATTTATTTGTGCATTTCAAATATTGTCTATGTTATTGTTACTGTATTTATACTCTTTTCCTTTCAAGTTAGGTTTTGAAATCAAAATGTAATAATAAATCTCGTTTTTAATCATTTAATCTATATATTATTCGATTATCATCAAAAAGCCTATTGATATGTGTTGCTGTATTAAAGGTTATGCCCCACGCGTGTGACGTAACGCGAAATCTGGCCAATTTACGGGCTGCGAGACAAAGGGAGATAACAATGTGAAAAAGGCCTATTCCCGTATGAATTGAGTGAATGATTTTATATGACACGAATCACATACATATCAAAGTTTCAAGAGTTTTTTTGAAGAAAATAATAAAGAAAATACAAAACTATTCCGAGAAGTTTTTGATCATCCCTCGTATTTTGATTTTGATTGATTGATTTTATGCTTAACGTCCACGGTAAACAGCTATGGTCATGTCGGGACGGACAGTTAACCTAACCACACTATTCCTGGGCAGGCTTAGACCTCCTAAGCGGTTAACCAATACTAAGTGCACATACTTTCGTCAGTAACTGACAACTGCCCTTCTTGAATCAGCGGAAGGGGAAAGGAAAGCATGTGGCCAGTCTGGGTTTCGAACACAGGACCTCTGACTTACATGTATGAGTCAGGTGCCCTACCGATTGCGCCTCTCGTATTTTGAAATAAGTGATTTGGATTTGACGCTCATTTTCATATACGAGGGGTGATTATTAAATCATGACAACATCTTCTGTTGATCAGTAAATTAAATACATACAAATAAGTATCCTTCATGAAACATCAAAGGGTGTCTTTTGAGTTTTCAAAGTCATGTTGGAAATAGAAGGGAAGGGGGGGGGGGGGGGGGGTTGCCTATAAGGCCCTTTTTCTGCCCAAGAGCAAAATGTCTTATTTTCAGCTTATGATTAGCCTATAGTGTCCGCTATACTGAATCAATAGTAGTTAAACTCCGTAAGCGCTACTTTTGGAATAATGGGGTTATTAAAGTGGGTTGGGTATATCAGCATGAACCATGGGGAGTCATATTATAAGCTATATTTCTCCTTCAAATTTAATGACAGTCATAAATACCATCCTTTATATGTTAAAATGGTGTCTTAGGTGACATCTTTTCTCGAATTCTACATTTCAAAGTGAAATCTTATGTCTGCAGAATTTCTTTTAGAGACACTGTCAATTTTCATTAATTTTGGTACTTTGAATTCAATCTATTCTACCATATCTCTAGAACCAATTGATGATTTCTTACCAAACTAACATGGGTTCACCGTTGGAAGAGTGCAAACTGTTGATTAAATGTTGGTGACCTTGACCTTTGTTTCAAGGTCAAAGTAAGACTTATAATGTCAATTTTATGTCAAGTTTTGACCACTGTCTACACATTAGCTCCAGAATTGATATGAAATCATGACCAAAGTGGTCTAAATTAAACATTTTGAAGAGTTAGAACACTGGTTATGTTCAAATGGCCATGGCATCATTTTCAAGGTCAAGGTCAAGGTTAGACTAGACAGATTTTAATCAAAGATCTCACACAGCTAGTAAGCAAAAATTAAAAAAAAAAGTATGTTTCTATTTGTAAATCAATGCTTAATATGCATATAATGACCCTGGCTATGATCTGGAGGTCACCAATTCATTCAGAAGTTCATTTTTTCACAACAGACTTTTCTCTAACCTTTAAGTTTAACCCAGTTCTGTTTCATTATGTTTGGCTAATGCTGATCTTCAAACCAAGGTCAAGCTCATTCTGTGCACTTTAACCATTGATTTTCAAATGAAAACACTCAGATTCGGTACATTTCTGCTGACTGATTATATGAAATCTATGATTAAACTCTGTTAGTTCTAACCTTGACATTGACCCTGAAGATGACGTCATGGCTATTTAATCATGATGTCACGGCAATTTGATCATAACTAGTGTTCAAACTCCTCGTAATGGTTAATTTACACCACTTTGGGCACAATTGCATGTCACTTCAGGAGCTAATGTGTAGACAATTGTCAAAACTTGACTTAAAATTGACATTACAAGTCTTACTGTGACCTTGAAACAAAGGTCAAGGTCACCAACATTTAATCAACAGTTTGCACTCTTCCAACGGTGAACCCATGTTAGTTTGGTAAGAAATCATCTATTGGTTATAGAGATATGGTAGAATAGATTGAATTCAAAGTACCAAAATTAGTGAAAATTGACAGTGTCTCTAAAAGAAATTCTGCAGACATAAGATTTCACTTCGAGTGGTAGAATTCGAGAAAAGATGTCACCTAAGACACCATTTTAACATATAAAGGAAGGTATTTATGAATGTCATTAAATTTTAAGGAGAAAAATAGCTTATAAAATGACTCCCATGGTTCATGCTGATTTACCCCACCCACTTTAATAACCCCATTATTCCAAAAGTAGCGCTTACGGAGCTTAACTACTATTGATCCAGTATAGCTGACACTATAGGCTAATCATCAGCTGAAAAATCTTTTTTCTTTCTCCCTCTCTCTGGGAGATGGCTCTATATAGACTGAAATACTGTCTCAAAGAGCCGTTAATCCATACACAACCAACAACCGTTAATGTTTAGTATTATGCTGAAGTTAATTGATCGGTTGTCGAGAACAGTATACATTCGTGTCGGTTCTTCCTTTTGTTCAAATTTTCACAAGACTCTGCTTGTTAAAGTGCAATATAACGTCACAATTTTGGATCCTCAGACCTAAAATCAGCGAGAAACTCATATTTTGCTCGATCGAAAGCCTATCACGATCTGTATTTCTACTAGGTTTGAAAGCAAGTCATTTATAACTCGATATTTATTTTAGTACCAGAGTCTTGCATCATACAATTACCCAATCAAGAACTTTATTCATTAGTTTTTGCTTATCAGCAGCATATTTATGTGCATGGAAATTTGCAAGACATTAGAATACCATATGCCTAAACAGTTCTTTATGACTAAAATATAAGTCATATGCTGTCCTTTCAAATATTTTATATCTCGAACACTGACTGCTCTTATACATAGCTTATGAAATAAATGCTAGTTTCCATTATTTAATAATCACCCCTCGTATATCGTCCTCAATTTATTATACCTCTTTTCTATTGAAAAAATATACCATAAGATTAAAAAACATTTTAGATTTTGAATCCGTTATTTTGTACTTGGAATGATCTTGCGAACAAAAAAACAACAACAAAAGAGGGCTACCCTCTGCATTTTCAGTGCAATTTACTATTACAAGTATACCAAATGAGGGGTCATATTTACAATTTCAAAATCCTCCAAACTGAATATTAACATTATTTATGAAAAAAATATGCAAACATTGAAAAACATTGCACTTTAAAAGAGCTGCATGATTAATAATTCAATATCAATTAATGGTTTTATAACATCGCGCGAAACGTGGTTGTCCTACACAATTCATCACGGCCAGTTCTATAGATATCTGCTAAAGGCCCTGTCACACTACAACGTTTCAGACAACGTATGCCAACGTATGAAAAATTTATCCAATACGCTGGCATACGCTGGAGATAAAATAAAACATCAAACAGCAGCCGGTTTTGAAACGCACACATAGCGTACTGAAACGTATAAATAACTTATTCACAACTTATCCCAAGCGTATACATAACTTATACAAGCGTATAACAGCGTGTTCCCAGCGTATCTGTAGCGTTCTTGTCTTATGCCGAACGCATGCACAACGTTAGTCTAACTTATGCCGACCTTATGTATAGCGTGTTGGAGCGTGCTTCGACGATCAGATGTAAAGCGACGGCTCTCTACAACACTTTTTATTGTAGTGGACGTTGATCGATTGACATGCCTAAAGAACGAAAATTAGAGAACTTTGCGGGTAGTAGCTGACCACCTGCATGCCTACCGTCGTCCCAATCATCACCCGACTGCCGTGCCTAAGATGGTAGCCAACCTCCCTCTCGTGCAGACTCCAATGCCTCTTTAGTGGTATCCGTGGCGGCATCTGCAGCAGCTGTGGTGGTATCTGAAGTATTTACCCCCTCTCAAGCCCAAAAACGACGAGCACAAGCAGTCCAAGAAGATTCCTTATTTAAAAGTGATGAATTGCTGATATGTATCCAATATATATAGCTGAAGCCCAGACCGCTGGCGGAGATGTTACCTAAATACGCTCAGTGCGTTCGTGACACGTTGAATAAGTTCTAAGGTCGTCAGGCATAGGTTGGATACGTTCTGGATACGTTCGGTATAAGTTACAGGTAAGTTACCTATAAGTTAGAAATAAGTTACGCGTACGCTCCACAATGGACCTGCTGGCTGCCGACGTATGCCAACGTATGATTAACTTACAAGTTACGTGCATGAACGTACGCATAACCTAACTGTTGCGTACACCAAACTTATGACTAACTTATAAACAATACGTCGGCGTACGCTGAAAATTTTATGCATGCACAAAATTTTGGGCCGCATTGGACGTACAACAACTTATACCAACGTATTTCAGCGTACTCGTAACTTGTTCATAACGTATCCCTAACTTATTCAACGTACACCAGCGTGTTTGCTAAATTTCTCATACGTCGGCATACGCTGATGCTATACGTCACTGTGTGACAGCCACATAAAGCGAATCATCATAAAAGCTGTGTATGCTAAACGGACTGCAATTAAAAGGGTTAACACAAGGTATAAACCAGTCCGCCAATTTTCGCTTCCTGCAGAGACTGTCTGTCATATTTGGCTTCCGCCGAGACTGTCCGCGATCTCTTGCTTCCTGCTGAGACACTTGTATATGATAAATGGCTTCCTGCAGAGACCTTTCGCGTGATTCTGGTTCCTGCCGAGGCTCTCGGCAGGAAGCAAATTCACGCGGGCAGTCTCGACAGGAAGCCATTTTTCGAGGACAGTAGTCTCAGCAGGAAGCAAGAGATTGCGGACAGTCTCGGCGGAAGCCAAATATGACGGACAGTCCCTGCAGGAAGCGAAAATTGGCTGACTGGTTTATACCCTGTGGTAAATCTAAGTAGGGTCTGCAATGTTTGTGATAGTTTTTACACAGTATATCTGGTACGGCAAGTGTCAACATTCGAGGATAGAGAAAATCACCGTAAAAGGATCTAAGCATTGGGTCAGCTAAGGCTGAGCAAATTGTACAGACTCAGATCAAATTGATCCTAGGAGCAGTATGATCAGGTCTACACTGATTGCCATTCTATTTGCATCTACTGGACGCATTTCTGCACTGTCAATTATGTGACAATTTAGATAATAATTTTAGCTGTCCCAATTTTTAGATTTTTTACGGTAGTATATTCAGGATAGGGACAAAGTCTATACAACATAAATGAGCCGCGACACGAGAAAACCAACAATGCGGTTGTGCGCCCAGCGCAGACTCAGATCAGCATGGGCATCCGCCCAGTCTGATCAGAGTCTTCGCTGTCCGCATGGAGGTGGCTTAAACCCTAAGCTACCATTTGACTGCCTAGCAAAGGCTCCGATCGGCCTGGGCGGATGCCCAGACTGATCTGAGTCTGCGCTTGGCGCACAACCACATTGTTGGTTTTGTCGTGTCGCGGCTCAATTATATATGTACGGAGATGAATACAAACATTTTATGAAACAAAGCTTATCTGACCACATGACAGTGACCGAAATGATATTCCCACTAAACACACAAAGTCAATGACGTTGAATCAACGTTGAATCAATCTTGTTTCAACTTTGTTTGCTTGCTGGAATCTTATATTTCAAAGAATTTCAAACATTGTTATTGTTTTAATAATGTCCTTAGGGACGTCATTTATTATCAGGTTGGGGCCGGGTACATTTGGGGGAGGGTGGGGGGTCAGGGTCGGAATTTGTTTGGTGATGTACCGGGGGGTCAGAAATCAATATGCCTTGGAGCAGGGGCGAGAGGATTTTGTATTTTTAGGCATGTTAAGGGGGGGGGGGGGGTCAGAATTCTGCCATCAGTCTTCATTTAAAAAAGAAAATGTCTCAGACCCCCATTACTCCTCAAATTTCAGATTCTTCTTTCAAACTCAAAACTTAATGACATTTATGAAAATACACACAAAAAAACTTGGGCAGCTTCAAATCTTTTCATTTAGTTGCTAGTAGAACAGTCTATATGCCGAGTAGATGATTTTGCTCTCCATTAAATTTAATGCCTGCGTTTGTGATATCAGCTCTCCAGGTGCCTTGAAATCAGCAAACCTACTGTGGCTTCTGGCTGCGCCCCCAGATCCCCGCCCCAAGAATCCCAATTAATCTTATTAACAGTCATTACATTATTGAGCATTTGACAAAAGATTTCTGGTTGGCCATAAGCAGAAGAAAGTGCAAGAAATACAGACAAATTTAAATAGACAATAAATCAGCATGATTAATTAAGAGAGGCTGACTGTAAACATCGAGCATTGGCCCATAATAACGTGGAAAGTCGAAAATTACGGATTTGGCTCAAATTTTGGGAAATTGATATATACCATGCTTGTTTGTATTTCACAAGTTTTTAGAGGTCAACGTTCAGCCGTTTCCATGGTAACCAGGAATCCATTTTGAAAATATCGATATTGAGACATGTATGTAATATTTCCTCGATAAAAATCAAACAACAAATATTATCCCATTCCTATTTGCTTTTATAGTTTGAAAATACATACGTGTGTAATAAGATAACATGATATGAATGTTTTCTGTCCCTTATTATCAGCGGGAGAGCTTTTACTGGAAAAAATCGACCCAATTTTGAGTGAAAAATTGGTGTTTTATTCGCCTGATAACTAAAAATGGCAGTCACGTTTGACAATGAGGCAATATATGCATGATAGAGTAAGGTTTGAAGTTAAAGAAAGTAAAAAAATTAGGTGTAAACTCGCAAAACTTTAAAACTTATCCATCTTTGAAATGGGTCAATACTATAAAATAGTAGGAAGGGAGATAAGTCAAACTGGCATTATCTACCTCCCTTGACGATTACAAATCTGCGAACACTACAGGTAGTATCCATGATCTTTAATAATAAAAGATAGTATCTTTGAAAGAATAAGATTACTGTCAACAATGCTCACCATGACCTTTTTATATCTATGAAATAGGTCCATTTACCAAGACTGCAGTTGCAGTTGTATTCGGTACATTTGATGACAAGAGTTGTCCCGAGCAAAACGTCTGCAGAAATTACGGAATTGAAGAACGGAGTAAAACCGTTTTATTTGCAGCAATATTTTTGCCTTATCTTTATTTTATGTTGAAATAAATAAATTTACTAATGTTTTTTTAATGAATTGCTTCTGTGAAGCAGGTAATACGCAAGAAGAGGCATTTTCCAGGACAGAAAGTGGTGTAGACTAAGGCCTACAGCGTCTATTCACCGAGGGATACTGAAATTTTAAGCAATGTTCTGTTACCTATGATCGTCATACTACATAGAACAGCTAAAAATGGCTGGATGAATGACTTTCGATGTTATGTCCTTTTTAACAGTATTTCAGTCATATCAGGCCGATTGGGGAATGTGATTGGGTAGTCCCGATCCTCTGACGTTACGTTTCGCTTCACAGAGGTAGCGATTTAAGAAGCTACGGAGGGCCCTGTGTACAGGTCTAGTGGTTGGGGGGATGGTGGGAAGTGTGTGTGTGTGTGTGGGGGGGGGGGGTTAGGGATGAGTATGAAAAGCTGTGCAGTGGAGCCAAATTTGCGGTTGGAGAGATAAATGCATCAAGCAGATCTCGAACTCTGAACCACTTGATCAGCAGGCCAGGCCTTAACCTACATGTACTGTTCTACCCGTGGCTTCTAGAATAGCCAAGAAAGTCGTGTAATTTAGGTAATCCTGATAGGGCTGCCATCTTAGGTATACGAGTACTCATAAGTGATTTATTCATCCCATCTAATTTCATCCACTTTTTTGTAGCTTAGCGAGGGAAGCGCCTGCGTGCTGAGCTAGCAGTCCTTGTTCGAATCTCTTTTTTTTCAATCGCGGGGTGCCATTGCACACAGTCTTTAAAATCACCCATGCCTTGTTTCACGACTTAAGTACTGTTGAAAGGGCCATAAAACTACAAACCTGTCATTAACTCTCTTCGTTTTCCAGTCTGCCATTTAAATGTTAATTTGTGGAGCCATAAAAATGTTTGAAATGTCCATTTTGTTATGAAATTATTATTGGCTGAGCGTGTGATTTTCGGCTTGTTTCTTACATTTAGCTTTTCTTCACTCACTCCGGCTTAGCCGTCGAGATATAAACTACGATTCGCGCTCAACGCCATGTATACATCAGCGACAATTCACTGGTAAGAAAAAAAAGTTCTTAATCGTGTAGTTCTATATCACGTATTTTTTCACATTTGTACACACTTTCTCTTCACAAAACGGTGATATTGCTATTGCATATACAGTGGGTGGGGTATCTAAGCAGCAACTTTAAATCTGTTTATTAGAAAAAAATGAAAACCATTCGAGATACGGAAACCAAGTACTGAACTACATTTAAAACCATATCGATTCTACTGCAAGTTATTAGTTGTATATTAGTTACATGGGTTTAGGGTCGTTTTGAACTGATGTAACACATTTTTATGCATCGTAACCATAGAAACAATATCAAACACTACATTTCTACGCCGTTATTTGCAAAGATGGGATAAAAATGCGACTCTTTATTTGTTTAATAAGCAAATTCAAACTGAAAGTGTGGAAATTAGGATAAAGAAATCTAAAAAAAACTGTTGTTTCTGTAAAATAGTAAATGCGACGGGGACACCCTTTGCACGTGCATTTATTCTGTAGTCAGTGAAAGTTTACAACTAATTGCTTTTGCTATGTACGGTACTTATGTTGCTGTTCGAAGACATGTTAATGATATATTCAGGTCAGGCTGCCATTTTCAATAACCTCGATTTGAAAAAGAGCTATTTTCACAAATTTTATTTTTTCTCCGACTATATATACTTCCAGTTGCCATGGTTTCAACAACGTGCAGTAGCCAGTGCTCTGAAGGTGCAGAGACTGACAATAACATTTAGTCCTAAACACCATGCCAGTTAACTATTTGATACTTGCTTCAGGACAGACGCGTTTTCCCTTTGAAATTCATGAAAATATGTAAAATTTGAGCGGCCTAAAAATGGTTGCCATGGCAACAGTAATTGCTTAGATATCTCGAGAACCGTTTGACATATTTCACTAATTTTTTCACTAATCTTCATCTTTTGACGAGAGCTTTAAACCATGACATTTTTAGCAAAATACAAAATTTTGAGTTTCCATCCAATGCTCGATCCTTACAGTCAGCTTCTCTTAAATAGGTGTGTGTGTGTGTGTGTGTGTGTGTGTGTGTGTCTGGGGGGGGGGGGGGGGGGAGGGGGCGGAAAGATTTTGGTGAATCATATGAAAATGTACCCGGTCCCCCTCCTCACCCCCACCCACCTGATAATAAGTGACTCGTCCCTTAGCATGATTTATCCTGCGTTTGTCTGCTCTACTAGTTTTGATCGCACGAGCCAGGAGTTTAAGGACAAGTGTTCCTTGCATGAATACACACTAATGTTCACTGGTTCATATGTGAGCCGCGACACGACAAAACCAACAAAGTGGCCTGTGCAACCAGCGTAGACTCAGATCAGCCTGGGCATCCACCCAGTCTGATCGGAGTCCTCGGTGTGCGCGTAATAACTAAAGGGTAGCTAGTAGTCTAAGCTAGCTCCATGCCGACAGAGAAGACTATGATCAGATTGGACGGATGCCCAGGCTGATCTGAGTCTTCGCGTTGCGCACATGCCACTTTGTTGGTTTTGTCGCGTCGCGGCTGAATTATGTATAGATGTCACTATGGCTGAAGTTTAGGTGACAATAAAATTTAGTGTTGACGAATGACTTTGTCATAAAAGTGAATGCCAAACGATCATACACATGCAAAATTTGCCTTTTCTTTTGCTGAGCCGAATGCTTAAAGGGAAGGGTATGCACAGTTGGTAAATCGCATCAAAATTTATTATTTTAACCCCGATATCAGATATAACAACCATCTTTCCATGCGCTTGCTTTCTAAGACTTAGAACTCAAATGACTGATGAGTTTGCCAATGTTACTGTCAGCACATGTTGGACTAGTTACAACATAATGCCCCAGTCACACACACATATACAGATTCTGCGGATGCTAAGGATGGCCCGTCCGTAACTATTCGTATCTATCCATTTAGTCCGTAATGGATCCGTATCGCATCCGCATAGTCCGTTACTGTCCGTATCATATCCGCAGGGTCCGCAGGATCCGCGTCGAAATTTTGAAAAGGTTCAAAATTCGGGCGCGGATTAGTAAACCGTAAAGGTCCGTAACTGAACGCATTTATCTGCATCTATCCGTATCTAATCCGTGTCTCATCCGTATCTATTTCGTATCTTATCCGTAACAGAACCCATCATTCCGCAGTCCCAAGTTGAAGACTGATACGGTTTCATACGGATCTTTACCTTTAGTTACGGAAGTTATGGGTCATGTTAGGGTCAATGATGAGGCTCTAGTAGTCGTAACCTCGAAGTATGACCCATGCTCATTCCTTTGAATGTGTTTAGTGTTTTGTGCTCATGGAGGATTAGATTTTTATTCAAATTTGTATACCTGGATCCAAACTATAAATAGGGTAAATGTAAAAGTTTCCTATAGCCTAATGACCTAATGACCGTAGGGGCGGTGGCTTGGGGAAGGAGTAAGATAGGGGTAGGCGGTTAGGGTCAATGTATCTTGGGCAAAGCATATGAAAGGCGAAGCCCATCTCTCTCCTTTCGCGGCCTTGTCCTTCCCTGATTTTAAAAAAGGACCCATTTACTGCTTGGTTGACATAGATATTCAGTCGGCAGTTGATAAAGTAGATACCATTCTAATCCTTCAAGAACACTGCACACATTTGAAGGAAGGTACATGGACCATACTTCGAGAATTCAGCTACTCAAACCGCATCAGTGACCCCGATATGATTTGGCTACGAAAACCAGAGAAAGCGTAATTTCTTAATTTTGATAAGGCAGTAAATTTAAAGACTGATTATTACCATAAAAGATCTAAAAGAAAAAAACAACAAAAATAATCTAGACTATAAATCTAAACCAATCAAAAATTTCTGATTTCTCATATTTTCTTGACCGAAAAGGAAAAATTATATATAATTTGCACCATAGATGACGTACGGGGAGACGTTTTACGGTCGCCGCACGGCACGACACCAGTGGCACTGAAGTAAAATAGAAATCTAAAAGAGTTCATTCAAGAGCACACAACAGATTCGAAAGAAGGAACATGGGCCATCTTCGAAGTTTCGGCTACTCAAGCCTGAAGAGTAGATATTTATTGCTTCATTTCACCATTAAACTTTGTCCTATATTGGACAACTAATTTGAATTAATAAAATAATTACTTAGTCCTATATTGGACAACTAATTCGAATTGAAAAATGATGGCCCTACTTTTGCCAGTGACTAGTTCATAATAAAGGTGACCCCACTGTTACAAATAAGAAACATAACATCGCACCATAACTGCTCCATAGGTCACTGCCATTGCACCGACCCGGCCTCTCTTTTGTAGTAGTCCTTGAAATACAGTCTCTGTCTCTTCGCCCCCCTACTGGTATTGTTGCCGAACTGCCGCCTCTCCAAACCATCCTGTAGGTGTCTGTCAGTATTGGAACGCAACCTTTTTGTGTTAAAAACGTTACTGTAGAAAATAGTCCCATCTGGCAGAAAACTCGTTACGGTGTAAAATCGATAACTCTGTACTACCTGTAAATTTTAGCACTTGGCCATAAATGAGATTGCTTCCCTTTCCAATGTTTTGATTGTTAATAGAGAGAACTTAGAAAATTTTCGACCAAGCTTCGAATTAATAGTTAGCAAAATTAGGCGTTCAGGGAAGAAATTTCCCAATTAGCTATGTATGTATAAAATACATCATTGTAATCAGTGGAATAACAGCTTCTAGCTCATACCTTATAATAGATTCGCAAATGTTAATTTATATGTGTTATTTAGGTCCAAAAAAGAAGATTCGCGTAATTTGAATAAATTGTGTTACGAAACTTATGGTTTATAGAAAGAAAACTATGGGCTCTGATGGAAGAAACTTCTCATTGACACATTTCTATGATTTTTATACCAGATTAAAGAGCTTGAAATGCTCTTTTGTGCTAGACATTATAATTTAATGTCGGAAAATATATTAAATAAGAAAATTTAATTTATTTATGAGCCTCTATACATTTCCCTATTAAACTGAGAACCGCATACAGGTAACCGCTTATCTCCGGCCCTCTTGGAGATTATCGGAAAATCCCGTCACTATAACGAGAATTCTTCCCTATGGTTACAGTACGCCGAACGAGACCTGTAACTTCCGTAACTAAAGATAACGATCCGCTTGAAACCGTATCGGTCCTGAACTTGGAGTTGGACTGGGGAATGATAGGTTCAATAACGGATAAGATACGGAATAGATACGTATGCGACACGGATTAGATACGGATTGATGCGGATATATGCGCTTAGTAACGCACCATTACGGTTTACTCATCCGCGCCCGAATTTTGAAACTTTCAAAATTTCGACGCGGATCCTGCGGACTCTGCGGATATGATACGGACAGTTACGGACTCTGCGGATCTGATATGGATCCATTACGGATAAAACGGACAGATACGGACGGGCCATCCGTAGTATCCGCACAATCCGTATGTGTGTGTGTGTGACTGGAGCATACAAGGAGTAGACACAGCTGTGGACGTCGCAGTTAATCTTGTCTATTCTTCTATCCGCTAGGCATGCGCAACAGTCCGCATCTGAAGGTATTTATCCGCATCTAAACGTTACAGAAGGTAACGAAAGGTTAGTAGTTCGTACCTATCCGTATCCATACGCATCTATTGGTAACTATATCCGTAAATTCATTAGATTAAAAAGGCCACGCCCATAAATTCTGCGGATAAACTGAGGATTTTATCCGCAACTATCCGCCCTATCCGTAATGTGTGTGTGTGACTGGGGCTTTAGACAGTATGATCTTTGCAGTAGTTATTGTACTTCGCACAGTACAATAACTTCGCGTTGCATAAGCCCGCACAATTCGGTGACTTCAGGTGGTTTCATTAGACGAGCCATTTAATTCAAGCTGTTCGCATACTGTTGTGCTTTACATCGCAAACGATCCGGTTAAATAACAGTGTCAGGATCACTCGCTGACTTACTAAACAGTTTAGGTTAAATTCTAACACGGCGCGCCTATGAGGCAGTGGAAAATGTTGTTTGTGATCCGACAAATCACAGTTTTGTCAACTGTGATAAGAAATGTTTACGTCAACGTCAAAACAAATGACGTCAGAATACGTTTCCATTATAGCTGACCGTGCCGCGTCTATTTCTTGAAAACAAATGAATAGACACTTAGTACAGCAACAAAGTTATCTTCAAGTTCTTAACAATGAACCAAACAAGGTCAAAGTATGGTAGTCGTTCACCTATAAGAAAAAAAAAATGGTAGGAAACTTAAGGGAAAATGGGAAAATGCTATTCAACACTTTGCCATTTCCATTTCTTTGATGATTTTTGAAAATAGCTTTTTAGACTACCATTGCCTTTCCCCTGCCTACCATCAGGCTTAGCCACGAACAGCTCTTTTCTAACCATAATATACATGTAACAGCCCATTTGACCACCCAGTTCTTGTTTTCAGACCTTATTACTTTTCATATTTTAATTCTTTGTTTCCTCAAAATGCAGACCTGAGATTGGATCAGTTTTTGTGGCTTTCTTAAAGTATATGAGCCGCGACACGAGAAAACCAACAAAGTGGTTGTGCGCCAAGCGCAGACTCAGAGCAGCCTGGACAACCGCCTAGTCTGAGCAGAGTCTTCCATAAGCACTTAAAGGGTAGCTAAGGGTCTATACTAGCTTCATGCGGACAGCGAAGACTCTGATCAGACTAGGCGGATGCCCAGGCTGATCTGAGTCTGCGCAGGGCGCACAACCACTTTGTTGGTTTTCGTGCGTCGCGGCTCAATTATAATGATGGGTAGGTTGTCGTTGCTAGAAAACAATTTTTTCAAGTAATTGCTATGTACATCGGAACAGACTTCACAATTTACTACTAGAAAACGTGTTGGAAATGAGTTTTCGTGGTTGGTGGGGAACAAAAGGCATTGTTTTTCTGTTATCTATATATCTATATAATTATATCGTCGTACGTGACATTGAGTTTTTGTTATTACATTGACAAAAAGGGGGGGGGGTATAAATAAGGTGGGTTTTCTGCATCCTACCAAAGTTTTATTTTTTTAACTGATGGTATACTCCAGTGTGTCTAGTTTATTGAATCGTATGTGACTTTGGTCGATAAGCCCTAGTTACTGAGCTATGGGTCCACAGAAGTGGGTGGGGTAATTCAACATGGTTTTAGCTGGTCTTGTAAAAATGGTCTCATTTGGTAGAAGTGTACAACAGACAGATAGTGTTTGATAAAATGATAAGCAGAACATCTAAAATGTATTTCCATATCATTTTATTTGGTTTAGTTTGAATATATATGGTCAAAAAAGACTTCTTTTGACATTCAGCATTTTTTAAAATATTTTTGTCCTCTATTTTCAATATTTCTTGGCTTCAAAGCTAAATAAACTGACCAGTAATCATCAAACTCGTGTCTAGGAAGCACCTTGACCAGAACCATTGGATGATGTGACCAGAATTTCACAATGACCCAGTTTTCATGGTTGACTGAACACATAAACTTGCTTAGAAGATGGTTATATTCAATTTTATGAGCTAGAATTACGAACCTTTGGTCAAATTAATATCTTAACTGCTATATTATGCCCCACATCCCGGCCACTAAAGGTGAGAGAATACATACTGTCTTCAGGTCACATGATCAACATGGCCACAATGCCCATATATGGTAAAAACCTTTAAAAATGTTCTTCTTAAAAAACAGTTGACCAATGGCCTTGAGACTTGGTAAGTAGCATCGGGTACTCAAGTTCTTCCAAGATTGTTCAAATGATTGACCTTGACCTTTTTGTCACGACAAGGTCAAATATTGGAAAAACGCTAGAATGTAAGATTTCATGGGAAGTTTTGAAGATTTTGGCTTAAAAATTGGTATATACAGTTGACTTAATGACATGGCCCTTATATGGTAAAAACCTTTTAAAATCTTCTTTTAAAGAACCAGTCGACCAGTTGACAATGGCCTTGAGAAATCATAAGTAGCATCAGGTACTCAAGTTCTTCCAAGATTGTTCAAATGATGACATTGAATTGACCTTGACCTTTTTTACGGCAAGGTCAAATATTGGAAAATGCTAGAACATAAGATTTCATGGGAAGTTTTGAAGATTTTGGCTTAAAAATTGGTATATACAGTTGTCTTAATGAGGTCATGAAGAATCATGAGTACAAGAGGTGAAGGTAATTCTTTGACCTATGACCCATGTCTCTCATATTTTGACATTTTCAGACATTTCATCGAAAGCCAAAGGGCCAATAATTATTGTAAACCCATTTCATATAGAACCTACAGGGGTTGATTGAACAAAAATTCGTTCAACCGGCGGTCCAGGTCACATGACCAACAAAGCCGCTATACCCATGTATGGTATAAACCTTTAATATTTTTCTTCTCCAGAACCAATACACCTATGGCCTTGAAACTTGGTAAGTAGGATGGAGTACCAGTGTACTACCAAGACTTTTCACATGATGACCTTGGGTTTACCTTGACCTGTTTTTGCCGCATGGTCAAGTGTGGGAAAATTCCAGAACATATAATTTCATGGGTCTTAAGAATAAGATTTTTAAAGGTTTTTCACCATATATGGGCATTGTGGCCATGCTGTGGCCATGTCATTAAGTCAACTGTATATACCAATTTTTCAGCTAAAATCTTCAAAACTTCCCTTGAAATCTTACATTCTAGCGTTTTCCAATATTTGACCTTGCCGTAGAAAAAGGTCAAGGTCAATCCAAGGTCATCTTTAAACAAGCTTGGAAGAACTTGAGTATCTGATGCTACTTACCAAGTCTCAAGGCCATTGGTCAACTGTTTTTTAAGAAGAAATTTTTTAAGGTTTTTACCATATATGGCCATTGTGGCCATTTTGATCATGTGACCTGAAGCCAGTATGTATTCTCTAACCTTAAGTGGCCGGATTGTGGGGCATAATATAGCAGTTAAGATATTAACTTGACCAAAGTTTCGTAATTCTAGCTCAAAATTGAATATAACCATCTTCTAAGCAAGTTTTGTATTCCGTAGAACGAATAATCACAAAATGCGTGGAGGTACGTTTTCCTTTCTTTTTTTTTCTTTTAATCGTATTTGTCAGGTAGAACCTATCATCAATATCATTACAGGGTAAATGCATGTCTTATAATTTTCACATGATTTTTAAAGGACCTGGAATGATAAGGGCCATTTTTTGGCCCCCATTTAAATTCTCTTTAAACTGCATGGGTTATATTGTTTATCATTTGTGCATATGGGAACAAACAGAAATAATACGTTTAATTTTTGTTAATTCTCAGAGTGACATGATTTCTGACATGCCTCTGTTGGCTCAATAATATGAAGGAAAATTGCAAGAAAAACTGAGTTTAATAATTTTTCCTTGAAAGAAACAAGTCATTTACAATAGCTTTTGAAAGCTCTTGATGAAAGGCTTTTGATGAAATGCTTATACGTTGGGTACTATGGCTAATTACCTGTACACTGCACAAGGCCTGTCAAGATACCCCACCCACTCAAGTTTGCAAGTCCAGAGACGCTAACCAAAAAATTTCAACAGATCAAAATGAAATGTATACCAAATTATTCCTTGTGTTCTAACTAAGAAAATGAATACCCACAACGTATGTTTATTTGTCTATGAGCTGAGATATGGGCGTTTTTGTGTTGAGAAAACTGAGAAAATGCTCCAAAAGCTGCCAGTTTGTTGACCTATTTCCTCACGGTCTGTAAGAGTTTCGATTTTGACCAAGTGTGTCATGTGATCATGTACATGTATTTTAGCTCACCTGAGCCACAGGCCCAGGGTGAGCTATTGCGATCAGTCAGTGCCCGACGTGCGTCGTCAGCAATTGGCTTTAAACGACATCTTCTCTGGAAGCGCTAGGCCTAGGGCTTTGATAGTTGGTATGAAGCATTGTCTAATAGACTTCTACCAAGTTTATTCAAAAAGTTGCTAAGAGGTCCAAAATGGCCCTGCGGCAGGGAGCCTTGGGTTCGAAATTAAAATGTATTTAAAAATCTTCTCCAGATCCACATGGTGCAGATGCTTGAAATTTGGTATGTAGCATTGCCTAGTGGTCATTGACCAAGTTTGTTCAAATGCTGGCCCTATGATCCAAAATGACCCCGCCCCTGGGCCCCTGGGTTTAAACCACAGAAATACATCGAAAATATTCAAAAAAATATTCTTCTTCAGAACCACTCTACTCAGATGCTTAAAATTTGGTATGTAGCAGTGCCTAGAAGTCCTTTATCAAGTTTATTCAAATGATGGCCCCAGGGTCTAAAATGGTTCCGCCCCAGGGGGTTCCGGATTTAAAGTAAAGAAATACATAAAAAAATTTTTAAAAAATCTTCTTGTTCAGAACCGCAAGGGTCAGATGCTTTAAATTTGGTATGAAGCATTGCCTAATGATTCTTTAACAAGTTTGATCAAATGATGGTCCCAGACTCCAAAATGACCCCGCGGCAGGGAGTCCTAGGTTTGAACCATAGAAATACGTAGAAAAATATTTAAAAATCTTCTTCTTCAGCACCACTTGGCTCTGCTGCTTAAAATTTGGTATGTAGCATTGCGTAGTGATTCATTACCAAGTGTGTTTAAATAATGGCAGAAGGGTCTAAAATGGCCTTTCCTAGGGGCTCCCGGGTTTGAACCATAGAAATACATAGAAAAATATTGAAAAATCTTCTTCTTCAGAACCACTTGGCCCCGATGCTTGAAATTTGGTGCGTAGCATTGCCTTGTAGTCTTGACCAAGTTTGTTTAAATGATAGCCCCAGGATGCAAAATGGTCCCGCCCCAGGGTGTCCTGGGTTTAAACCATAGAAATACATATAAAAATATTCAAAAATCTTCTTCTTCAGAACAACTTGGCTCAGATGCTTGCAATTTGTATGAGCGTAGTCTGGTGGACTCCTACAAAGCTTGTGTAAATGGTGGCCCTGGGATCCAAAACGGCCCTCTGGCGGGGTGGGGGGTCTTGGGTTCGAAATTAAAATACATTTAAAAATCTTCTTCTCCAGAACCCCTTAGTGCATATGCTTGAAATTTGGTATGATGCATTGCCTAGTAGTCCTTTACCAAGTTTATTCACATGCTGGCCCCAGGGTCTAAAATGGTCCCGCCCCAGAGTCCAAAAGGGCCCCGCCCCAGGGGTCCTGGGTTTGGCAATAGCAATACATAAAAAATATTAAAAAATCAGGTTTGTTCAAATGATGACCCTTGTTGTACCTTTAACCGTTATGCTCAGGTGAGCAATTCAGGTCCTCTTGGCCCTCTTGTTCTTATTCGTGCATGTGATTGTGACGTATGGATAAATTATTTTTGTCCAATAATGCGATTTTGAGCGCGGTCCGCGATGGTTTGAAATTTTATCTTTTTATTTGTTTGAAGTCATTTTTAGCAAATCTTATTATCTAAACTCTTTCAAATGTATAGTTATACCATGTCGGAGGTATTGCATAAAATATTTCATCAAATTATTTTTTGTTGTTATTATCAAGGGAGTAATATTTAATTTTGTCTCGTGTATTATGGCTTGCGTGGCAACCTTATGTCTAAAAGAATATTGATACGTCTTCGGTTTCTTTTTCAAAAATATAATAGGAATAACTGAGCTTTGTCAGTCAGAGATTTTTACGACATTTCCCCCTTTTCCTCTTAATATAGAACAGGCACTGCCTATAGGTGAGCACATCGCTCTTTACAATGTGTGGGTGATATGATAAAACCTCTCTATGGCTGCTACCATGTTAACTCTAAAGTTTCGGACAAGAATGCGTGATCGAAGCGTAGACCCTGATCTGACTACTCATTGTAAGACTCTGGATTCAATTTCACAATGCTTTTTTTTGTCGTATGGAATTTGTAATAAAAGCATTGCACCTCCACAGCTGCGAAATCCGTCTACAAACTGATGAGAAACTGTCAGAAAACAAATCCCCCCCGCTCTTTCAAAGCTACTTCGGAGCTTTATTTGCAGGCGCTAAGCGCCTGTAAGTGAATGCTCGCATTAAAGTTGTGTTGGCGTTATACAATCACTAACTGGTGATAATTTTGATACATTTAAGGTAGTGATAATCACTGATTTGGGGCGAAAACAAAAATTTGCATAAAATGCTTAAAATATAACAGCTCTTCCCAAAAATTAGAAGATGCCATCTTTTTGTTGTTTCTCAAAATTCACAATCCAAAATGCAGGACTTGTTGAAGTTAAAAAGGGTTTATATAAGAAAAGCTCAAAGGGTAATTTTGTGCGCAAAAATCTAAAAAATCTAAAAAATAACCATCGTTATTAAAAATGTATAACTTTTTGAAGGTTCTTTAATGCATTATGGAGAGCGTCCTAGCAATTATTTTTTTCAATTTTTTTAACACATTTTCAGGCGGGGCAGATAAAAAATAATTACGTCTGTGTCGAAATATTTTCCCAAAATACAGAGTAGAGTCCATTTTCTTGGTTGAACAATTTCATATACACACCTGTCTCATGGTCACAGTAAAGTATAATTTATACTGTGAGTATGATAAAGGTATAATTGCTGTACCTGTATTTAATTAATGCATTTAATGTACATGCAACATACATGGTCAGACATTTGAGAAAAAGTAACTGTTTTCATCTGGTCTACCTTATAATTTGAAAAAGAGTTGGAACAAATAATTGCTTGGACGCTCTTTGTAATTTATTAAAGAACCTTCAGAGCTAAGCATATTTTAAAGAATGAATCTAATTTTTTAGATTTCTGCGCACAAAATTACATTTTGGTTTTTCCATACAAAACACTTAATTAAACAGCAAGTCCCTCTATTCTGTATTCTAAACTGAAGAGAACTACAAAAATAAGAAGTATGCAAACTTTCTTTGTATTTACCACAAGTCACCACCTTAAGCTGATACAAATTTATGGCGAGCACTCGTTTAGCAGGCGCATGGTAGCGCCTGCAAATTCAAAGCTCCGTGGGAGCAGCTCTTTGCTAGAGGATTGGTAAGGCATATTTTTACCTTGAAAATACATTACTTTCAGTGGGATTTCTTTCGTAACGACACCTAATTAGACTGGTGTCAATGCGAGCGTAGAAATCAACAAAACAATAAGAAAAAGAGGTGTTACAGTCTTTCTGTCGCTTCGTTACGTAATGACGTCAGATGTTCGATTTGAGAAAAACAAGATGTCGTCGACATTAACCGCTTCTATGAGTAGATCACTACATGGTCAGTACACAAAATGCAAGGAGGCCGAGCGTTGGATGAAATTTAAAGGCAATAGAAAGCGCCAGAGAGAAGAAACTGAAAAAAAATGTAGCCCGTTTTTTCGAGGGAAAAGATCTCTGACAGTTTCTCATCAGTTTGCCAGACAGAGTTTGCAGCTGTTGTGTTGCAATAATGTTATTACAAATTTTATACGACATAAAAAGCGCTGTGAAATTGAATTCAGAATCGTAAAATGAGTAGTCAGGTCAGAGTCAACACTTCGACCCCGCATTTTTGTTCGAAACTTTAAAGAGCGACGTGCTCGCCTATACATGAAGTCAGTGCCTATTTTCATAATATTTTTCTAGCTAAAACTTAGAAACAGTATCGTCGTTACGCAATTAAGAATTCAGTCAATCAATACTATTTCTTTAAAGTATAAAAATGACCGATTAAAAACGAATGTTAAGTAGATGTGTACTCCAAAGCCATTTCCTGTGTCAACAGGACAAAAAACCCTAGCACGCCTGGAAACTTGGACAGCAGCAAAATCATAACTGATTTCATTTTCTTTTACTTCACTGTTACTTTTAAGAAACTAAAATAATGAAAATCAAAATGTTTGTCTTCGAGAAATAATTTTTGTCTCAAGATTTTCCAAACGGCCCTCGTACATCAGTATGAAATTTATTAAGATCAGTTTGGTAATGTTAATGTACAGCAAGGTCACTGTACCATTAGACGCGACTTGATGTTACGAGTATTTGTAATCAGAGCTAAGCTTGTTCACAGTATCCGAACTACATGTACAATCTCTTCCGGTTTTCATAGCGTTGAATCGAGAGTACAAACATTCGCTTATAACCAGTAGTCGGAAATCATTATGTTTTGAGATTTTATCCGGAATCTGCTGTGTCATTTATAGCTATTCAGCTTCGAAAATGTACAGAGGTAAGTTTAATATAATTTGCTCTTCGGTCTTTTACTTTATTACCCTGTACAATGTCGTGTATGGGTGGGTAGTAATTGGTACAGTATTCAAATCGCCCTTGGCATGATTCTTAAACCATTTTGAGCATTTTCTTACATGTTTTATAAAAAATCTTTAGAATAAACGGAAGGCGTTATCAATCTACAGTTTGTTAGTTTTGATAAAAGAATGATAGCTAAGTTTTGCACGACACAATCTCGTGTTAAATTAAGCTGTTCGGAAAAAAATATCTGCGATGGCAAGGAGGTTTTCATTGTACAGGGCAATAAAGTAAAAGACCGAAGAGAAAATTATATTAAACTTACCTCTTTACATTTTTGAAGCTGAATAACTATAAATGACGCAGTAGATTCTGGATAAAAACTCAAAACATAATGATTTCCGGCTACTGGTTATAAGCGAATTTTGTACTCTCGATTCAACGCTATGAAAACCGGAAGAGAGGGTACAGTGCGTTCGGATACTGTGTTGTTGTAAGATCATAAGATCAGTTTGGTAAAGTTAATGCACAGCAAGGTCACTGTACCATTAGATGCGACTTAATGTTACGATTATTTGTAATCAGAGATAAGCGTGTTGAATTAGGAAAAAACGACATGAGCTAAATAAGTCACTGTCGAAGTTGTGTCTTTTTTCTTTTGTTATAATATGATTAAAACGGAACTAATTTCCTCTAACAGCGCCAACACGCAGACAAAAGCAGACAGGATTATTATATACAAGTAATTTTCAGTAACATATTTCTTCGGTTATGGAGCGAGGGTTTTCCCTTCCAAAATAATTCCAAAACTTTAGACCCGTCTTCTAAGATGGATCTAGATTTTAAAGATGGTTTTAGATGATAAAATTTTTTAGCACATAAAATCTAGTCCGTATAAAAATTGCGCTACATTTGACGTCGCATTCCAGGCAGAGATGCTGACAAATGTAAGCGTTTGATAGGCAGAGCATAATACACATACAGGTGCCTTGCATTAATTTTATACCTATGCAAATTCATTCTAGCTTCGGCTGAAAGTCTTTGTTGTCAAAATATCTTACACTAACCATGGGAATAAATAAAGGGACCCTGCTTAGGATTCCAAATAAGTTCGTTGTATAGAATATTGCTTAGAAACGATGTTGCAACCTATCAAAGTTATCTTAGTTATATTGACAAGTGCTGAAACGCTTCCACGTAGTATAAGTCGGTTTCGCGGTGAACAGGAATATGAAAATGAAAACCCCAGATCGATATTTCAATGACACATATTTAAGCATGTTATGTTTAATGAAACCCTCGGAAAAATCTGTCTTACATGAAAATATTCACTCTTGAAAGAGCCAGACGGGACCTTCCTCGGAGTCAATTAGTATAGTTCCTGATGTTAAAACGGGATAGGGTTGCTTTAGACATTTAATTGATAGAATGCATGTTTTATCCTATTTGTGAGCTATTTAAAGAATACTTTTTACGGTATTTTGACACTGACAACGGGAAAATAGGACAAAACAGTGGGGTCAACACAGTATACCTATGAAAGTGTTCCATACATCTTATTTCATCCCTCCTTGTTGTATTACAGACTTCGAAACTGAGGTGCTGGCTTTTATGCTTTCTTAAATTTATCATTTTTCTTCCTGTTAATATTTTAGCAAAGCACAGAATATGAATTTTTAGAAATGTGGCAGCCTTGCATAGAAATCTATAGAGTGTCTAGTTTTTCCTATTTTTCATCCAAGCATTGTACATACTAGCAAGCTTTTTCACACCTTTTCGCAGTAACAAAATAGGAGAAATGAAATCACATGCTCAGTGTTGTGAAATGGTTAAGACAGGAGATGAAAAAAATACAAATCGGAATTTAACCTTTCTTGAGCAAACGTAAATTACCCCACCCCTGTCTTCTGCCATGTTAGATTTCAGTTATCAGTGCCTAATCGCGAGCGAAACGACATTAAAATTAAATAGGCCGCAGATTGGATAGTAGAGGTTTTCTGGTTTTCAATGTTTTTATCAAGCTTAACTGTTTCTAGCATTGGACTTATGCTAATTTTCTCAAAAACGGTCCCGCTTTGCTCTTTTTATGTTTAAATCTTTTCTTGCAGAAAAGAAAATTATGCGGGTATTCATTCAATAAAACATGTTGAAATATCTGCTTTTAAAATGTCGATCTCGGTTTTTCAATACCATATCCCTGCGAAAACGTCTTAAACTATGTGGAAGCGTTTCAGCACTTGTCAATATAACTAAGATAACTTTAATAGGTTGCAAAATCGCTTCTCCGCAATATTCTATATAGCGAACTTTTCTGGAATACTAAGCTGTGTCCCTTTATTTATTACCATGGTAAGTGTAAGATTTGACAAAAAGACTTTCAGCAGAAGCTAGAATGCACTTAGGGGTATGCTAAGACTTATGAAAAATTTGCATAGGTATAAAATTAAGGCAACGCACCTGTATATATCAGAGAAACATTACATCGGAACTCAGAGAAGATTTATCTAAATTCACAAGATAACTGAGGCTCCTACAATGATTTCATGATACGGTAGATGATGACCATTCATTAGTAATAAATCCAAATGCACTTTTATGTCAACTAAACTCAGAAGCGCGGCATCAGGGAGATATATACTGACTCAAACAAGTTCCGATTCATAGATATATTTTTTGTTACTATGGTTAAGACAGGAGTATATTAAGCTCAAGATTTTCATTTGTTTTCAATAAAGAGAACCCTGTTGTCTATGCTACAGTTCAACTTGATTTGTGTTTCTTACACTTAGTATATTACAAGAGTGCTTTAAATATTCCTTGGGTCATCCACTGTGTTCTCAGAAAAACGTTGAAATTGCTGGATTTTGAAGTCAATTATGTTCTCTACAAGGACTGATTTTCTCAAGCTGTACTACGCATCATTACGATAGACGTTTGAGCTGTTAGACTGCAATATTTGACCGCTTCACGAATTAAAATTAAATCCATGAGGTAAACTCCTTCATGTAAAAGAATCTGTGTTTAATGTCACTCACAACAGAAACTCCATAGGAAATTGAGATTGGAGTTGACTTTTCTTCAGTACTTATCATCTTGCCATATAGAGACAACGATTATAAAGCCATTTTGAAGGAGTAACAAATCAATCGTGACAGACACAGAAAGCATGGCAATTCTAAAATCTCTATATGTTTAATTAAGTTTCAGAGATTCAAACCTCGCCAGTAATGTCTGATTAGAAGACATTAAAAATTTTAAGTATTTTTCGAGGCCAAATCTATTGACTTATTCTTTGCGGAAAAGGTTTTACATATGCGCATGCGCATTTTCATCGTACAACCCAAAACACTCCAGATGAATGTTGCAAGATAACTCTTGAACGAAAAAAATGGTTTCAAGAATTTTGTGCGGTTGGTAGCTGAATGTCTGTTTGATGCGTCAAAAGTCATGTTTTTGCTCAACAATCACCTGGTGACTGTGAGATTTACTCAGAGGTTGGCATCGTTTCTTTTTAGAGTCACTTCGTGGAGCTAACAAAAAGTGTAAGGACAACGTTTAAAAAATCACTCCCCCAACCCCTGAAAGGTCTATATGAAATTTGGTTACAACTGACGCAGTGGCTTTTGGGGGTATTGTTTGAAAATGTCGAAACTCGAGAGACCTGGGTCAAATGTCTAAGAATGACCGTGACCTCTTTTTGTACTCACAAATTTTCATGAAACTCATTTTAAAATTAAAAAGTATGCAAAGACCAGGAACTGAAACAATCAAAATCCAAATCCAGCCCTCAAACCATAGTTGGAAACAACTAAGATTACAAATAATCAAGATACAGAGAACATATGGCCAACCGAGTGAGCAGCTTGTTCCCAAAAGGTGGCCACTCAGCAACCCAAACCGAACCAAAAATAATAAGAACATACATAAGGTAAAACATCACAGAAACTCTGACACCAAAAACAGGCAACAGAGAACCACAACAGAACTACCGCCTTGGAACGGTCAGTAATGAATTACTGGGGGGCTTAAATCGATTTTACAGGCCCAACCTCACCCTCAGTTTCTGAAGTGGTACAAAACATTTAGTTAGTACCAATTTTTAGGCCAAAATCTTATACACTTTCCAACAAATCATGTTCTAGCATTTTCCCATATTTGACCTTGCTGTTATAAAGGTCAAGGTCATTCCAGTGTCAAGAGGTCGAGGTCATTCTTTGAACTTTGACCCAGGACTTTCATATTTTGACAATTTTAAGCATCTCCTCAAAAGCCAGTTGGCCAGTTGTAACCAAATTCATATACAACCTTTCTCATATAGAGAAACTAAGTATGCAGAATTACCTTATGGTCATTTACTAAGTATATTCAAATGGTGGCCCCAGGGTATAAATTGGCCCCGAGGCAGGGAGTCCTGGGATTGAACCATAGAAAATTTCTTCTTTAGAACCTCAGGGCTCAAATGCTTAAAATTCGTGATGTAGTATTGTCTAATAGTCCTATACCAAATTTGTTCAAATGGTGGCCCCATAGTTCAAAATGGCCCAGGGCGGGGAGTCCTATGTTTCAACTATAGAAATACATAGGAAAATATTCAAGAACCTTCTTTAGCTTCGCTTGGCTCAGATGCTTGAAATTTGATATAAAGCATTGTCGAGTAGATCTTTACCAAGTTTCTTCAAATGGTGGCCCTAGGGTTCAACATGGACATGAGGAGTTTTGGGTTTGAAATTAAAATATACTTTGAAATCTATTTCTCAAGAACAACTTGGCTCACATACTTGAAATTTGGTTTGTAGGATTACTTTATGGTTATTAACTAAGTTTATTCAAATGGTGACTCCGGTGATCAAAATGGCCCCGCTGCTTGGAGTCCTGGGTTTGAACCATAGAAATATATTCAAAAATCTTCTTTTTCAGGACCACTTGGCTGGGCTGCTTAAAATTTGGTATGGTAGGGGTTGAGCGAACGAAAATTTGTTCAAGCGCTTCAGGTCACATGACCAGTATTGTGGCCACATCCACATATTGTAGAAAGTCAGAAAAGAAGCTCTTTTACCGAACCAAATGACCATATGCCTTGAAACTTTGTTTTTAGCATTGGGTACTGGAATTCTTCCGAGATTGTATAAATGATGAACATGAGTTGACCCTGACTTATTTACGGCAAGGTCAAATTTGCTTTCTAGTGTTTTTTTATATGGGAAAAGGCTTAAACATAAGAGTTAATGGAAATTATGGAAGATTTTGGTGCAAACTTTGATAAATTCAGTCTGACAACTCAAAGATTAAAATAACATTTTGAGTAAGAGAGCTTAAGAACATTGTTTGTCCTTTAACCAATGGCTCTCATATTTTGACAGTTTCAAATTATCAGGTTTGTTCAACTGGTGACCCCAGTTTGAGTTTGACCTTTTTTTCTCAGATTAGCGATTCAGAGCCTCTTGGCCTGTTTGTTTATATTAAGAGAGGCTGACTGTAAGCATCGAGCATTAGCCCATAATAACGTGGAAAGTCGAAAATTACGGATTTAGCTGATATTTTGGGAAATTGATATATACCATGCTTGTTTGTGTTTCACAAGTTTTTAGCGGTCAGTGTTTGGCCGTTTCCATGGTAATCAGGTTTCCATTTTGAAACTGTCAATATTAGGACCTAAATGTAACATTCCCTCGCTAAAAACTGAACAACAAATATTATCCTATTCTGTTTTGTTTGTGTAGTTTGACAATACATAGCTGCGTAATGAGATTACATAATAATAATGTTTTCTGTCCCATATTATCAACGGAAGAGTTTTTACTGGAAAAAGATAGACCCAATTTTGAGTGAAAAATACGGGTTTTATTCGCCTAATACCTAAAAATGGCAGTCACGTTTGAAAATAAGGCCATACTTACATGATAAAGCAAGGTTCGAAGATTAAGAATGTCAAAAAATAGGTGTAAACTCGCAAAGTTTCAAATTTTATTCATCTTTGAAATGTGTCAATGTTGTAAAATTGTAGCAAGGGAGTTAAGAGAACTATCTTACCTCCCTTGACGATTACAAATGTGCGAACACTACAGGTAGTATCAATGATCTTTTATAATAAAAGATAGCATCATTAAAAGAATTAGATAACTGTCAACAATGCTTATTATGACCTTTTTATCTCTATGAAATTGGTCCTTTCACCAAGACTGCAGTTGCACATATATTTGATGACAAGAGTTGTGCAGAAATCACGGACTAGAAGAACGGAGTAAGAACATTTTATTTGCAGCAAAACGTTTGTTTTTTCTTTATTTTATGTTGAAATTAATACATTTGCTAGTTTTTCTTGAATAACTTACTTCTTTGAAGTAGGTTAAACACAAATTTTAAACAGGCAGTTTCAGGAGAGAAAGTGGTGTAGGCCTACTCGAGTACAGTGTCTATTCACCGGAGAATAGGCTGAAATGTTCTGTGACCTATGATCGTCATATTACATAGAACAGCCAAGAATTGATGCATGAACGACTTATAGTTTTACATCCTTTTAACAGTAGTAGTTCAGTCATATCTTGGCGACTGGAGGAAAAATGTGTGAGTGTGTGTGGAGGGGGGGGGGGGGGGGGGTATGAAGGGCTGTGTGTGTGTGCAATGGAGACCTATTGCCTATTGGCAGTTGGAAAGATTTACGCCTCCAGCGGGTCTCGAGCCCAGAATTACTAGACCAGCAGGCCTAACCTATTGTGCTACGGGGGCTCCTGGAGCAGCCAAGAAAGTCTTGTAATTTAGGTAATCCTGATAGGGTGCCATCTAAAGTATAGGCATGAGTAATTTGTTCACCCCATCCACTTCCCTAATTTCATCCACTTTCTGTAGCTTAACGAGTGAAGCGTGGGCATGCTAAGCTAGCAGTCCTTGTTCGAATCTCAATTTCTGAACGCAGAATTATTTTATCATAAATGTGCAATCATCTATGCCTTGCCGCATGACTACAGAAATGTTTAAAGGGCCATAAAAATACAAACATGCCATTAACCCTCTTCATTTCACAGTCTGCCATCTAAATTTTAATTTTTGTTGCTATAAAAATGTTTATGTCCATTTTGTGATGAAATTACTATTGGTTTGGCATGTGATTTTTCGAACCATAAAACATTGAGCAAAATGATGCTCGATGCTTACAGTCAGCTATTCTTAACTCTCTCCGGCTTCGCCCTCGAGAATTTAAAATATTTTGCGATTTGCACTGTAACAGCATGTATCAACCAGCGATTACTCACTGGTAAAAAATATATATCTTAACTAGTACTATATCATACATTTTTTCACATTTGTACACTCTTTCTCTTCCCAAATGGTGATATCGCTAATGCATAATAAATTAGTTAGACTAGCGCTAGTCTGATAGTGAAAAGGTTACCGTAAATAGAAAAACAATAAACTTTTTTTTTCTTCTTTTTTTTTCTGGCCAGTCTATAAAACTTGAATCTGATCCTTTTCTGATATATACATTAGATAGAACTTAAAATAAATCGACCAAGCTTCGAATCAAAAGTTAGCAAAATTAGGCACTCAGGGAAGAGATTTCTCATTTAGCTATATGTATGTAAAAAATACATCATTGTTATCAGTGGATTAACAGCTTTCAGCTCATACGTTATAATAGACTCGCAAATGTTAATTTTATATATCTTAGTTAGGTCCAAAAATGAAGATTCGCGGAATTTGAATAAATTGTGTTAAGAAAGTTATGGTTTATAGTACTAAAGAAAACTATGTGCTGAGATGGAAGAAACTTCTCATTGACGCATTTCTATAATTTTTATACCAGATTAAAGAGCTTGAAATGCTCTTTCGTGCTAGATGTTATAATTTAATGTCGGAAAATATATTAAATAAGAAAATGAAATTTATTTATGAGCTTCTTTACATTTCCCTATTAAACTGAGAACTGTATACACTGTACAGGTGACTACTTATCTCCGGTCCTCTCGGAGATAATCGGACAATCAGGGCCCGTAACTATAACGAGAGGTCTTCCCTATGGCTAATACATGTGACTTATTAAGTTCAGTTTAAAAGCTAAATGATAAAAAATTAATAACATCATATAATAACATAAAAAAATCTAATGAGAATAAAAAGCGGTGAGAATCGAACTCACGGCCCCAAGATAATGAGTCGTGTGCTTTAGCTACTAGGCTATGAGGATTACTGAAATATAAAGTTAAAATGGGAAAGACAAGACAAAATTACCGACTCTGCAAAGCTGTAATATTTTCGTTTCGAGATTGTGACCTCCTTGCTTTGATCAGTAAATAAATTTTTTAAGAAAGATTTAAATTAGATTGACACTATCGCTTTTTCATTCTCAGAACACAATTCAAATTCACAGTTTACCGTTTGTTAGAATGCATTATGAAATACGTAATGGGTCGTTCAAAAAGACTTGCGTTTCTAATCTCAGTTTATTGAAGAACCCTCTCGGAGATTATCGGAAAATCTCGTAACTATAACGAGAATTCTTCCTTATGCCTGCAATGTGTGTCCCAGTAGTAAGAACTGCAGAATATTATAACTATTATACTGATCTAAAACTCTCAAAAGTAGACTTTGTAAGTGTAAAAAATGGGTACTTTGTTGTCTACGGCCATATCACGTTGAACACCAATTCTCGTCCGATCACCGAAGTTAAGCAACGTCGAGCCCGGATAGTATTTGGGTGGGTGATCGTCTGGGAATACCGGGTGCTGCAGAGTTTTGTCTGCTTTTCTTGATTTATTCTGCTTTTCTTTATTTATTTTCTAGTTTTATTTTTTTTTCTTTGATGTAGTTTCCCCCCCAATACATGTATATCTAAGCTGTCCAAAGGAAAATACGTATCTGTCAACGTGAAAGACCTTTTGATATACCGTTACCGACTACTGTGCACTCTATACTCGCTCTTCGTTTTGGAGAATGCTAAAAGAAGTGCGCGCTGTTCGCGGTTTTCTGTATACTATATACTGTCAAATGAAGTGTCTACTGTCTGTCTACTGCATCCTGGACACTTTTAGTGCGGCCTGTCTGCTACAACATAGACGTGGTGCAAGCACAGGGGCATGGGTACAAGGTCGCAGCATGTGCGCCTGTTTAAGCGCATCCGGACTCTACAATGATGTACCTTCAACCAAAGTGGAGTCGCACAAACAGATGGAACCCACATAAGCACCATAGTAAGTTACACTTTATGGGGGTTGAACCTTGGTTGCCCGTAGGAATAATAAATGCATGTAAAAATTTCCATGATGCGCTTACTTATATTTAAGCAGTACAGCACACACGCAGACACATCTAATAATCTGTACATTTAAGTTCTGCAATAGTTAAAACAAATAAAAAAAAACTAAATAAATTAAAAAGGCAGTTATGACATTTTTTCTTGTCAATTGTAGTTTTGTATGATCGAAATGCAGAATTTATCATGTTTGGCCATATGCACAAATTTTGGCATTATTTCTTTTCCCTACCGAATTGCTTCCTTCGTCTGAAGGTCGATGTTAATGAAACATGGACCTAGAATTAAAGTCGTGACTGTGGACAGACTTCCAATATCATTAATTTATTCTGATACCTAATAGAAAGCAGAAGACACGGATCAGATCATCACATTAATATATACTACCCAGCTGGCACACAACGTTATAATGACGTCGCATTGACGTCGACGCAACCAGATGACATGGCATCGACGTCATTCTGACGCCATGTGCCCGCTGGGAAATACTTTACTGCCCAGCAGGCACAAGACGTCGAAGTGACGTAGTATTGACGTCAATGCGGCATGGTGGCGTCGCATCGATTCAATTTCGACATCATTACGACGTCATGTGCCTGCTGGGTGTCTTGTAATGCTGTTCAAAAAAAATTGCACCCTTTTAATTTACCTTCTCTATTGGGACACCTTAAAATTACTATAATTGTTCTAAAATTTGAACAGGTGCTTATACTTGCCGACATTTTGTCAAAAATACTGATAGGATATGGCGCATTACACATCTTGATCTGATTCTAAATTAATTTCTCAGATACATCTATCCCAAAATATAGGATTACTGCGGCAATTGTTTGTTAATCTTGCAAATTTTGGGTTACATCATTGATAATCAAGGGTCAGTCATATTTGCGCGTGCATTTTATGCTCATCTATTGTGTTTCAAGAACGTTATGAGCCTTGTCCGGGCAAAATGACACTATACGCAAACAGTGGTTATCAAGGTAAGTCTATGCAACTGCGTAGTCTGTCAGAGTAAGAGCAGTGCACCTTTTGATTCCCAGAAAGCATACTAACTGCGCTTACCTTGTTCTGGTTGTAGTGTACAGACTGGTCTGGACATGGGTGTTTTGCTTATACCATAAGGCTGATTTTGTCACGACATGACTCAAAGGGCCTGCGCAAGGAAAAAAAGTGTTTTCAGCCCATACTGTTTGCAGTGAAATATGTATGTATACGCAACCAGGAGGTATGTCTACGCTCATGTGTAGTCTACCCTGTTCTGACTGCGCATGCGTCTAGTCTACACACGCGTGATTTGCGTATGGCATAAGATTGGTTTTATCACGACACGAGGAATGCGCAAGGAAAAATGTGTTTCACCCCATCTTGGTAAAAGTGAATACAGTCCCATTAGTGTCATTTCTTTTCGCACTCTTTACGGCGCTCCAATGTTTGATGTTCAAGATTGTTTATACATGTTGTGAACGCATAAATGGTACCACAAACTGGTCTGAATCTTCTCCTCCCATGTGGCAATTTTCTGAGTGTGCGGCTCTTGGGTTAAATCATCGATAATCAAGGGTCGGTCATATTTGCACGTGCATTTTATGCTCCTCTCTTTTGTTGAACGTTATGAGCCTTGTCCGGTCAAAATATGTTTGACGCTATAAACAAACAGTGGGTACCAAGATAAGTCTACGCAACTGCGTAGTCTGTCGGAGTCAGTGCAGTGCACCGTTTGATTCACAGAAGGCGTACTTATTGCGCTTACCCTGTTCTGATTGTGCTAGTGCATAGACTAGTCTGGACATAGGTGTTTTGCATATACCATGAGGCTCATTTTATCACGACACGATTCAAATGGCCTGCGCAAGGAAAATGTGTGTTCAGCCCATAATGTTTGCAGTGAAATATGCTATTATACGCTACCAGGAGGTACCAAGATATGTCTACGCTCAAGTGTAGTCTACCCTGTTCTGATTGCGCATGCGTCTAGTCTAGACACGCGTGATTTGCGTATGGCATAAGACTGATTTTATCACGACACGAGGGATGCGCAAGGAAAAATGTGTTTCACCCCATCTTGGTAAAAGTGAATGCAGTCCCATTAGTGTCATTTCTTTTCGCACTCTTTACGGCGCTCCAGTGTAAGATGTTCAAGATTGTTTATACATGTTGTGAACGCATAAATGGTACCACAGACTGGTCTGATTCTTCTCGTCCCATGTGGCAATTTTCTGAGGGTGCGGCTCTTGGGTTACATCATCGATAATCAAGGGTCGGTCATATTTGCACGTGCATTTTATGCTCCTCTCTTTTGTTGAACATTATGAGCCTTGTCCGGTCAAAATATGTTTGGCGCTATAAGCAAACAGTGGGTACCAAGATAAGTCTACGCAACTGCGTAGTCTGTCGGAGTCAGGGTAGTGCACCGTTTGATTCACAGAAGGCGTACTTATTGCGCTTACCCTGTTCTGATTGTGCTAGTGCATAGACTAGTCAGGACATAGGTGTTTTGCATATACCATGAGGCTCATTTTGTCAAGACACAACTCAAAATGGCCTTCGCAAGGAAAAACGTGTGTTCAGCCCATAATGTTTGCAGTTAAATATGCTATTATACGCTACCAGGAGGTACCAAGATATGTCTAGGCTCATGTGTAGTCTACCCTGTTCTGATTGCGCATGCGTCTAGTCTAGACACGCGTGATTTGCGTATAGCATAAGACTGGTTTTATCACGACATGAGTTATGCGCAAGGAAAAATGTTTTTCACCCAATCTTGGTAAAAGCGAATGCAGTCCCATTAGTAGACTAGCGCTAGTCTAATAGTGAAAAGGTTACCGTTAATATAGAAAAAGAATTAACTTTTTTCTTCTTCTTTTTTTCTGCCCAATCTATAAAACTTGAATCTGCTCCTTTTCTGGTCATGAAGAAGTCGAGCAATAAGTATAGACTGGCTGTAAGAATACAGTGGTAAGAACTGGGAAAATAGGATGGATGACTTATAAAACTTCTTCGCCTAGTGGCTAGGCTATAAATTAGTGGGTGGGGTATCTTAGCAGCACTTTAAATTTGTTTATTAGAAAAAAAATGAAAACAATAAGTGATACAGAAACCTAGTACTGAACTACTTTTAAACCATATCGATTCTAATGCAAATTAGGAGGTGTATATCAGTTACATGGTTTTAGGGTTGTTTTGAACTGATTCAACACATTTTATGCATTGTAACCATAGAAACAAGATCTACAAATACGTTTCTACATCGTTATTTGCAAAGATGGTATATAACAAGTCCCATTATTTGTTTTTTTTTTGTAGCAAAAACAATTTGGCAGAGTGGTAATTAAGGCAAAAAACTATAAAACTGTTGTTGTTTTCTGTAAAATTAGAATCGCAAGAGGGAAGACATTTGCACGTGCATTTATTCTTTAGTTAGTGAAAGTTTACAGCTAATTGTTTTTGTTATGAACTGTACTTATGTTGATGTCTCAAGACATGTAAACGGTTTATTCAGGGCAGGCTGCCATTTTCAATTATCTTGATTTAAAGAAGTGCTATTTTCAATAAATTTGATTTTTCACCGACTATATGTACTTTTAGTTGCCATGGTTTCAACAACGTGCAGTGACCGATGCTTTGAAGGTGCAAAGAATAACAATTACATTTAGTCCTAAGCACCATACTAGTCAAGTACTTCATACTTGCATCAGGAGAGATACATTTTCCCTTTGAAATTCTTGAAAACATGTAAAATTTGACCGGCCTAAAAATGGTTGCCATGGCAACAGTAATTGCTTAGATATCTGGAGAACCGTTTGACATACTTCACTAATTTTTACACCGCTCTCCATCCTTCGTCGAGAGCTTTAAACCACGAAATTTTGAGCAAAATACAAAATTTTGAGTTTCCATCCAATGCTCGATGCTTACAGTCAGCTTCTCTTAAGTACAGAAGAGACTTTCATTTCTCTTGAATATGGAGTCTTCTGGTTCCGCTTCTGTGTATTATTTTTGGCCTAGAGAGGAGGTTGTCATCTCAGATATCACCACAGTTGCTGCGGATGCCGCCATTGATACCACTAAGGAGGCATTGGAGAGAGGTTAACACCACATATGTCACCACAGCTGCTTCGGATGCCGCCATTGATACCACTAATGAGGCATTGGAGAGGAGGTTGACGCCTCAGATGTCACCACAGTTGCTGCGGATGCCGCCATTGATACCACTAAGGAGGTACTGGAGAGGAGGTTGGCACTTCAGATGTCACCACAGCTGCTGCGGAAGCCGCCATTGATACCACTAAGGAGGTATTTGAGAGGAGGTTGATACTTCAGCTGTCACCACAGCTGCTGCGGATGCCGCCATTGATACCATTAAGGAGGCATTAGAGAGGCGGTTAACACCTCAGACGTCACCACAGCTGCTGCGGATGCCGCAGTTGATACCACTAAGGAGGCCTTGGAGAGGAGGGTGACACCTCAGATGTCACCACAGCTGGTGCGAATGCCGTCATCGATACCACTAAGGCGGCATTGGAGAGGAGGTTGACACCTCAGATGTCACCACAGCTGGAGCGGATGCCGCCATTGATACCACTAGGGAGGCATTGGAGAGGAGAATGACGCCTCAGATGTCACCAGAGCTGCTGCGGATGCCGCCATTGATACCACTAAGGAGGCATTGGAGAGGAGGTTGACACCTCAGACGTCACCAGAGCTGCTGCGGATGCCGCCATTGATACCACTAAGGAGGCATTGGAGAGGAGGTTGACACCTCAGACGTCACCAGAGCTGCTGCGGATGCCGCCATTGATACCACTAAGGAGGCATTGGAGTCTGCAAGAGAAATTGGCTACCATCGTCTGTATGATAGCCACTAGGTGAAGATGGAGATGAGGGTTGGCATGCAGGTGGTTAGGATGGATTTTTTTTGGGTCGGTCACTTCCTGCAAAGTTCATTAATTTTCGTTTTGGAGCCATTCCGTCGATCCACGTCGACTTTAATAAGAAGGGCTGTAGAGAGCCTTAGCTTTATATCTGATCGTCTAGGTACCCTCCAACACGCTAGGCATATGGTCGGCGAAAGTTAGACTAACATTGTGCATGCGTTGGGCATAAGACCAGAACGCTACAGATACGCTGGTAACACGCTATCATATGCTGTAGAATTTATGTTTACGCTAGGCATAAGTTATGAATAAGTTACTCATACGTTGAGTATAGGTTATATAGTCGTTCAGTACGCTACCCTATTCCTGGACAGGCTTAGAGCTCCTATTGGTAATGTGGCTGTCACACAGTGACGTATAGCATCAGCGTATGCCGACGTATGAGAAATTTAGCAAACGCTAGTGTACGTTAAATAAGTTAGGGGTACGTTATGAACAAGTTACGAGCACGCTAAAAAACGTTGGTATAAGTTGTACGTCGAATGCGGTCCAAAATTTTGTGCATGCATAACATTTTCAGCGTACTCCGACGTATTGTTTATAAGTTAGTCATCAGTTTGGTGTACGCGACAGGTAAGTTATTCGTGCGTTCATGCACGTAACTTGTAAGCTAATCATACGTTTACATACGTCGGCAGCCAGCAGGTCCATTGTGTAGCAAACGTGTAACTTATTTCTAACCTATAGGTAACTTATCTGTAACGTATACCGAACGTTTCCAGAACGTATTCAACCTATGCCTGACGACCTTAGAACTTATTCAACGTGTCACGAACCCACTGAGCGTATTTAGGTAATATATCCGCAAGCGTCCTGGACTTCAGCTATATATATATTGGCTACAGATGAGCAATTCATTACTTTTGACGGACGATCGGCGCCCTGTTATGGATTCGTTCCGCTGAGGTGCGGGCGCAACGTCGATATGAGAATTGAAATACTACTACTACTACTACTGCAATTCATTACTTTTAAATAAGGAATCTTCTTGGACCGCCTCTGCTTGTCATTTTGGGGCTTGAGAGCTGGTTGACACTTCAGATGCCATCACAGCTGCTGCAGATGCCACCACGGATACCACTAAGGATACATTGGAGTCTGCGCGAGAGCGAGGTTGGCTACCATTGTAGGCACGGTAGTCGGGTGATGATTGGGACGAGGGTAAGCATGCAGGTGGTAAAGATGGAGTTTTCTTGGGTCAGCTACTACCTGCAACGTTCTCCAATTTTCGTTTTTGAGGCATGTCCATCGATCCACGTCCACTTCAATAACAAGAGGGCCATGAATCGCTCACCTGAGTATCCTGTGAACTTAATCTCAGAGACATCCATAAGGCCGACAGACAGAGTTTCACAGAAATTTAATGAAAAACGAACCCTTTATTGTGTACCTAAGGTTTTAACAAGATTTAACCTAATGACCAAGTTTTTGACCCCACAAGACCCAGTTTCATACCTGATCTAGATTTCTTGGATAGAACAATCTGACAAAGTTTCATAAATATCGAATCAAAACTGTGCCCTCTAGAGTGTACACAATGTTTCTCTAAGTTTTGACCTAGTGACCTAGTTTTTGACCCAACATGACCAAGTTGTACCCTTGGTCCAGATTTGTTGGAGATAAACATTTTGACAAAGTCTCATCAAGATAGGAACAAAACTGTGTCCCCTAAGGCGGTCACATTGTTTTTCTAAGAACTAACTTAGTGGCCTAGTTTTTGTCCTGACATGGCCCAGTTTCAAATTTGGTCTGGATGTCATAAAAATAAACATTCTGACAAAGTTTCATGTAGATTGGATCATAACTGTGCTCTCTAGAGTGTACAGAAGGTTTTTCTAGGATTTGACCTAGTGATCTAGTTTTTGGCCCCACTGGACTCAGACATAACCTAGATTTTATATGGATAAACATTCTGACAAAGATTCATGAAGATTGGATCACAACTGTGCCCTCTAGAGTGTGCACAAGGTTTTTCTAAGATTTGACCTAGTAACCTAGTTTTTGACTCGTCACGACCCAGTTTCAAAGCATATCTAGATTTCATTAAGATTAATATTCTATCAAAGTTTCATGATGATTGGATTATAACTGTGCCCTCTGTGTCATTCTGAGATTTATTTCTATTTTTGGCTCTGACGGCCATTTTGTTCAGCGGAGTGGAACCGTTTTAGCAATTTTTGTTCAGGGCCATGAGTCAAACATTTCGGTGAATATTTTTTGAAATCGAGCCATTGGCTTCCGAGACGATGTCGTTTAAACATTTTTCTATTTTTAGCTCTGGTGGCCATATTGTTCAGCGGAGCATAACCGTTTGAGCTTTTTTGGTAGAAGGTCTCCTAAGGAACTTATTTCAAAATCTGCTCAGAGGAGAAGTCGTTTAAAAGTTTTTCTATTTTAGCTCTGGCGGCCATATTGTTCAGCGGAGCCGAACCATTTTAGCAATTTTGGTAGAGGGTCTACTAAGGAACATTTCTATGAAATTATTTCAAAATCTGCCAAGCACTTTTGATGGAGAAGTCGTTTAAAGAATTTTCTATTTTTAGCTCTGGCGGCCATATTGTTCAGCGGAGCGGAACCATTTGAGCAATTTTGGTAAAGGGTCTCCTAAGGGACATTTCTGTGAAATTATTTCAAAATCTGCCAAACAGTTTTGGAGGAGAAGTTGTTTAAAGGTTTTTCTATTTTTAGCTCTGGCGGCGATATTGTTGAGTGGAGCGAAACCGTTTCAGCCATTTTGGTAGAGAGTCTCCCAAGGAATATTTCATTGAAATTATTTTAAAATCTGTCCAGCAGTTTTGGAGGAGAAGTCATTTAAAGCAAAAGTTGACGACGGACGGACGATGGACGACGGACAAAGACCGATCACAATACCTCACCATGAGCACTTTGTACTCAGGTGAGCTAAAAAATGTTGTAGAGAGCCATCGCTTTACTTCTGATCGTCGAAGAACATCCAACACGCTATACAAAAGGTCGGCGTAAGTTAGACTAACGTTGTGCATGCGATCGGCATAAGACAAGAACGCTACAGATAAGCTGGGAACACGCTGTTATATGCTTGTATAATTTACATGTATGTATACGCTACGGATAAGCTGTGATTAAGTTATTCATACGCATTCATACGCTTTATAGTCGTTCTGTACGCTATGTATGCGCTCCAAAAACAGGCTGCCGTTTAATTTTTTTTTTATCTCCAGCGTATTGGATCAATTTTTCATACGTCGACATACGTTGGCTGAAACGTTGTAGTGTGACAGGGCCTTTAACCAGTACTAAGTGGAAGGAGAAATGAAAGCAATTTTGTATGAAATTCAACGTGTTCCGCCTATAAAAATGAAAACGGATAGTATTACAGCATGTAAACTCACGGAGTCATATTTATTTATTAAAGGTAGCATGTGATATTAATTTGCAGTTTCCGGTTCACAGCGACGTTTATATACGTCATGTTATTTTACACTCTTGTTTGTCGATAAATACATCAAGTAACTAATATTATCTGTTATTCAAAACCGACATGAAATAAATATTCTTGTATTTTGTATCTTGAAAAACTTCATAGAGAGGGGGAAAAAACAGGAAAGTTCACATTTTAACTTAAAGGAACTTCCTGGATCATATCAATTTTCGCCGGTATGTGCAAATCACAATTAGAAATACACCCCATGTTCGAAATAAAAAGAAACGTTGGCATAAAATCATACTCTTTGTATTTTAAAGCGATTTGAGTTCAAGTCTTACTGTTTCGATGAAAAAAAATGTCGGGTATTCCAGCAACAGTAATAAGCTTTGTGGCACTGGTTTTGGGCATTATTGGAGAGGCTATTCCGTACTGGGAATATTATGGAAACAGTTTTGGCCAGATACACATTGGTCTTTGGCAATATTGTGCTGGGATAAACATACGAACACTGGTTAGCACGAGTGTGTACGGCTGTGAGAGATTAGGTATAGCTTTGGCGATCACTTTATTTACGGTGGATGGTTATATCGTTAGGGCCAACAAATCCGCCCTTTTCAGTCTTGCCTTTCCCCATCAATAGGGGTCTACCCTTAAAGGAAAGAATTTGCTTCTATAGAAGCAAATTCATTCCTTTAAGGGTAGACCCTTTTTTCGAAAGGCTGCGTCGACCACAGAAGCAAACAGGATGTCAAAAAAGTTATTTCCCTTTGTAAAAGATGGTGGGAAATCATGGAGATGTATCCATACACATTAATATAAATTCTGATTTCATTGATTTACCAGTATTTTGATTTTTATATATAGATTTTTACCCCAACCTAAAACAAAAAAATGGTCTTACAACATAGACAATAGTGAAGCTCGATCTATTCGCGGCTTTGTGATCCTTCAAAGAGGGAAGACAATGATTAGCCCGAGTGGTTACGTAAACTATACTGATCCTATTTTTTATATAGAGCACATACTAAAGGCTTTTTTCATACAGTGGGCACACAATCTTCAAGTGATATTAAAGTAGTGTTGAATGACAGACATAAAAATACTAAATCAACGTTATTCAATATCTATTTTAATATAGAGGGATCTTTTACACGAGTGGCATTTTATATGATATTTATGAAACGAGCCTTCGGCGACTGTCATAAATTTCATATGACATGACCACGAGTGTAAGATTCTGTATATCACATGACCCTTTAAAATGGGATTTTGACGCACGAAAACTGAACATTATTTCAATAAGAAAACGACATTGTCAATGACGTTACGACTACGCACCGAAGTGTTAAATGTATTACACGTGAGGTCATACGATTTATATTACACGACTTTATCCACTGAATAACAGCGACGTCATATGATGAAAGAATTTAATAAGAGGATAAAAATTCAAATTCTGTTCCATGTTTTAACGTTTGCCAAGCCCGAGTGTTTTAAGATGTTGCAGCCCAAACCGCGCAGCCGTGAGGGCTGCAACGTCTTAACACACGAGAGCTTGGACAAAAGTATGTTTTGTCGTCATTGTTATATACTTTCTTACGGACGCCATTTTGATTCCAGAGTTCTGCAGATACACGAAAGCGGCTTTAATAAGAGGATAAAATTTCTTTTCCGTGTTTTAACGTTTGCCAAGCCCGAGTGTATTAACGTGTTGCAGCCCGAACCGCGCAGCTGTCGGTTTCCTTACGTTTAAGTTAAGTCTTATTAGGTATATAACAAATTATGGTGTTTAAACCCTAGCACACCCGTGTTTTTAACAGTGTTGAAGCCCTGTGTCAGCGATTCTGTCGCATTGCGACAATTAAAAATAGAAGAAAACCAATGTAAAATGCTGTCGATTACAACACGGCTGTTTTCTATAGTAAAGTTTCATTAGGTATATAACAATATCAGGATAAAACATTCTTTCCCGTGTTTTAACGTTTGCCAATTCCAAATGTATTAACGTGTTGCAGCCCGAACCGCACAGCGATGAGGACTGCAACATGTTAATTAATACACGAGGGCCAGGGCAAACGTTAAAACGCAGGAAAAGTATGTTATAGCCATTGGTATACACCTTCTTCCGGACGCCATCTTGATTCTAGAGCTCTGCAGACGGCACGAAATGGTTTTAATGGTGTTGAAACCCTGGCGCAGCCGTGTTTTAACAGTGTTGAAACCCTGTGTCAGCGATTCTTTCGCATTGTGAAAATTAAAAATAGAAGGAAACCAACGTAAAATGCTGTCGGTTTCCTTAAGTTAAGTCTTATGAGGTATATAACAATGGTGTTTAAACCCTAGCACACTCGTGTTTTAACAGTGTTGAAACCCTGTGTCAGCGATTATGTCACATTGCGAAAATTAAAAATAGAAGGAAACCAACGTAAAATGCTGTCGATTACAACACGGCTGTTTTCTATAGTAAAGTCTCATTAGGTATATAATTAGGTTTGATTTATTTCAGTGACGTATTCATCAGAACAAAATTACATCTACAGGGATTTCAAACTTACAGGATTTATTAATATACGCTTCTCAACTTTTTGTCTTTATAGATCTAACCTGGACACTAACACTCTCTATGAAAGTTGTTCGAGCATCGGTGGTCTTGGGATCTATCTTGCAGGCCTTCGCACTTTATGTAGCTTCACGAAACTATGTGTTAACAAGGAACAACATTCATTGTTCCAGTTTGCAGGAGCTCTCGCAATCTTTTCCGGTTAGTAAATTTTTACAATATTCTCTAAATGAAACACAATGTGCTTTCTAGGTTAAACATGACCACATACATACATGAATTTTGTTTTAATTTCGACAAATACATATGAGCAAAAAATGTTTTTAGCAACTAAACTACCCTTTAAAGAAAATGCCATCTTAAGCTCGAAATAATTCGCAGTGAGCAAGGCCTACACTGATAAGGTTGGATAAAATAGTTAAACCATAGTTTGTCCGCCTGTACGGAATATAATCCAGCGGCTGAAGCTCCTGGATTATCTCCTCGTACAGTCGGACAAACAATGTTACATCTAGAAAGATAAATATCCTAGTTTTGAGAGAGCAATAGCATTCCTAGCTGTATGTCAGAACAATACAGTCCTTTCGGAGGTTGATATTTGTATATATATATATAACTTGTACGTGTACGGCTTCCAGTAGCTAAACGTAGACGTTCACCTTAAAAACTGTAATAAAGAGTGAATAAGGGAAATGTCTCTTGAATCTATAAAATAGTCTGTTTCACAAAGTATTGCATTATATGAACTATGACACGAGGAAACCAACAATGTGGCACATGCATCCACCCAGTCTGATCAGAGTCTTCACTGTCGGCAAGGAGGTAACAGACCCTTAGCTACCCTTAAAGCGCAAGCAAAGACCTGAACAGACTGGGCTGATGCCCAAGCTGATCTGAGTCATCGCTGGGCGCACTTGCCACTTTGACGGTTTTATCGTGTCGCGGCCCAACTATAATTCCGAAGAGCTGTACTGGGAGTTCCGTTGAGAGTTTATTCGATCTGCAACAACACCTATTGTAGAAAATATCTACTGGAAACACTGTCGGCATTACGTGTCGCTCGTGCTTGACAAGTGTTAAAATGTGTTTGGGACGACTGCTTCAGCGGTACAGAAGTCTAATAGAGATTGAATAAATTTTTTATCGTTCTCTGCCCAGTATCGCCACTGTCGGCATTATGTATTTTTTAGAAAGTAATATCGCTCCTTCTCTTGAACTACAAAGAGATAGAATTGAGTTTAAACTCCCTTTCTCTTTCTGTTTTATCTGATTTTTGAACTTTGTGAATTTATCTAGCATCGCTTGCTTTTTATCTAGCATCGCTTGCTCTTCAATTTCACTCTATTCTATTCTATCTATTCTATCTCATAGCCTTACAAGGTCGGTAGGGCACCACAGATGACTTCGAAACGACCCCTTTCCACCTTGTCCTGTTTTCAGCTGCCCTGGCTGAGCTGGCCAAGTTCATTCGGGTCCACTCTTTAACATTGACTTCCCATATCATTTTCTCCCTACCTCTTCTTCTTTTTCCTTTCACCGTGCCCTGTAAAATCATCTTCCAATTTTAATCTTCGACAGATAAAATTAAAATTCGGCAGCTCACAAAAGTACATATACTCCTAGTAAAATAATCATATTCCTCTCTCATTTACGTTTCTACCTCTCTCATTTACGTTTCGTCTACCAGGTACATATAACCCTAAATCATTTTTCTGTTACTCATGGATATGATTTATGCCACGCCAACCGCCTACATTACCCAGATAGTACATCCTGATTGTTTTTATTATTTCTCTTCGGATATAATTTGTGTCCCCGTCCAGTTAAACCTGACTTTTCTTACGTTTCTTGGAGATGTGAAACTCCAGACATCCCCTCCAATTTTTGTGTTTATATCATCTTTAATTGAAATAAATGCCAACACTTCCAAAACCACATATCGCGATCATTTGTCCCTTCTATACCGGTGTTCCATAATACCACGGTACTTAACGATCAATGATGATTTATTTTTAAAATAAATATGGTTTATTTGGAGTGGTTGACATTTACATACTGTGTCAGCATTTTCTCTATGTGCCTGAAAGGTTTTTAACTTATTGCGATTATGCATCATTTCAGTTTTGGCATTGAGCCTGACTGCAGCTGGACGTTATTACAATTTTAGCTGACTCTAAAATAATTCTTCTTACTTAAGGGATTACTTCCTGCAGACACATATGGATGTACATGTACATGTGAATAATGATAAAAACAAAAGGATGTATTTACTATTATACAAGTTTGCATACTGTATTATACTGTTGTGCTGTGAAAAAGAAATACTGTATTAAACTGCTGTGCTGTGAAAAACATGTTAATTACCATTTTTCTGTGTGGAAATACAGTGGACATGGACCCAAAATGGGAGACAGCTATTTGACATGAGTTACGTGTGACCTTGTCAGTGTGCAATACACTGATTAGGCCACATATGAAAAGATAATGGTTTAAAGACCAGAGAGATTATCATCTAGCGTCCCTTATTTTATTGCCATCACGCTTTTAAATGATCCATGTTTACCTTTCAGCTGATTACACGTTTGTATTGATTGATTGATTGATTGATTGATTGATTAATTGATTGATTTGTTGCTTAACGTCCACCATGTCCACTGTAAACAACTATGGTTATGTCGGGACGGTCAGTCACCCTAGCCACACTATTCCTGGGCAGGCTTAGACCTACGTTTGTATTACGGAACTTGCCAGGGATATCCCCGCAGTTAATCCCACTACTCCTTCACAGAGGGGCGGCTCACTTCCGCTGCAAGGTTGTGTGATCACACTGCAGGCAGGTACACATGGTACAGGACTGCAAATTGTTCGTTCGTTCAGTGCTGCAGAACCTGAGAATTCAGGCAGCTGGGGGGACCTGTGTGAGTTTTGTAATAACAACTCTCTTCTCTTCTGTTGTTGATTGGCTGGAAGTGATACATTTCACTTTTGTAACAACTTTGGTAACAGTTAGTTGTGCCTTTATTTACCAGTTTCATGTGATATTGATATAGTCTGAAATATTTCTGTTCAGTATTCATTGGCAGAGACCGGATTAGTTTGACTGCTGATACCCGGCTATCCGGGTCTTGAATTTGATGCCCAGATGAATTCATCTTGGTCCTCTCTTACTTTTGCAAGCAGTTGCGTCATCTAATAGGCATTTCTCTATCTAAGAAGTCAATCTTCCATCGGAAGAGAATCTCAAGTTTGAACATGGGGGTTAAAGTTGTCTTAAAACAGAAGTTTATTGACCGCCTTGTCCAGTTTTGTACTCCTTGGGGAACCACTGAGCTGTGAAACAATTCACATCTGATTTGTTTTTGGGGAAACAGTTACTTTCTTGTTGAAAGTGACCTGTTTTCTCCCCAAGTCGTCCGTATTTACTATATGCTTGCCTTGGCCAAACATTGCTGATGATCGTACAGCTAGCATAGCACTATACTAGCAGGAATACTGCTTGTCCGAATACCACTCCGCGCGCCATGCGGAAACTGCGACATCTCTGCCGCCTGCAGAACTGCTACCTGCCATCGGGCAGAACTACATACATTTTTCCGCGCGCCATGCGGAATGCGACAGCGTGCATCAGAGCAGGCTAGTGTGGTGCTCATGTATAGCATAAAATTCATTTGGCCGAGTTTCATCATATACTAGCTTCTTTTCGCTAGGCTTAGACCACCCTTCGTCCAAGCAGTCTGCGCGCCATGCAGGTTCTGGCTTGGTCCCGCAAAATAAGCTAGTATTTTTGATCGCACTGGGCTGGTTCTCCTAGGGCCAAATAATACTTATGGATATGCATATATATATTATATAAAGATATATAAATTACATTGTCTTGTTGGTTTTCATTATCAGGTAGCTCCAAATAAAATGACGCTTGCAATAAATCAAAACAATTGACCTTATTTACTGAAATCCTGTTTTACTCATCAATCATCCTTAAATCTTCTGCAATGCTGAAAAATGTTTACGGTAGGAAAGATTCTCGCACCAAGCGGGACTCGAACCCGGTCCGCTAGATCAGTAGGCCAGCGCTTAACCCACTGAGCTACTGGGACTCCTCAGTGCAGTAACAACACAGGTGCTAGAGAACATTCTGAGTAAAGTGGAACAATTGAAATCGAATCAAATTAACTCAGAACATTATTTAACTTTTAACACAACATATTTACAGCTATTTTGTCTACAGCTATTTTTTCTTCAGTTGGTAAGATTAGAAATGAAAAGGAGAACAGTGTGGGCACCTGTACACCATGTTCCGCCTTAAAACTTTCACGTCAGTACAGGTTTTTAATGTGTCCAATTTGGACAAAAATCACACTTCCCCCACTTCACAAATGACACAAATACTGATCATCTCAATCCATCAGTTTCCCACTTCTTACAAACGCTACATTTTTCTTCCTCAGCCACATCAAACTCGCTCTTCTCGCTGTCCTCTGACAATATGTCTACATGTAGTTCCTTTTTATCCCCCGACCAAAAGGTTCGGGGGATATAGCGATGAGCCTGGCGTCCGTCCGTCCGTCCGTCCGTCCGTAAACATTTTCTTGTCCGCTCTATATCTTGAATACCCTTTGGAATATTTTCATGATACTTCACAGTTATGTAGAACAGGTCATGACGAAGTGTCGCGAACAAAAATGGTAACTCTTGCTATTGTACTTATTGAATTATCTCCCCTTTGGTGATTTTTTGGCAGATTCGTGTCCGCTCTGTAACTTGAATACCCTTTGGAATATTTTCATGATACTTCACAGAAATGTAGAACAGGTAATGAAGATGTGTCGCGAACAAGAATGATAACTCTTGCTTTCTTACTTTTTGAGTCATTTCCCCTTGATAGTTTTAGGTGTGATTTTTTTGCAGATTCGTGTCCGCTCTCTAACTTGAATACCCTTTGGAATATTCTCATGATACTTCACAGATATGTAGAACAGGTCATGATGGTGTGTCGCGAACAAGAATGACAACTCTTGCTTTCTTACTTTTTGAGCTATTTCCCCTTGATCTTTTTAGGTATGATTTCGTGTCCGCTCTATAACTTGAATACCTTTTGGAATATTTTTATGATTCTTCACAGATATGTAGAACAGGTCATGACGATGTGTCGCGAACAAGAATGACAACTCCTGCTTTCTTACTTTTTGAGTTATTTTCCCTTGATAGTTTTAGGTGTGATTTCGTGTCCGCTCTATAACTTGAATACCTTTTGGAACATTTTAATGATACTTCACAGATATGTAGAACAGGTCATGATGATGTGTTATGAACAAGAATGACAAATCTTGCTTTCTTACTTTTGGAGTTATTTCCCTTTGACGATTTTAGGTGTCCACTCCATAACTTGAATACCTTTTGAAATATGTTCATGATACTTCACAGATATGCAGAACAGGTCATGACAATTTGTCTCATACATGAATGATAACTCTTGCTTTTATACTTTGTGAGTTATTTCCCTTTGGTAGTTTGAGCTGCTGTTTGAGTCTCTGCTCTATATCTATATAACCCTGGTCAGCTCCAGAATTTGAATAACAGTGTACCTTTTAGAATATTGATGATCATGCTGTGATATCTTATCAGTGTTCCTAACTCTCTCTGACCCCTCCACATTCCCGTGCCTCCTCCCGCACCCCCCCCCCCCAAATTGTTTTTTTTTCCAAATTTGGATTCCTTGTCCAAATTCACTTACAAAAGAGCTCAAAATTGGGTTTGTAGGGCTTGTACTTTAGAAATTATTCACACATTTTGAAAGTTTAATGTATCGTATGATATACATTTGTGTATATGGTTGCTGTTTGAGATATTACCTCTTTTTAGCAGTCAAGCATACTGTTTTAGTCTAAGTGTTAGATAATGATGCATCTATTAACAGTTAATGTCAATCAGAAGCATAAAAGAATGACAATATATTACTTATATGTGTTTTGAAATGCACCCTTTTTACCAAGGCCCATGGGGGTCTTCGGTCGGGGGATTTGCCATCTCCTCTGATGGCTATTTTTGTTGATCCCGGATGTACTTGGCAATGCTGTGGTCTTGTCCTTTGTAGATTTTGCTGCAAGCGTTGATAAACATGCTTTATGTTTTAAACAATGGCAGATTTAGCTTTTTTAACTGATTTTATTTTTTCTGGCATGACTTAAGATTTCTTGGCAGCATATTAAAACCCATGATAGAAATCACAAACCTATGACAGCGATTTTCAAACATAGGTTTGAGTAAAAACCAGTGTTTGTAATTTACAAACCTATGTTTGAAGTCTTATTGTGCACTTAGCAAGCATAATTTGTTTCGAACTAAGGTTAGAAGGTTATATCACTGGTTTAAGAATGTCTTTTTTAAAACCTATGTTAGAACTTTAAAAACCTATGTTAGAGAATTTCAAACCGTGGTTAGAAGTTCAAACATAGGTTTGTAATGTTCAAACCTATGTTTGTAGACTTATTGTGCACTTGGCTTGCCATAGGCGAGACTCATGTATTGCTTTTCCGGTGTCATCGTCGGCGGCATAAACTTTGTCGATTTTTCGCGTTTAGGTCATAAGCGCTGACAGGCGAGACACCGCATTCCGCGGAATTCTTGTGTATTTTCAGATATCAAGTGTTCTGTAGACAAAGCTTTGATATATGTTGTTGACGTCAACTACTGGGTTATCACTTACTTTGTTATGCTATGTCCTGGATTTCATACCTTTTCATATATGCTTGGCATTCACTATCCGAAGACAGCAACATCTAACGGCTGGATTATACGGCTAGAATGGGATGGGGTTGAGGGGGGGTGGGTAATACAAATAGTACCACGTTGTGTCTCTCAGACCAATCTGCTAATCTGAAGGATATGTGAGACTTGTAAGGTCCGTCATAAAGTGTAAGTGTAGGAACACTGGAATTATTCTCTGACAAATGCACATACTTGGTGAGGTGTTTTGTCATGTACTTTTGAAGCACACTAGAATTGGACCAGCAAGTTTTTGACACTTCTCCACTACATCCAGGTGGGGCATCATTTAGGAATTCATCATCCCATCTTGCATCAGGAAACACATAGTAAGGAGGCATACTATAGCCCTCAGCATTGTCTGTTCCTATGATTGTGACCGTAGATCCTCTAGATTATGTTATACTTTGAGGTATTGTAGCTTTATCACAGATTACCTTTGGAGGATTGTATTCAGAGCTTACACCGGTCTCGTCAACATTATATATGCGTTCCGGTTTGTCCTTCAAGTTATTGGTAGTCAACACAGATGATATTTCTTTAAAGTATTATCTAAAGCTTCTCTAGATGCTGATTTAGCATGGTAAATAGATAGCCTCTGAGGTTTCACATGCTTTAAGTTAGGCCACCCTAAACAATCGATAAACCAATTATTGCATAAAGGTTCGTCTGATTTGACAATATTTCCAATTGATTCTGCATAGTCATGTGCCATGTATTGCATATAAGCTTTACTGCAGCCATAACCAATGTCAGCCATATATGTTATGTGATTTACAAGTTTTTGCCCCTCATCTTCAATTAATATGCTTCTATTACCAGCAACTGAACTAACATCAACACGACCAAGGGCCCTGTCTCTGAGAGTTGCCTCTGGTACGCAATTCAATCCTGCAGCTCTAGATCTGTATACTGACACACCCCTCTGAGTTGCCTTAAACGCTGTCTGCAGATTCGGCCTGTTGTACTGAAGTCTCTTCTTTTTCAAAGATGGGTCTTGAAAAAAGTTAAACTACCTTTCAAGACAAAAATCTGTTTTAGCTCACCTGAGCCAGCGGCTCCGGGGAAGCTCATAGTATAGGCATGTTCCGTCGTCGTCCGTCCGTCCGTCATCCGTCAACAATTTCAAACGACTTATCTGAAACCACTGGGTCGATTGTAACCAAATTTCATATGTAGCCTCCTGGTGTCTTAGGAACGGAAAGTTGTTCAAATGGTCGTCCGACGTCGTCCGTCCGTCCGTCATCCGTCAACAATTTTAACGATTTCTCTTCTGAAACCACAGGGCCGATTCTAATAAATTTCATAAGTAGCCTCAAGGTGTCATAGGAACGGAAAGTTTATCAAACGGTCCTGGTCACATGACCAAAGATTGCCGCCACGCCCATACATGGTCAAAACCTTAAAAAATATTCTTCTCCAGAATCAATCGGCCGATAGCCTTGACACTGTTAAGTAGCATCGGGTAGGCAAGTACTATTAAGATTATTCAAATTATGACCTTGGGTTGACCTTGTCCTATTTTACGGTAAGTCCAAATTTGCTTCCTTATGCTTTTATAGGCCATAAAATTAGAACATAAGATATCTAGAAAACTGTTGAAGATTTTGGGCCTAAAATTGGTATCTACTGCCATCTTAATCAGCACATGAAGATTTATGAGTACAAGAGGTCAAGGTAATTCTTTGACCTCTGACCCAGAACTCTCATATTTTGACAATTTCAAACAATCTCCTCAAAAGCCACTGGGACAATTGAAACCCAATTTCATATAGATCCCCTCCAGGGCTTTGTTTAAACATATTTTATTCACAATTTCATTCACATGCAACATAAGATATACACAACAAATATTTACTGGGATTGGAATGATAGCAAAATGCTTATAGGATTCCTCTCCTCCAGGGCTTGAGGGAATAAAAAAATCATTCATACCGTCTAGGTCACATGATCAACATGGCCGCCAGGCCCATATATGGTAAAAACCTTTAAAAATCTTCTTCTCCAGAACCAATGACCAATGGCCTTGAAACTTGCTATTTATTATTGGGTACTCGAGTACTATCAAGATTGTACAAATTATGACCTTGAGTTGACCTTGACCTTTTTACGGCAAGGTCAAATATGGGAAAATGCTAGAACATAAGATTTCATGGAAAGTTTTGAAGATTTATGCCAAAAAAGGTAAATACAGTCATCTTAATGAGTACATACGATTTGTGAGTACAAGAGGTAAAGGTCATTCTTTGACCTTCGACCCAGACATCTCATATTTTCACAATTATAAACAATCTCCTCAAAAACCACTGAGCCTATTGTAACTTAATGTAATATAGAGCCTCCAGGAGTTGATTGAACAAAAATGTGTTTAAATGATCCAGATCACATGACCAACATATCCGGCACGCCTTTAAAACCTTTAAAAATGTTCTTCTCGAGGACATATTGACCGATGGCCTTGAAACTTGGTATGTAACATTGGTTACTCCATTATTATTAAGATTATTCAAAATGATGACCTGGGGTTGACCTTGACCTTTTTACGACAAGGTCAAGTATGGAAAAATGCCAGAACATAAGATTTTCTGAAAAGTTTTGAAGGTAAAGGCCTAAAAATTGGTAAATACAGTCATCTGAATGAATACATGAAGTTTCATGAGTAGAAGAGGTCAAGGTCATTCTTTGACCCTGAATTCTCAATTTGACAATTTCAAACTTCTTCTAAAAAGCCACTGAGCCAATTGTAACCAAATGTATATAGAGCCTTCGAGGGTTGAGGGAACGAAAATTTCTTCAATGGTCTTGGTCACATGATCAACATGGCGCCATTCCCATATATGGTATAAACCTTAAAAAATCTTCTCCAGAACCAATTGGCCGATGACTGTGAAACTTGGTGTGTAGTATTGGGTACTCCAGTACAACCTAGATTGTTCAAATGATGACCTTGGGTTGACCTTGACATTTTTTTTTACAGCAAGGTCAAATATGGGAAAATGCTAGAACATAATATGTCATGGGAAGTTTTGAGGATTTTGGCCTACACATCGGTATAAACAGTTGTCTAAATGAGGTCATGAACAATTATGAGTACAAGAGGTCAAGGTCATTCTTTGACCTTTGACCCAGATTTCTCATATTTTTACATTTTCAAACATTTTCTCTAAAGACAAAGGGCCAGTTGTAGACACATAGAGCCTATAGGGGTTGATTGAACAAAAATGTTAGTCTTATCATATATGGCCTACAAGTTTTGATGTCATACACCTAGTAATCAGATATTTTATATACCCCCAGTGAAGAAAACCGCGGATGGTATTTCTCCAGCTATCGCGTAACTGCCATATTTTTAGAATCAATTTATCACTCCTCACTAGCTTTACCGCTGAGAGATATCATATTAGGACACGGGCAGAAAACATGGAAAATGTGCTTTTCCTTTATATATCCATGGTTAATTGGTAGATGTAGATGTTGATCTAGTTTCATTGTACTGAGCTAATAAAAATTCTAGCACTTTTAACTGTCTTGTAGCTTTGATTTTAATTAGTTGAAGATTATAGATCTTATTTCTAAACAACCATAGAAACGTAAAATATACCTGCAATATAAGATCGGTTGGGCATAGTTTAAAACCTGAACTGGAATGGAGTGGAATGGATTAGATAATCAACATTCGATTGACTGTAGTCCGGGGCTACAGTATGTCCCCAGAGCCTAGGATGTTACTCGTACTGGACGGAATTTATCCCATTGAGGGCAAACCAATAAAGTTCCATCCCAAATCTATGGAATGAGGTGGAGAACATTGTTCTTTCCATTCCACTCCATTAAATAGCAGGTTTAAACTATAAATTAATACACCTCATTTTCATAAATAAATTAACAACTGCCTTTTATTCCCGAAATTTGATACAAAACTCTGAAGCTTATCAACAGCTGTTGTGTGTGTTTACAAAATCAGGTCCCAACGCGAAAATGTGGCTTAAGGTCATGGTGTCAGTGGCTTTAAAAATATTGTAGAGCCACCCAGCCTATGCAAACCATCACAAAATTATTACGAAAGAATGGAAGGTATGGTCACATAGTGTAACCCGAGCTAATCTGATTCTTCTAAGTTCTAACAAGAAAAATATATATTTTTCTCACAAGGCCCCTTATTGATAAAACACGGTTTTGTTTACAGTGTTGTACTTCTAGCAGACGGTTTTTATAACATGCGCATTGAGAATGCACAGTCGCCCGCACACTACATTTCTTATGCAGGATTTACAGTTCTAACAAGAAAAATATATATTTTTCTCACAAGGCCCCTTATTAATAAAAGACGGTTTTGTTTACAGTGTTGTACTTCTAGCAGATGGTTTTTATAACATGCGCATTGAGAATGCACAGTCGCCCGCACACTACATTTCTTATGCGGGATTTACAGGGTGCCTCACCTATAACCGTAGCCATAGCGTAGGCTTTGGGGATAGTTAAAACTGTGTAAACAATAGTTTAAAATCTACTGAAGAATTTTAAACATTTATTTCTGGCTGGTTCTGACTATTAACTAGAAATGATAAAATATTTAGCCTATTAAGTTGAGCGAATGAACCCTCATTTATCAAGCAATGCGTTGTAGTGTAGAGGTACCGTGGCGTCTTTAAAACGGAAGGTAGCGAACTCGAATTCAGGTCAGATAGAAATCATCATTTTTTTCCTTTACGAGGGGCGTTCGAAAAGTAATGCAAATGACGTAATTTCTCGGTAACCAACATAAAAAACAGAACTTCTGATTGCAAAAACACATAAAGCTATGATATGCGTAGGAAAGTCTGCAAACACGATGTATTTTTTAAAAAAGGGCGCATTTTTAACTTCTTCGAAAGAGGTATACCCTAAAGACACTGCAGAATTTTAGTTTAGTCGGCCGTAATTTATATATCAGCAGTCTTTGATTTGTTTTTATTTTTGCTATTTAAAGACAATGCCCAGGCAGTGTTGTCCTGTAAATATCGCAGAAATTATTTTTAATCTGGGTTCCATACTGGCCCGGGAATATGGGTTATGTATTAGCAAAATCCCAATTTCTACAAAAAATTAAATGATTTTGTAATGAAAACAAGTGTATTAGCATTCAAAATCTTGTCAGCAAGAGTATTAACATGGGTCAACGGAAACCTGTCAATAAATTCAAATTAATGCTAAAAATGCAGGCTCTACAAGCTTTTAAAAACGACGTTAACGTATATTTCAATAACGTCATAAGAAGTGTGCATTGTTTTGCTAGGAATAAATCGATAACAGTTGCCACCCTTCTAACTTTTTGTATGAATATTGTAGGTAACAATGGACAACCAACTGACAAAGATTAATTTTGTATTTGCAACGTGTTTGACTTGAATGCCCAACTACATATGAAATTAGCCCAGTTGTATGACTGAGGCCTAATAAAATGCGTTGTAAGTCAATATGGAAAGTGTCTTTGTACAGCGTTTGGTATCATTGTAAAGACAAAATGTGGTGTTTTCAGCATATGCATAGCATTTGTACCCAGTATTCCCCTAAACAAAGTTATGAGGCAATTTGCATTACTTTTCGAACGCCCCTCGTATTTTTTTCTTTCTGTTGTAATTAACTTGATGAGTTGAAGCCAACAGTTTTCCTAGTCTTATCTTTTATTTGACTCATAATTTTAAATTATGTTCTATAGAATTTTATGGTTTATCCAAAATGGTTATCTTCTGTTCTTTTTGTCTAATATGTCTTTAAAGCGATTGCCCATTTACTTTCGCTGAACAGTAGGACCGGTAGCCGTCGTTATCTGAAAATGAACAAACCTTTCGCCACATTTCCACAAAAAATGCAAAGATTCGAATCTCTACTTAACCACTGCGCCACAATCACTATTGCTGATTGTAAATATATTTGACGCTTGTAAATAGGACAGGGCATAAATCGCTTATATGAAAACTTAGCATTCCGGTCACGAACAGAAGACATAATCCATGATAGTAATAAGTGTCGTCACTGTCAAAATATCATACCTGAGCAGTACAGGCCAAAGTAATTATTTTATTTGTTACACTCCGTAGACCAATCTAAGCCACTTTAATATGGAAAACTATTACACTACAGATCACCATTTGTAGTAATAGAAGAACTATCATCCGTTTTTCAGAATGATATTATTGAGCACATAGCACGAACTATAGGTAGGATTGCTAAATCTGAATAATTTTATTTTGACAGGTCTGCTGATGATCTTAGGAACAGTGATTTTTGGGGTTAAAACAAGGCATGAGACTGAGATCTATTTTTCAAACGAGCTTTTTGATCTTCACGCCGGGTTTGCGTTGTGTATTGTTTCCGGTTGCCTGGCAATAACTGCTGGTATTCTTTACCTACTGGTCAAGAGAAGACAAACCCCGCCTCAGAGTTACATAACTGCTCAACCTGGAGCCTTGCCTGTGCAAGTTGTTTATCCGGCCACCGGCTATTCCGCTGGATATCCCGCAGGAGTCATACTTCAGCCACCACCTTCCGACAGTAACCCGGCTGCAAACCCTGCTGTACCGACTGACGTGCAGTCACGACAACCACAGGGGCTTTACCAATATCGCTAATTATATGACAAGAGGATGACGGAGCATAAGCGTGTTTCATTTTTCCGAGCAGGGATGTATCTAAAATTGAATGACAAACAGCCTAAAGCCTGATCAGAATGCTTCTCCGAGGTTTGTCCGCCTTATCTTTCCAATATTTAGAATTTCTCTGATAGAAGTATTAAAATGTTTTGGAAGACATTTGGGCTCACTTTTATTAACCGGACATGAAAAATTAGAAGTAAACATCGTATGCAATACAAATAAAGGCAATTGACAAGATGAAGTCAAACTACATGATTAATCCTGTATGTTAAAATCTTACCAATATTTGGTGATATCTGAACTTCCCTCGCTTTCAACTTGGCCTAGAGGTTAACAGACTGGAGTACATTCTCAAACTCATAATAAAGCACATTGATTGGCTGCTTCCGAGCACATGCTCGATAGCAGCCAATCAGTGTGCTTTATTTTGAGTTTGAGATTATTCTGAAGTTTTATAACCTCAAACCCAGCTCCTGTAACATATTGAGTTGTACCGGGTTTATTCGGTTACAAGACGCGAGTTTATCCTCTAAAATTTCTCCTTACAGATGTAAATTAATCTTGTGCAATTCGGCTTTAAATTGGATTGTTTCTCTTTCAAAATAATCTCAAATATTCAGATCCGTCTTATAAGACGGATCTAGATCTTTGGGATTGTTTTGGAGGATAAAAACCTCGTCTTATAATCGAAGAAACACAGTAAATCGGTTTCGAATATGCACTTTCTCCAATAACCAATTAGACGTTATAAACAAAAAAGGTTTTCTTATTTAACGTAGTTTGTCATTATCATGTATACCTCAGGGGATCCTGTCTTTGTTTACAGGAGGTCTCTGTTCACAGGTTCAAATGAGTATTTTTATGTCCCCCCACCAAAGATGAGGGGGGACATATTGTTTTCAGTGCGGATCCCGGGCGTCGGCGTTAGCGTCGGCGTCCCTGTGACAGATTTCTTGTATGCGCGATATCTCTTGAACCAATTCATGGAATTTCACCAAACTTGCATGGATACATAATTGGGACAAGTTTAAGAGCTGATTAGATTTTGGTGACCTTGACCTTATTTTCAAGGTCACTGGAGGACATAGATGTTAATTTCTTGTATGCGCGATATCTCTTGAACCAATGGATGGAATTTCACCAAACTTGCATGGATATATTATTGGGACAAGTTTAAGAGCTGATTTGATTTTTTGTGACCTTGACCTTATTTTCAAGATCACTGGAGGACATAGATGTTAATTTCTTGTATGCGCGATATCTCCTGAACCAATGAATGGAATTTCTCCAAAATTTCAGGGATACATTTTTGCGACAAATTTAAGAGCTGGTCAGATTTTGGTGACCTTGACCTCATTTGCAAGGACTGGAGGACTTAGATGTCAATTTCTTGTACCCACTAAAATCTCCTGAACCAATGGATGGAATTTCACCAAACTTGCATGTATACATCATTGGGACAAGTTTAAGAGCTGAATAGGTTTTGGTGACCTTGACCTCATTTTCAGGGTCACTGGAGGACTTAGATGACAATTTCTTGTACCAGTAATATCTCTTGAACCAATGGATGGAATTTCACCAAACTGGCATGGATACATAATTGGGACAAGTTTAAGAGGTGATTAGATTTTGGTGACATTGACCTCATTTTCAAGGTCACTGGAGGACACAGATGACAATTTCTTGTACCAGTGATATCTCTTTAACCAATGGATGGAATTTCACCAAAATTGCATGGATACATCATTGGGACAAGTTTAAGAGGTTTTCAGATTTTGGTGACCTTGATTTTATTTTCAAGGTCATTGGAGGAGTTAGATGACAATTTCTTGTAACCAATATATCTCCGGAACCAATGAATGGAATTTCTCCAAAATTTCAGGGATATATTATTGCGACAAATTTAAGAGCTGGTCAGATTTTGGTGACCTTGACCTCATTTGCAAGGACTGGAGGACTTAGATGTCAATTTCTTGTACCCACTAAAATCTCCTGAACCAATGGATGTAATTTCACCAAATTTGCATGGATACATAATTGGGACAAGTTTAAGAGGTGATTAGATTTTGGTGACCTTGACCTCATTTTCAAGGTCACTGGAGGACACAGATGACAATTTCTTGTACCAGTGATATCTCTTTAACCAATGGATGGAATTTCACCAAATTTGCATGGATACATCATTGGGACAAGTTTAAGAGGTTTTCAGATTTTGGTGACCTTGATTTTATTTTCAAGGTCATTGGAGGAGTTAGATGACAATTTCTTGTAACCACTATATCTCCTGAACCAATGAATGGAATTTCTCCAAAATTTCAGGGATACATTTTTGCGACAAATTTAAGAGCTGGTCAGATTTTGGTGACCTTGACCTCATTTGCAAGGACTGGAGGACTTAGATGTCAATTTCTTGTACCCACTAAAATCTCCTGAACCAATGGATGGAATTTCACCAAACTTGCATGTATACATCATTGGGACAAGTTTAAGAGCTGATTTGATTTTGGTGACCTTGATCTCATATTCAAGGTCACTGGAGGACTTACATGCATTTTCTTGTACCCACTATATCTCCTGAACCAATGGATGGAATTTCACCAAACTTGCATGGATACATCATTTGGACAAGTTTAAGAGGTGATTTGATTTTGGTGACCTTGATTTTATTTTCAAGGTCATAGTCATCTATGTAGGATATCTTAAGAACAAGTGGATGGATTTTCTCCAAACTTGTCTAGATATTTTACTTGTTCAGGCTTTTTATTCATTAGAGGGGATGGGAAATGGGCTTGTGGGGGGACATCAGTTTTTCTCTGAAAAACATTTCTAGTCTACATTTCGGTAGCTGTTTCAATGGTCTTTTCAGACAGGAGGTCTCTGTTCACAGGTTCAAATGTAATTTTTCTTTATATTCGGTAGCTGTTTCAATGGTCTTTACAGACAGGTGGTCTCTGTTCACAGGTGGAAGTTAGCCTCTACTTCTTGTCTCTACTTCTTGAAGTTAGGTTAGGTTGTCCGCATGAACATCTGTGCCCTTAAGTGTCGTATTCTACAAAATCAGCCAATGTCATCCAAGGTTAGCCATTTCACTATTTTGTTCCAATACTTTATTTTGCATGTTTTGGTTAAATTTAGATAAGTTCAAGGGATATATACAGACGTAAAACAGTCTAAAAACGACATTTTCTGCATAAACATTTAGTGCAAAAGTATTAGATAGTAATACGCTACGAGATAATACTCGTTTTAAGGCATATCCTATTGGTACACGCTCAAAATAGCCTGTTCAGCTGAATATTTGAAAGCCAAGATGTGGGCATAAATTGCAGGTAGCCATCTTAAAATAAAAAGTGAGCATTCAGTGACCAAACATGGATATTTAGGGCTTCTTATGTGACCGGCTTTGTCAAGACTATCAGACTATTCGCTTAGCGCTTAAAAAGTAGCTAAGGGGCTAGGCTACCTCCATGCGGACAGCGAAGACTCTGATCAGACTGGGCGGATGCCCAGGCTGATCCGAGTCTGCGCTGGGCGCACAACCACATTGTTGGTTTTCTCGCGTCACGGGTCGTATATTGAATGAGGTAGCAGATATACGAAGCTGTTACCCTTTTAGTTGTAGCAGAAATCAGTCCCGACATTGAGCATATTCCAAACGAAATCTGTAAACGGTACGAAGAGTATGTATAATACTCAGTTAACCACATAAGGTATAATGTTCAGCTAATCCGCTTCCATACATTTTACTTTGACAACTATGAATTCTTACTCGAAACTAGTATTTCCAGAAGTGTAGGACAACTTGACATTTATGTTTTAATCTTTTCATTCGGTCCGCGTGAACGTAGTTTCCATAAATGCCTCTCCTGCGGGGTTAACATATTGTAAAACTCGGGAAGCCTTTCCCTTTAAAAGGAAACTTTATAGGACGCTGGACTTAAATGGGGTAAGCAGACAGATTAAGACTATAATATAAAACCCAAACAATGGCCTATTATTAACTCCATTAACAGACCGCTCCTATGTCTTCCATATTTCTTGTCTCGAAACCAGCGCAGAATAAAGAATTATTTTGTTCACTGTTCCAAAGGCTCATCTTTCTAATAAATTTTATAAACCATCTATTTCATTCAGACGTTTTTATCCGTTTTAGGTGAAGTCGAAAAAGGTTTGATCATTTAAATTTTATTATTGAGGTGGGTAAAACTAAAAATCTCAAAGAGTTTCTTCAAGAGCAGAGAACACATTCGAAAGAAGAAACATTGACCATACTTCGAATTTCCGGCTATTAAAGCCTCTAGGAGAGGCGCCGTAGTCGAGTGGTTAGAGTGGCTCGGCTATTGTGCAGAAAGTCACCGTAAGGTCGTGAGTTCGCGGCTCACTGTCGCCATACGATGACTGGAAAACTCTCTCTGTCAACCCAGCAGTAAATGGGTACCTTTTTCGAATCAGGGAAGGATAAGGCAGCGAAAGGAGAGGGATGGGCTCCGCCTTTCATCAGCTGTGCCCAAGATACAGTGGGTCTCTAACCCCCACTGCCCCTACGGCTATTAGGCTATGGGAAACCTTTACCTTTACCTTTTTAAAGCCTCATCAGTGACCCTGACATGATGTAATGATGAAAACCAGAAATAAAAAACAAAAAACAAAAAAACATACTGTAATTTCTTTACTTTAAATAAGGCAGTCGATTCAAACACTGATTGGTCCAAATTATAAGAAAGCAATGATATAGAATATGAGTCTTAATCAATCAAAAGTTTCTGACTTCTCAAGATATATCCTCTGATCTCAAAAGATGCAAACAAATATGAGGCGCGACACGAGAAAACCAACAATGTGGTTTTGCGCCCAGCACAGACTCAGATCAGCCTGGACATCCGCCCAGTCTGATAAGTTACTTCGCTCAGCGCTTAAAGGGTAGCTAAGGGACTAAGCTACCTCCATGCGGCCAGCGAAAACTCTGATCAGACTGGGCGGATGCCCAGGCTGATCTGAGTCTGCGCTGTCCGCACCACCACATTGTTGGTTTTCTCGCGTTGCGGCTCATATAATCTGCACTATGAATGAAGTACATATACAGGGCCAGCAGTTCTGCTATCTTTATGTTTCCCGAAGGTTGAGCATATAGATGCCACTCTGTCCATGTGTCCGTCCACCCTTACCGTCCATTCGTCCGTCCAGAGCAATAACTAAGTCACCAATGAATGGAATTTCATGAAACTTAAATATACATGTATACCACTATAAAGCGGTGACGCACGCGATGTTTCATCAGACTGGCTTAAGTAATGCATGCGCCATTACTAAGTAACCAGTACTCGGAATTTCATGAAACTTAAAATAATGCGTATCGTTATAACATAGTTGTGGACATAAGGTTTTGTACGAATGGCATCAGTAGTGCATGAGTTATTGCCCTGGAGTCTAATAAAAATTGTCATATTTAGTCATAACTTAGTAATCAATGAATGGGATTCTATGAAACTTATACTGAATATGTATTACCATAAAAGGGTGGTTCCTGTCAAGTTTTTATTGGACTTGCTTCAGTAGTGCATGAGTTAATGCCCTTGAATCAATTTAAAAATAACAACTTGAATCACAACTAATAACAGAATAGAAGTAGTTGAAAATAATTATGTATCATCATACTACAGCAGTGCACATCAAGTTTTGTCATGATCTGTAAATGAGTTATAGCCCTAGATTTGTTTAAAATAAAAAAAAAAAATAACTAAGGCACAAATAAACGAAATATTGATACTGGATATAAATGTGATCCTCATAGTGCGTTCACGCTGAAGCAAGTCGTTTAGAATGACCTCTCTTATTCATGGGTTATTGACCTTGATTTGATTTAAATCCGCAAGTCTGATCAGAGTCTTCGCTCTCTGCATGGAGCTAGCTTATACCCTAAGTTACATCTTAAGCGCAAAGCGAAGACTCCGATCAGGCTAGGCGGATGCCCAGGCTGATCTGAATCTGCGCTGGGCGATCATGCAATTTTGTTGGTTTTCTCGTGTCGCGGCTCAAATGTTTTAAGCTATCATTTAAGGAATGAATGTTATTTTTTAACGTTTACAGAAATTTAAACAACATCGGGTCACGAGCAAAGTAGGTGTAACCGGAAGGCCCGGGTTAACGTAAACTGTCAGTGATTTCCGCCGAAATTTATTTTTTAAGAAAAAAAAAGAGTCCAAAAATATAGAAAAGACAGCTTTTAAAGTCTCACATGCCAGTGGATAAAATCAGTTGTCTGAAAAGCTGTCATAACGTTTAGAAAACCCGCTTCAATTTGAAGACCTGTCTACAAAGAAATAGTTCCAAACGGCGGCATTTAATAATGAATATCTAATCAACAAACTAATATCCAATAAGAAATTTCACCAATTTGCGATTGAAATAGACGGAAAATCAGGTCAGCTTCGCATTTAGAATCAGGCCAAAATCGCAGCCCCGGATCCAGGGGTGGGCTTTGGGGCTTCAGCCCCGCCATCTGGGACTCTGTGATATGTAAAATATATAGGCCCCAGACGATAGGGAGTAACTGATGACAGTTTGAAATGATTTCTCAATGGTTAGATTAAGATATATGTTGTGACATCTCATTAGAATCGCCTCGCCGAGGCGATTCTAATGAGATCTCACAACATATATTTCAAGGCAAAAAAGACCAAAAATTTCCATCCAATTGATCCCTAATTATGTCATATCTTCGATCCCCCCACCCCTATCTCCAACACCACCACACATACATCTCGGTACCTCCCAGCCCCACCAGTCATCCAGAGCCCCACCAGTACGTGGTGGTCTGGATCCGGGCCTGAATCGTGCCTGTATACATACGCAGTGATGCGAACGGAACATTTTGTCACGTGACTCAATGTCAGTATTGGTTGGTAAACTACATTGGGCTGTGTACATGTTGAATAAAAAGCTGGGCACTAATAATGTAAATATTTCAACTTATTTAATTGAACGTGTCATATGTATTCCCGAGTTTATTCCATGTGTTGAAGCCGGGCCGGGTAGCGCAATCGGTAGGGCACCTGACTCGTAAGTCAGAGGTCCTGGGTTCGAATCCCGGTCTGGCCACATACTTTCGTTTCTCCTTCCGCTGATTCAAGAAGGGCAGTTGTCAGTTACTGGCGAAAGTATGTGCACTTAGTACTGGTTAACCGCTTAGGAGGTCTAAGCCTGCCCAGGAATAGTGTGGTTAGGTTAACTGACCGTCCTGACATGACCTTAGTTGTTTACCGTGGACGTTAAGCATCAAATCAACCAACCAACCAACCATGTGTTGAAAAACGAAGTTTGTTATATATATTTTTGTTAGTATTTCTCAGGGGAGCGGATCAAGTTGAACAGGCCTGTCGCGTGCAAGAAGGAAACCTCAATTTCTTTCTTTTTAATTACCTCTCCCGAATGAGTTTTATGAAAAAAAAAACTCGGGCGCAACAAAGCTTCTTTTCATAATATTCGAAAGGGATTTGATGGAATCCAGTAGGTCTGTCATTTGCATGATGACGACACTTTCTTTTTTTTTCTTTTATAGCATGAAGACGAAAACTTGTAGCCGTCATAACTCCTATACCTTGCAAGATATTTTGATCATATTTAGCAGGGCTGTAGATCGGGCCGCTTGCAAGAAAGGTCGTTCTCACTTTTTTCCTTTCTATTTTTTCATCCTGTAGACATGGTCTCGCGTGGTCCATACCCATTCACGGAGAGATTGATAATTTGATAGGGCTATGTGTCAGGTCGGTAAGCATATGAGCCGCGACACGACAAAACCAACAATGTGCATCCGCCCAGTCTGATCAGAGTCTTCGCTGTCCGCATGGAGGTAGCTTAGACCTTTAGCTACCCTTTGAGCACTTAACGAAGAGTCTGGTCGATTTGGGAGGATGCCCAGGACGATCTGAGTCTGCGCTGGGCGCACAACCACATTGTTGTTTTTCTCGCGTCGCGGCTCATATCATAAAAGAATGACACCTCTCACTCTTTGTTTAGCTTATTGGGGAATATCATAATGAGAATTAGATAAACAACTTTGAATCCCTTCCAATTATCTCATCTAAAAGCGTTTTTAAGGCAAAGCTTTTCGTCCGCCATAAATTCTTTACCTTTGGAATTAGGTTCATAATACTTAGTAGTGTTGTAGACTAATCCGGTCGGCATCCCGGATGGTTTGTTTTTGGCTTATGGCCACGGCCGCAAGCCATATAGCTTTGAGAGCTCGTTCCGGTTTGAGACTGCATTTGTTCATGTTTTTCTTCACATATACGAACGATTCATCGCAACAACCAGAGAACTCGTCGAGTTTTGTCTATTTAATTCCATATCCGGTGTCAAAATAACAGATAGAATTTTATTCTATTTTTGGTCGCATTGTCGCCAACAATCGGCACTTTCCGGACCCATGACGCGTAGCACACAAGTATTAGCTTTTCTATAAAGCTTGCTGTATTTTTCATACAGCGGCGTTGGGAGAAAAAATGGCCTTAGGGTATTGAGTAATGTAACTTGTTAGAGCAGCCACCACACTCGAGCTGATTCATTCGTGCAGACTGATCAGGTTCTTTATTTTTTGGTATACTTATTCTCCATGATCCAGAAATATGTCATGCTAACTGAGGATAGATTGATCAGAGACTGCGCTGATGCGTGTGCCGATTTATGTATCTGTTAAACTTGTCAAAGCAGAAAAATCGAAGTGCAAATTTATGATTTAAATTCAGCAAGCAGGCGCTTCTGAAGATTTTTTCTCATCACCTATCACATTTTATCAAATAAAGTATCACATCTATCTCTGTGTTTGTGGCTAATATTCACAACTGACTGTGTAAATATATACAAAATATGGTAACGCCGGTGTTTAACTAACGCGAATTTATTGTAAAGGTCATGTTGACGACAAGCAGCGGTGTAATGTACACAATTCAATATCTAGTACAATACATTTTGACCATCCATGAATAGTCTGTCCTGGAAACCTCTTATTGGGATACAGGTAATGAGAAGAGTGGACGAATTCAGAACCATTGAGATTTTAATCTTTTTGAGGCTAACTCTGAGGGATTCATTGACAGCTTTGAGACAATGGATCAGCCACTGGTCTACCTCTCTCACCATGAACCGAACCAGCACTCGAAACAATGGAAACATAACACGACGTCCCGTCATGTCTCCAAAGAAGGCAACGACTATGCTTTCAGCTTGCAAGGTGATCGTATCAATGATTCGGGATCGCCGAGGAAAGTTATCAAAGGCGTGTTGTCTCACCATGACAGTGCACACATCTACGATGGCTATGCTTGCGCTGCATTACTATTGGTCGCTTTCACCTTTTTCAAGAATTGGCTTGGAAGCAGTTTGCCAGTGATAATGATGTCATTTTGGTTCTGTAAGAATTTCTTGACATGGAAAAAAAATTATATGCAACTGGAATCCATTCACTGCAGCATTGCTGACCTAAGAGGGGGTTTAGTTAAGAAATAAATGGTAACTAGAAGTGTACGACAACTTCATAATTAGGCTAAATTTATTTCGTTCAGTCCTCATACGCTAGTTCTCATAATTCCCATTCCGTTGATATTAACATACTGTAATATTAAAAACACTGAAAAAAAAAAACTCGGCAAACCTTTCCTGTTAAAAGGAAACTTTATCCTACTTAGCAGTAAATTAAAGATGATTTTCACTGATAGGGAACTTTGTATCTTACCGTAGAGCTATTGTGACACTTCCCTGTCCATTGCCGACTGCTTAACTCGTTGAGCAATATAGGACCACTATGGTCCTCCAGTCTGATCAGGCTCTTTCCTAAGCGCTTTGAGGGTAGTCTAGGCTATAAGTTACCTTAATGCGGACAGTGTAGACTCTCATCAGACTGGGAGGATAACCAGGCTGATTTGAGTCTGCACTTGGCGCACAACCGCTTTGTTGGGTTTCTCGTGTCGTGGCTCATGTAATGACTAAATGTCGAGACTCATGTAATGACTAATGAATAAAAAATAAAGAGAAATATATTAATACATTTTTATTAAAGAAAAATACACCTGAGCATTTTTAATTTTTTATATCTGGTTTCATTTGTTTTGAGATGATAATCTGCTTACATTAAAAAAAACGATAAAGGTCAATGGATACAATTTCAGGGGAAGCAACTCCGTCACTTTGTTTCTCTCTCTCCCTTCTCAGTTAGATTCAACTCTTAAAGGAAATACTTCGGTCCAATAGGAATAAATTCCTTCCTTTAACTGTTGATCCCATTTTGGAATAGCTGCATAATCCGGGGATGCAAACCAACAACATCAAAGTTGTCCCCCATTGTAAAAATCGCGGAAAAGCAGCGTTGTGTACTCATACACATAGATACACCCGGAAGATGCCGAGAAACTGCCACGGTGCCACAAAACACTAAGAAGCAAACAAACAATAACATATACAGTGTATACTTGACGAAATATCAAAACGAATTTAAATAGCAAACAGACCTCTCTCTTTTCCATCGAGTTGATTACAATAGAAAATAGTATTGAACATATTAAAATCAAAGCATCAAGCAGAAGATAACGTCGAAAAAGGCCTCTGGCTAGTCGTGAAACTTGAGCCGCGACACGACAAAACAAACAAGTGCAGTGTGCGCAACGAGAGGACTCAGATCAGCATGTGCATCCTCCCAGCCTGATAAGTCCTTGCTGTGCGTTTAAAGGGTAGCTTAGGGTCTCAGCAACCCCCATGCCGACAACGAAGACTCTGCTCAGACTGGTCGGATGTCCCGCTGATCTGTCGTCGCTGGGCGCACATGCCACTTTGTTGGTTTTGTCGTGTTGCATGAATAATATCAGAAAAGTCAGTAGTAAAAACTACTGTGGCGAGGGGTTTAACTAATTCTAAAGGTCCAATCTTCTGGCTTAACCTTCATCCTATGTTCAGGCAGTTGTCACAGAGGAAGAAAATTGTTGCCTGACCATGAATCGAACCCATGGTCTCTCGCTGACAATTCAAGCAATCTGCTAATTGAGCTTCAAAGCCACATGGTCGACCTATGTCTTATTGTTTAAAGTAAAATTGTTCGGCTCTCACAGATATTACCATGGTGCACATTGGTTATTTTAGGTAAAATGAAATGAGCCGCGATGCGAGAAAACCAACAATGTGGTTGTGCGCCCAGTGCAGACTCAGATCAGCCTGGACATTTGCCCAGTCTGATCAGAATCTTCACTAAGCGCTTAAAGGGTAGCTAAGGGTCTAAGCTACCTTCATGCGGACAGCGAAGACTCTGATCAGACTGGGCGGATGCCCAGGCTGATCTGAATCTGCGCTGGGCGCACAACCACATTGTTGGTTTTCTTGTGTCGCGGCTCAAATATACTTAGTCCTTATTCTGACCTTGAAATTAAGGTCATAGTCATAAAAATAACATTAGCTCTCGCAAGCTTGGTAAACAATCCACCCACCCACTGGTCGAATGTATTATAACAAAAATAATACCCAAGTCCTGTGACCAAGATAAAGATGATTTAAACCTAATCATTTTTTTACTTTTCCCAATTATATATCCATGGAAGTTTTGTGAAAAGCCAGTCAGTCTTATGACAAAATCTGTCATAGCGATGCCAAAACAAAATAACAGTTTAACCCCTCCTATGACTTTGAAACTGGAATCAACGTCACCATTAACTAATCAGCCCTTTAGCATGTTCAAATATTTAAGCCATGCAAGTTTGGTAGACTCTCATGCTCTGGTTGAGAATATGTTTAACCGACAAGCAGTCACACGCACGCCGACACCAACACGATTCGCACAGCAAATATTATGCCCCCTTCCCGGCCCTTCTTAGATGAGGGAACTTTTGTTTGAAAACTGGAAAAGAACTGAAAAATACTGAATTCAGGGGCATAGCTAGGAGCAATTTCATGATATGTCATTTTTTTTACTCCTGAAGAGACAGTCACCTCTTCTTTCGAAGTGAGATATTTGAGCCGCGGAAGGACAAAACCAACAATGTGGTTGTGGGCCCAGCGCAGACTCAGATCAGCCTGGGCACCCGCCCAGTGTGATCAAACTCTTTGCTAAGCACTTAAAGGGTAGCTAAGGGTCTAAGCTACCTTCATGCGGACAGCGAAGACTCTGATCAGACTGGGAGGATACCCAGGCTGATCTGAGTCTGCGCTGGGCGCACACCCACATTGTTGGTTTTGTCGTGTCGCGGTTCATTTTAAATTGACATGTCTGCACACATTTGACATTACAATATTGTTTAATTTACAAGTTTTCAATAGGCAAATATGCAGGTGCATATTGAAATTTTGTCAAATTTGAAATTAAATGTCAGTACGCGCCTGCGTATTTGCGTAAAAGCAGCTTCGTCTTTAATATTCTTTAACTGCAGTGCAAAGATCACCAGTCTTCAAAGGGCACCATGTTAACTGTTTAAGTCTGGCTTCGAGACCTGAAAATTTGTTTACACATCCCCTTGATTGCGTCCCGGAATTCGGAACTTTGAGCAGTATAGATCCAAGGATTGAATAAAGAATTGTTGAAAATAAGCCACGTTAAGACGCGTGTCACAGGTCTTGGAAAAACCCATGCCTGTATAACAGCTTGAATAGCGCCTACAATGACGACTGGCCACGTGGTGATATTTATCCCCGCAAGAATAACTCCGATCAAAATAAGGCATTGTCGTTGAATATCTTTATTTGCTCTTCTTTTAATATGAATGTCTTTTATATTTGGTTTAAGAAGTTTGTTTAAAGCATCCCGTCGCTGAGCCTTCGAGTACGTGATGTTTTCATCTAATGTAGCTATAATAGAATGGCCTTGTTTCCCTTCATCTGGACAGTCACGCAAGTTATGTGTCGAATTTTTGAAAGTAAGCAAAGGATTTTCTATGCTTTGTTGGCAGTTTTTCGCGATGCATTTTCTGCGAATTCCTGTATCGGAATTAGCGTCCGATATTTCTGAAATCTCATTTTCATCTCTTGTTTTATGTTTTAAACTGTGACATATTCTGTTTGTTAGCACAGAACTGCATCGAGTACATCGCGTGTGGACAGCTAATGTATTTCTTGTGGCTAAATTTCGCCGCACCACTGAAAAGGTTACACAATAAAGTATGTTTAAAAGTACGAGCGGTAAAAGTAAACCACAACAAAAATAAGCGTAAACGTTTCGAGAATATTCACCAAACAGGCTAAACACATTACATTCGCTAATTTCTAAGTCCCCTTTATGCCAGATTACAAAAGGAAGACTGCAGTATATAGAACAAAATGTAAAAACTGCTAAAACCTGATAAACCGACATTTTTGTCTTCCATCCAATCCGAAATCTATCAACACACATCGTGAACACGAATCTATAAATACAAATACTTAAAACATTATATAGCATTGAAAACTGAGAAGTCATTAGAATTACAAGCACAAAAGCGCAGTTTGTTAGATTTGTTCTAAATGTAGCACACTGTATAAAAGTTGACAGCATCATTGAAAACCCACATAAAATATCATTAAGCGTTAAACACACCAGTAAAAGCCAAAATTCTCGCTTATAAAATTTATTCTTATTCCAGAAAAGGCATATAATAACTATTAAATTTTCCAATAAAATCACAGCCGAATTAATCCTTCCGATGAAAAGATACTGCACAGGAATTGTCGCAGACTCGTCTGTTGTATTGTTAGACATGATAACCTAATGGTCATTATCCATGGTATTGCAGGAGAAAGATTATTAAGATCAATGTGTTCTCATTATTACAGTATCCATGGAAATAAACGGTTTCAGCCAAAGTGTGAACGACAATAGGCAGTTGACTAAAACCGCTGCTCGTTAAACCAAAGATTAAAACTTAATTTGATCTTGTAAAGTGACACATAAGATGTAAAGCAGTTATATACTCAGAGGCAAAAGAAAGTATACACTTCATTGCCAATCAGCCGTGGTCCAGTTTATATATATAAAGTCAGTAACACCTGTCAGAAAGAGCTTTAAGCGACCAGTCTGTAACAATTTCTGTCTATTACAGAGAGGCTTGTCGTCATGTAAATGAACTCAGGTGTTGTGGTTTGCTTAGAAAAAACAACCGACAATTCAAATACGAGGGGTGATCAGTAAATAATGACAACCAGCATTTACCTCATAAACTATGTGTTAATACAGTATTTTAGATATATGATACCTAAAGGCAAACATGTGACATATAATTAAATTCTAAAGCACTGTGTAGGCATATCGTTGCCATGAAAACGACATCTTAAACTTACAAAGGTTTAGTCTCTAAATTTTTGCAAATATCAATTTATAGATGCTGCTGATTAGCAACAAAAATGGATAAAATCTCGTGACGGTGTGAGGGTTTGACGCAAGTCTCAGATACCAAAAGACACAGTTATTCATGACTTGCTCTCATAACTGTAAGAGATACGGATTCTAAAAGATTTTCGATTGAGCAAAACAATACGTTTTTCGCTGATTATAAGCCTGGGGAGCAAAATTATGATGTCATTGGACTTTTAAAAGCAGAGTTTTCGGAGAAAAATTTCATAGTAGTAAGAACCAAACTTATCATGCACTGGACAACCCATCAATTAACTTTAGCATAATACTGAACGTTACCAAATAAATGTAAAAAAAGAGCCAAAAATCTTTTATTATAACCCCTGTCCCTGGTTCCATTCATACCAGATTTCTGAACATTTTCATAAACAATCATGTGAGTTTGGATTGATGCTCCCCGAAGGCATGGATTAGGAGAATGGGTATCCTGGTGAAGGAGTGATTTTCTGTGTAAATTAAATGAAATTTAAAGTTGATAAAATAGAGGTTTAAGAATGAGAAGCTGCAAAGCTACTCAGTAAGTTTGCAAATTGCGATAACCCATCACTGAGCATAATAATGATTAGCCATATGTATCATGGTGTTTGTGTACTGGCAATCTGTGCGTAATGGCTTATTATTGTGAATACCAAAACTGCTTGTGTTAGGGTAATGTTTCTTTCCTTCTTTTAGAGCTATGTTCTGGAAATGCATACAACTGAGAAAACGGTGTAAAGAGTTATTATTCAGGCGAGCGGTTACACCTTCTGTCACTTTGAGTTTTGTCTGCCTTTTCCAATGAGGGCAATTTGTTAAGGAAAGTAAAACGACAGATGATCAGGAACTTATACAATCAAATCCCACATCCCGCCCTCAAAACCAAAAAGGACGCACGCTCACAAATCGACGTCATGCACGGTAAAACGAACGAGCAGCTCTTTCCAAAATAGATGGTCATTCAGCAACCCTATTTAAAAACCGCAGTAACATCTGTTTTACCTATTTTCTATTTTAAATTACAAAACAAAACAAAACAAAAAAGAAAGCAGAAATAACAGCTGGTCAGGTGGCCACACTGTTAGAGACCATGGACAAGCGGTCATAACAATATGTACCATTGAGGAACCACAACAGAAGTACCGTCTTGGAACGATCATTAAAAGATTAATTGTGCGGAAGAGGAGAGGGTGGGGGGGGGGGGGGGGGGAGGGCGGTTCAGCTAATTTGTCTGGATCCATAAAATTGCTGTGTAAGAGCTAATTCTTTTCTTCAAGAGTAGATTCTATTTTTGAATGGTAACGTCACCCAGGGGAGCAAAGCAGAAGTAAAATATATCGTCCCCCTTTGAATAATTGATGGAGAAACATTGCGATATGCCGCTACATCTTAAGGCGGAGAAAAGGCAGACGGGTGCGTTTCCATGAACATCAGCGGAGCAGAGACGAGCGTCTTAACATATGTATGTTTATTGTAGGCCCCTTTAGTGATTAAACATTTCTTCTTAAGTTTTCCTGTCTCTGAAAACCTTTTTAGTAAAATGACTTCAAAGCTCCATTAATATTGCCATCTACTATAATGCATATGAGCCGCGACGCGTGAAAACCAACAATGTGGTTGTGCGCCCAGCGCAGACTCAGATCAGCCTGGGCATCCGCCCAGTCTGATCAGAGTCTTCGCTGTCCGCATGGAGGTAGCATAGACCCTTAGCTACCCTTTAAGCGCTTAGCGACGAGTCTGATCAGATTGGGTGGATGCCCAGGCTGATCTTAGTCTGCGCTGGGCGCACAACCATATTGTTGGTTTTGTCACGTCGCGGCTCATATAATGGTGTATGATCATTGCAACTTTAATCCACGTAGAGACTAAAAGGTACAGCAGAGCAATTTCCTTCTCTTAAAGATGTCTGAATATTAGATATAATAAGTCAGCCCTGCAGCTAAGGTCGTCCTCGATCTACTTATTTGCAACAATATATGAGCTGCAACACGACAAAACAAACAAAGTGGCATGTGCACCCATTGAAGACTCACATCAGCTTTGGCTGCCGCCAAGTCTGATCGGAGTCTTCGCTGTCCACTCAAAGGGTAGCTGAAGGTCTGAGCTAGCTTCACGTTAACATTTTAAGGACCTCTGACAGTATCAATGCATATTTGCCCATTTTTCGACAAATTACTGCACCTTCCTCGGGCAGAAAAAGTTGAAATATTTGGCATTAACATGTAGCCTTGTGTACTATAAAGACATTTTAACAGTGATTTTGAAAAATTATCATGCCTCTAGACTAACATAGACCAATTTTATCAAGAGGGGTATGTGATTTTTTCAGTCTCTGAAAATAAGTCCATTTATTTGGTTTTCTAAGATATCAAAATCTTAATTGATAACTATGCTAAAACTGACGTACACACTACTGTTACCGATATTATGCAATATTTTTTCAGTACTAAGGACTTTAGCCTATTTTTAGATATAAAGGGTGTAAGTACCCCACCCACTTTTTCAGTTTTTCAGCTGTAGACTATCTTTTCCCCCCGTGCCTCAGCAAGCCACTCACATATAATGTGTATTATGATAGTACACACATACATGCAAAGTGGCTAGCTGAGGCACGGGGGGAAAAGTATCATAAAAGGTATCTTTAAAAAACTTTTCCTGTTTCCATTACGTTTAATTACAAAATTTGGCTTTTTCCACCAAAAATTGAAGTCTATGTGCAAAGTAATCAGAAATTAAATTCATGGCCAGTTAGGGGAAGTTGAGAGCAACAAATTTCAAGAGAAATTCTTTGGCATATCAAAAATTTAATTTTGACTATTTTTATAGGCAAATTAACATTACAACCGTCAGAGGTCCTTTCGAGTTTGAGTTTTTACAGCAATATCGATTTCAAAATTTGTCGAACATTGTCGAGGTTCTTGAATCCGATTCTCGAATATTAGCAAAAGTGAAGGTGTTGCAAAAATTAGCAAAACTGAAGGTATTGCAAATATTAAACGATCTACAGTTTATACGCATGTAACATTTGGTCATATCCTTTTTATCCTTCTTAAATATGGAAGCATTACAGTTTTAGTCTAAAGAATCGGCATGACAAAATGTTTGGTATCAAATAAAGGAAATCTATCATGGCATTTAACATTTGAAACATAAAAAATAAATAGATGAAAAAATCAATAAATCATAGATGAACAATGAAAAAAAAAAGAATAATATATTAAAACCCGGCCAAGTCAAGTTTTTAATGTCATTACAGAGAAGGCACATGCTTGTGCTGAAATAAAGAGTCTCAAGGCACGGAGAATTTCTCGATTTGGTTCATCACAACAAGTAAGATTAAAGGACCTCGTATGATGAGGCCGATATTTGGCCCCCAGAAAACTCATTTTTCAAAAGTTCTATTTCGATAACTAAAATGCATTCATAGGAAAGTTCTCACCTAAAATGTGACAGCAAATACAAAATAAACCAGTTCTTGCATAAAATATTTGTGGTTTTAATCTTGAACATACCCATACCCCCAGCGGATTCTGGCGAAATTGACAAATTTGGTAGCCTTTGCGGCTTTCAAAATATATGAGCCCGGTCTCCAGCACATTTTATATTTTATATACATACATGATTTTGATATGTTTACATGCCATGAAAATATTAAATGTGTTGGAGGCCAGGCTCTATGTTTATTTTTAACTTTTTGTTACCAAACTGGCAGCGTTTGGAACATTTTCTCAGTTTTCTAAACACAAAAACGCCCATATCTCCGCTCATAGACAAATAAACATACGTTGTGGGTATTGATTTTCTTAGTTAGAACACAAGGAATAATTTGGTATACATTTCATTTTGATCTGTTGGAATTTTTTGGTTAGCGTCTCTGGACTTGCAAACTTGAGTGGGTGGGGTACCTTGACAGGCCTTGTGCAGTGCACAGGTAATTAGCCATAGTACCCAACGTATAAGCATTTCATCAAAAGCCTTTCATCAAGAGCTTTCAAAAGCTATTGTAAATGACTTGTTTCTTTCAAGGAAAAATTATTAAACTCAGTTTTTCTTGCAATTTTCCTTCATATTATTGAGCCAACAGAGGCATGTCAGAAATCATGTCATTCTGAGAATTAACAAAAATTAAACGTATTATTTCTGTTTGTTCCCATATGCAGAAATGATAAGCAATATAACCCATGCAGTTTTAAGAGAATTTAAATGGGGGCCAAAAAATGGCCCTTATCATTCCAGGTCCTTTAAAATCATGTGAAAAAAGAGACATGCATTTACCCTGTAATGATATTGATGATAGGTTCTACCTGCCGACCAAAACATACAACAAATACGATTAAAAGAAAAAAAAGAAAGGAAAGCGTACCTCCACGCATTTTGTGATTATTCGTTCTACGGAATACAAAGGAAACACAAAAGATCAGCACGAACGCATCCACGAAGGTTCCCGCAAGACTGAGGGTGGATGCGGTCAGTCGCTGATGCTTGGTAACTTTCAGTGCCGGGCGGTCCTACTAATTTAGATAATAGTAGGGCATGAACCTGTTGTGCTTGCAGTAGGGGAGACCGGGGATAGTTGATGCACTTTTTAGACTTTTTGATATATCCCGTGACCGGACTGGCCAAGTTTGATCATCTGTGTATATACTAAAAGCTCTGTCTTTTCTCCATTTAAAATCAAATAGTAATCCTTGAAATTTGGTATATTTTCCCTCCGTTTCAGTAGATTTCTTTGGCGAGTCGAATGCATCAACTTTCCCCAGTAGTGGGGCATGTTGATGCAATGCTTGGGGCAAGTTGATGCAGATATTTTTTCTTGCCTTTAGTAGTCCATGCAACGGATACTACGGTAAATTGACCGTTTCTATGAACAAATGGGAGTTTTCTTGCTTTCTAGTTAGATACCGCGATTTATCAAAATTATTTTAGCCAATGAAGTTATCTCCAGCGAAAGATCTCTAGAAAGGATGTATGTATATGAATAATTGAACGATAAAATGATCAAAATATTCTGTACTTTTATTTATAAAACTTAAGAACATTTTAAGCAGGAAAATATCATTTCATTGACATAGTTGCTATATCAAATGAGCCGGGCTCCCAGCTACTCGTACAATTTACATGTGCGTCCGGCGAGGACTCAGGCCAGCCTGTGCATCAGCACAGTCGGGTCAGAGTCTTCGCTTGCCACATGAAAAACTATGGGACCTTAGCTATCCATAGAGCGCACAACAAAGACTCTGATCAGATGCGCGGATGCGCAGGCTGTATTGAGTCTTCGCTGTGCGCACATGTGTGTTGTTGGCATTGCTGTGACATGGCTGAAATGCTTTTTTTTGAATATAATAAATCTACGAAAGCCGGATAGGGACATTTCTTATTTCTAACTTCTAACTTCTAACTTCTTACTTCTAACTTCTAACTTCTTACTTCTAACTTCTAACTTCTTACTTCTAACTTCTAACTTCGATGTTTGTATGTGCGTGTGTGTACGGGTGCGTACGAGCATGCGCGTCCGCATCGTGCATACATTGGGCGTGTGAACGTGTAAAAAGTGCGTGAGTGCGTCAGTGCATGCTTAGAAATTATTTGTCCGTTCGTCTGACCGCCCTTCCATTCGAACATATTTATATATACGTTGTATGACTGACCGACTATATATCTACCAGTCAGTCTCATGTCTGCCTGTGTTTCCGTCCGTCTGTCCGCCCGTCTGTACGTCTGTCTATCATATCAGTCTGTGTTTATGGTTGCCTTAGGTATGTAGATCTCCATGTCGCTCGATATCCGTAAGTCCGTCTGACCGTCAATCAGTCAGTCGGTTCATTTGTATGTATGTATGTATGTATGTATGTATGTATGTATGTATGTATGTATGTATGTCAGTGACAATCCTTATTTCTAACTTCTAACATCTTACTTCTAACTTCTTACTTCTAACTTCTAACTTCTTACTTCTAACTTCTAACTTCGATGTTCGTATGTGCGTGTGTGTATGGGTGCGTACGAGCATGCGCGTCCGCAGCGTGCATACATGTGGGCGTGTGAACGTGTAAAAAGCGCGTCAGTGCATGCTTAAAATTATTTGTCCGTTCGTCTGACCGTCTGACTTAAGTATGTAGGTCTCCATGTCGGTCGATATCCGTAAGTCCGTCCGTCCGTCAACAGTCAGTCTGTTCATTTGTATGTATGTATGTATGTATGTATGTATGTATGTATGTATGTATGTATGTATGTTTGTATGTATGTCTGTTTGTATGTTTGTATGTATTTATGTATGTATGTATGTATGTATGTATATATGTCCGTGACAATCCTTATTTCTTACTTCTAACTTCTAACTTCTTACTTCTAACTTCTAACTTCTTACTTCTAACTTCTAACTTCTTACTTCTAACTTCTAACTTCTTACTTCTAACTTCTAACTTCGATGTTTGTATGTGCGTGTGTGTACGGGTGCGTACGAGCATGCGCGTCCGCATCGTGCATACATTGGGCGTGTGAACGTGTAAAAAGTGCATGAGTGCGTCAGTGCATGCTTAGAAATTATTTGTCCGTTCGTCTGACCGCCCTTCCATTCGAACATATTTATATATACGTTGTATGACTGACCGACTATATGTCTACCGGTCAGTCTAATGTCTGCCTGTGTTTCCGTCCGTCTGTCCGCCCGTCTGTACGTCTGTCTATCATATCAGTCTGTGTTTATGGTTGCCTTAGGTATGTAGATCTCCATGTCGCTCTATATCCGTAAGTCCGTCTGACCGTCAATCAGTCAGTCGGTTCATTTGTATGTATGTATGTATGTATGTATGTATGTATGTATGTATGTATGTATGTATGTATGTATGTCAGTGACAATCCTTATTTCTAACTTCTAACTTCTTACTTCTAACTTATTACTTCTAACTTCTAACTTCTTACTTCTAACTTCTTACTTCTAACTTCTAACTTCGATGTTCGTATGTGCGTGTGTGTATGGGTGCGTACGAGCATGCGCGTCCGCAGCGTGCATACATGTGGGCGTGTGAACGTGTAAAAAGCGCGTCAGTGCGTCAGTGCATGCTTAAAATTATTTGTCCGTTCGTCTGACCGTCTGACTTAAGTATGTAGGTCTCCATGTCGCTCGATATCCGTAAGTCCGTCCGTCCGTCAACAGTCAGTCTGTTCATTTGTATGTATGTATGTATGTATGTATGTAAGTATGTATGTATGTATGTATGTATGTATGTATGTATGTATGTATGTATGTTTGTATGCTTGTATGTTTGTATGTATTTATTTATGTATGTATGTATGTATGTATGTATGTCCGTAACAATCCTTATTTCTTACTTCTAACTTCTAACTTCTAACTTCTTACTTCTAACTTCTAACTTCTTACTTCTTACTTCTAACTTCTAACTTCTTACTTCTAACTTCTTACTTCTAACTTCTAACTTCCTACTTCTAACTTCTAACTTCGATGTTTGTATGTGCGTGTGTGTGTACGGATGCGTACGAGCATGCGCGTCCGCATCGTGCATACATTGGGCGTGTGAACGTGTAAAAAGTGCGTGAGTGCGTCAGTGCATGCTTAAAAATTATTTGTCCGGTCGTCTGACCGCCCTTCCATTCGAACATATTTATATATACGTTGTATGACTGACCGACTATATGTCTACCGGTCAGTCTAATGTCTGCCTGTGCGTCCGCCCGTCTGTCCGCCCGTCTGTCCGTCTGTCTATCATATCAGTCTGTGTTTGTGGCTGCCTTAAGTATGTAGGTCTCCATGTCGCTCGATATCCGTAAGTCCGTCCGACCGTCAATCAGTCAGTCGGTTCATTTGTATGTATGTATGCATGTATGTATGTATGTATGTATGTATGTATGTATGTATGTAGATGACAATCCTTATTTCTAACTTCTAACTTTTTACTTCTAACTTCTTATTTCTAACTTCTAACTTCTTACTTCGTACTTCTAACTTCTAACTTCTTACTTCTAACTTCTAACTTCGATGTTCGTATGTGCGTGTGTGTATGGGTGCGAACGAGCATGCGCGTCCGCAGCATGCATACATTGGGCGTGTGAACGTGTAAAACGTGCGTGAGTGCGTCAGTGCATGCTTAGAAATTATTTGTCCGTTCGTCTGACCGCCCTTCCATTCGAACATATTTATATATACGTTGTATGACTGACCGACTATATGTCTACCTGCCAGTCTAATGTCTGCCTGTGTTTCCGTCCGTCTGTCCGCCCGTCTGTCTATCATATCAGTCTGTGTTTATGGTTGCCTTACGTATGAAGGTCTCCATGTCGCTCGATATCCGTAAGTCCGTCCGACCGTCAATCAGTCAGTCGGTTCATTTGTATGTATGTATGTATGAATGTATGTATGTATGTATGTATGTATGTATGTATGTATGTATGTATGTATATATGTATGTATGTATGTATGTCAGTGACAATCCTTATTTCTAACTTCTAACTTCTTACTTCTAACTTCTAACTTCTTACTTCTAACTTCTAACTTCTAACTTCTTACTTCTAACTTCTAACTTCTTACTTCTAACTTCTTACTTCTAACTTTGATGTTTGTATGTGCGTGTGTATGGGTGCGTACGAGCATGCGAGTCCACAGCGTGCATACATATGGGCGTGTGACCGTGGAAAAAGTGCGTCAGTGTATGCTTAAAATTATTTGTCCGTTCGTCTGACCGCACTTCCATTCGAACATATTAATATATACGTTGTATGACTGACCGACTATATGTCTACCGGTCAGTCTAATGTCTTCCTGTGTTTCCGTCCGTCCGCCCGTCTGTCCGTCTGTCTATCATATCAGTCTGTGTTTATGGTTGCCTTAAGTATGTAGGTCTCCATGTCGCTCGATATCCGTAAGTCCGTCCGACCGTCAATCAGTTAGTCGGGTCATTTGTATGTATGTATGTATGTATGTATGTATGTATGTATGTATGTATGTATGTATGTATGTTAGTGACAATCCTTATTTCTAACTTCTAACTTCTTACTTCTAACTTCTAACTTCTTACTTCTAACTTCTAACTTCTTACTTCTAACTTCTAACTTCGATGTTCGTATGTGCTTGTGTGTATGGGTTCGTACGAGCATGCGCGTCCGCAGCGTGCATACATGTGGGCGTGTGAACGTGTAAAAAGCGCGTCAGTGCGTCAATGCATGCTTAAAATTATTTGTCCGTTCGTCTGACCGTCTGACTTAAGTATGTAGGTCTCCATGTCGCTCGATACCCGTAAGTCCGTCCGTCCGTCAACAGTCAGTCTGTTCATTTGTATGTATGTATGTATGTATGTATGTATGTATGTATGTATGTATGTATGTATGTATGTATGTATGTAAATATGTATGTAAGTATGTATGTATATATGTATGTATGTATTAAGTCCGAGACAATCCTTATTTCTTACTTCTAACTTCTTACTTTTAACTTTTTACTTCTAACTTCTAACTTCTTACTTCTAAGCTCTTACTTCTAACTTCGATGTTTGTATGTGCGTGTGTATGGGTGCGTACGAGCATGCGAGTCTGCAACGTGCATACATGTGGGCGTGTGACCGTGTAAAAAGTGCGTCAGTGTATGCTTAAAATTATTTGTCCGTTCGTCTGACCGCACTTCCATTCGAACATATTTATATATGCGTTGTATGACTGACCGACTATATGTCTACCGGTCAGTCTAATGTCTTCCTGTGTTTCCGTCCGTCCGCCCGTCTGTCCGTCTGTCTATCATATCAGTCTGTGTTTATGGTTGCCTTAAGTATGTAGGTCTCCATGTCGCTCGATATCCGTAAGTCCGTCCGACCGTCAATCAGTTAGTCGGGTCATTTGTATGTATGTATGTATGTATGTATGTATGTATGTATGTATGTATGTATGTATGTATGTATGTATGTATGTCAGTGACAATCCTTATTTCTAACTTCTAACGTCTTACTTCTAACTTCTTACTTCTAACTTCTAACTTCTTACTTCTAACTTCTAACTTCTAACTTCTTACTTCTAACTTCGATGTTCGTATGTGCTTGTGTGTATGGGTTCGTACGAGCATGCGCGTCCGCAGCGTGCATACATGTGGGCGTGTGAACGTGTAAAAAGCGCGTCAGTGCATGCTTAAAATGTCTGACTTAAGTATGTATGTCTCCATGTCGCTCGATATCCGTAAGTCCGTCCGTCCGTCAACAGTCAGTCTGTTCATTTGTATGTATGTATGTATGTATGTATGTATGTATGTATGTATGTATGTATGTATGTATGTATGTATGTCCGAGACAATCCTTATTTCTTACTTCTAACTTCTTACTTCTAACTTCTAACTTCTTACTTCTAACTTCTTACTTCTAGCTTCTTACTTCTAACTTCGATGTTTGTATGTGCGTGTGTATGGGTGCGTACGAGCATGGGAGTCTGCAGCGTGCATACATATGGGCGTGTGACCGTGTAAAAAGTGCGTCAGTGTATGCTTAAAATTATTTGTCCGTTCGTCTGACCGCACGTCCATTCGAACATATTTATATATACGTTGTATGACTGACCGACTATATGTCTACCGGTCAGTCTAATGTCTTCCTGTGTTTCCGTCCGTCCGCCCGTCTGTCCGTCTGTCTATCATATCAGTCTGTGTTTATGGTTGCCTTAAGTATGTAGGTCTCCATGTCGCTCGATATCTGTAAATCCGTCCGACCGTCAATCAGTTAGTCGGGTCATTTGTATGTATGTATGTATGTATGTATGTATGTATGTATGTATGTATGTATGTCTGTGACAATCCTTATTTCTAACTTCTAACTTCTTACTTCCAACTTCTAACTTCTTACTTCTAACTTCTAACTTCTTACTTCTAACTTCTAACTTCTAACTTCGATGTTCGTATGCGCTTGTGTGTATGGGTTCGTACGAGCATGCGCGTCCGCAGCGTGCATACATGTGGGCGTGTGAACGTGTAAAAAGCGCGTCAGTGCATGCTTAAAATTATTTGTCCGTTCGTCTGACCGTCTGACTTAAGTATGTAGGTCTCCATGTCGCTCGATATCCGTAAGTCCGTCCGTCCGTCAACAGTCAGTCTGTTCATTTGTATGTATGTATGTATGTATGTATGTATGTATGTATGTATGTATGTATGTATGTATGTATGTATGTATGTATGTATTTATGTATGTATGTATGTATGTATGTATGTATGTATGTATGTATGCATGTCCGTGACAATCCTTATTTCTAACTTCTTACTTCTTACTTCTAACTTCTAACTTCTAACTTCTTATTTCTAACTTCTTACTTCTAACTTCTCGCTTCTAACTTCGATGTTTGTATGTGCGTGTGTATGGGTGCGTACGAGCATGCGAGTCCGCAGCGTGCATACATGTGGGCGTGCGACCGTGTAAAAAGTGCGTCAGTGCGTCAGTGTATGCTTAAAATTATTTGTCCGTTCGTCTGACCGCCCTTCCATTCGAACATATTTATATAGCCGTTGTATGACTGACCGACTATATGTCTACCGGTCAGTTTAATGTCTGCCTGTGTTTCCGTCCGTCCGTCCGCCCGTCTGTCCGTCTGTCTATCATATCAGTCTGTGTTTATGGTTGCCTTAAGTATGTAGGTCTCCCTGTCGCTCGATATCCGTAAGTTCGTCCGACCGTCAATCAGTCAGTCGGGTCATTTGTATGTATGTATGTATGTATGTATGTATGTATGTATGTATGTATGTATGTATGTATGTATGTATGTATGTCAGTGACAATCCTTATTTCTAACTTCTAACTTCTTACTTCTAACCTCTTATTTCTAACTCCTAACTTCTTACTTCTAACTTCTAACTTCGATGTTTGTATGTGCTTGTGTGTATGGGTTCGTACGAGCATGCGCGTCCGCATCGTGCATACATTGGGCGTGTGAACGTGTAAAAAGCGCGTCAGTGCGTCAGTGCATGCTTAAAATTATTTGTCCGTTCGTCTGACCGTCTGACTTAAGTATGTGGGTCTCCATGTCGCTCGATATCCGTAAGTCCGTCCGACCGTCAATCAGTTAGTCGGGTCATTTGTATGTATGTATGTATGTATGTATGTATGTATGTATGTATGTATGTATGTATGTATGTATGTATGTATGTCAGTGACAATCCTTAATTCTAACTTCTAACTTCTTACTTCTAACTTCTTACTTCTAACTTCTAACTTCTTACTTCTAACTTCTAACTTCTTACTTCTAACTTCTAACTTCGATGTTCGTATGGGCTTGTGTGTATGGGTTCGTACGAGCATGCGCGTCCGCAGCGTGCATACATGTGGGCGTGTGAACGTGTAAAAAGCGCATCAGTGCGTCAGTGCATGCTTAAAATTATTTGTCCGTTCGTCTGACCGTCTGACTTAAGTATGTAGGCCTCCATGTCGCTCGATATCCGTAAGTCCGTCCGTCCGTCAACAGTCAGTCTGTTCATTTGTATGTATGTATGTATGTATGTATGTATGTATGTATGTATTTATGTTATGTATGTATGTATGTATGTATGTATGTATGTATGTATGTATGTATGTATGTATGTATGTATGTATGTCCGTGACAATCCTTATTTCTTACTTCTAACTTCTTACTTCTAACTTCTAACTTGTAACATCTTATTTCTAACTTCTTACTTCTAACTTCTTGCTTCTAACTTCGATGTTTGTATGTGCGTGTGTATGGGTGCGTACGAGCATGCGAGTCCGCAGCGTGCATACATATGGGCGTGTGACCGTGTAAAAAGTGCGTCAGTGCGTCAGTGTATGCTTAAAATTATTTGTCCGTTCGTCTGACCGCCCTTCCATTCGAACATATTTATATAGACGTTGTATGACTGACCGACTATATGTCTACCGGTCAGTTTAATGTCTGCCTGTGTTTCCGTCCGTCCGTCCGCCCGTCTGTCCGCCCGTCTGTCTATCATATCAGTCTGTGTTTATGGTTGCCTTAAGTATGTAGGTCTCCATGTCGCTCGATATCCGTAAGTTCGTCCGACCGTCAATCAGTCAGTCGGGTCATTTGTATGTATGTATGTATGTATGTATGTTTGTATGTATGTATGTATGTATGTATGTATGTATGTATGTATGTATGTATGTATGTATGTATGTCCGTGACAATCCTTATTTCTAACTTCTAACTTCTTACTTCTAACTTCTGACGTCTAACTTCTAACTTCTTACTTCTAACTTCTAACTTCTTTCTTCTAACTTCTAAATTCTTACTTCTAACTTCTAACTTCGATGTGCGTGTATGTATGGGTGCGTATGAGCATGCGTGTCCGCAGCGTGTATACATGTGGGCGTGTGAACGTGTAAAAAGTGCGTCAGTGCATGCTTAAAATTATTTGTCCGTACGTCTGAAAGCCCTTCTATTCGAACATATTTGTATATACGTTGTATGACTCAAAGACTAACACGTCAGTTTAATGTCTGCCTGTGTTTCCGTCCGTCAGTCCGTCTGTCTATCATATCAGTCTGTGTTTATGTTTGCCTTAAGTATGTAGGTCTACATGTCGCTTGATATCCGTACGTCCGTCCGTCCGTCAATCAGTCAGTCCGTTTATTTTTATGTATGTATGTATATATGTATGTATGTATGTATGTATGTATGTATGTATGTATGTATGTATGTATGTATGTATGTATGTCCGTGACAATTCTTATTTCTAACTTCTTACTTCTAACTTCTTACTTCTAACTTCTTACTTCTAACTTCTAATTTCGATGTTTGTATATATGTGTGTGTATGGATGCATACCATAGTGAGCGTCCGCAGCGAGCATACACATGGGCGTGTGAACGTGTTTATGTGAGTACGTCCTTGCATGAGTAAAATTGTCCGTCCATATTTATATATACGTTGTATGACTGTCCGACTGTTTGTCTACCCGTCAGGCTAATGTCTGCCTGTGTGTTCGTAGGTCAGTTCGTCTGTCCTTCTGTCTATCATATCAGTTTGTCTTTATGTTTGTCTTTATTTAAGTATGTATGTCTTCCTGTCTCTCGGTATGTTTGACTGTCTATCCATAAGTTCGTGCGTCCGTCCATCCGTCAATCAGTCCGTCCATTTATTTGTATGTATGTATGTATGTATGCCCGTGACAATTCTTATTTCTAACTTCTTACTTCTAACTTCTTACTTCTTACTTCTAACTTCTTACTTCTAACTTCTTACTTCTAACTTCTAACTTCGATGTTTGTATGTGCGTGTGTGTACGGGTGCGTACGAGCATGCGCGTCCGCAGCGTGCAGACACGTGGGCGTGTGAACGTGTAAAATGTGCGTGAGTGCGTCAGTGCATGCTTAGAAATATTTGTCCGTTCGTCTAACCGCACTTCCATTCGAACATATTTATATATAAGTTGTATGACTGACCGACTATATGTCTACCTGTCAGTGTTATGTCTGTCTGTGTTTCCGTCCGTCCGTCCGCCCGTCTGTCCGTCTGTCTATCATATCAGCCTGTGTTTATGGTTGCCTTAAGTATGTAGGTCTCCATGTCGCTCGATATCCGTAAGTCCGTCCGACCGCCAATCAGTCAGTCGGTTCATTTGTATGTATGTATGTATGTATGTATGTATGTATGTATGTATGTATGTATGTAAGTGACAATCCTTATTTCTAACTTCTAACTTCTTACTTCTAACTTCTAACTTCTTATTTCTAACTTCTAACTTCTAACTTCTTACTTCTAACTTCTTACTTCGATGTTTGTATGTGCGTGTGTGTATGGGTGCGTACGAGCATGCGCGTCCGCAGCGTGCATACATGTGGGCTTGTGAAAGTGTAAAAATTGCGTTAGTGCATGCTTAAAATTATTTATCCGTTCGTCTGACCGCCCTTCCATTCGCACATATTTATATATACGCTGTATGATTGACCGACTATATGTCTACCCGTCAGTCTAATGTCTGCCTGTGTTTCTGTCCGCCCGTCCGTTTGTCCGTCTGTCTATCATGTCAGTCTGTGTTTATGGTTGCCTTAAGTATGTATGTCTCTATATCACTCGATATCCGTAAGTTCATCCGTCTGTCAATCAATCCGACCATTAGTATGTATGTATGTATGTATGTATGTATGTATGTATGTATGTATGTATGTATGTATGTATGTATGTATGTATGTATGTATGTATGACCATGACATTTCTTATTTCTAACTTCTATTTACTTTATTCTAACTTCTTACTTCTAACTTCTAACTTTGGTGTTTTTACGTTAGTGTGTATGCATGCCTACGAGCGACTGTCTCACTTCTAACTTCAAACTTCGATGTTTGTGCGTTGATGCGAATGCGTGCGTATGAGCTTACGTGTCAGTCGCGTGCATGCATATGGCCGTGTGAGCATTTGAACATGAGTGCTTCAGTGCGTGCGTAAAATTGTTGTCCGTCCGCCCGTCTGTCAGTCCGTTCGGACGTGAGTGGTTTTGTCTATTCCATGCAGCATCTGTAATACTTGTTATGTGGTTTGTCAAGCTACAAGTGCCTGCGAAAGTTTAAACTTTGTACGTGTTTGTGGGTATGCTATGTTTTTCATAATAAGAGTAGGTTGATTTACAGGATCGCGTTTCCTTGACAGAAGCATGGGAAATGTTTTGGAAGGATTCAAGTCAACTAACCATTCACTAGCCCAATTACAAACGCTTTTGTCTAGTATTGCTTTCACATCAAGCATTTTATATATTGTTTTATATGTGTGTGATGCATTGGATGCTAAAATTGCCAAGTATTTGCGGGTATGGTATTTATGGTGATGCAGTGTTAATTTTAGTATCTCTGGCAAGTAAAATCGGAGCCTGTGTAGCAGCTAAATATAAGAGTTTCCCCAACCGAATCAACTTCATCCAGCGTTAGCTCAACGTAATTGCTATCTGGATATTGTGTAAGGATATTATGTATATGTACCCCTCTGTATGAACTGGATGCAGCAAAATTCATAAAATGACGTGGAATCAGCGAAGAATTGGAAGAACCTACGTATGTATCCCTGCAATTTGAAAAAGGGTCTTTGCTAATTGATTAAAAAGTAGTTATTCATGCAAACTTTGAAGAGACGGATCAGATTACATGGAAGCGCAAGTTGATCTGAATTTTTGCTGTACGCACATTTTTGTTATGTTTTGTTCTGGTCCGCTTGACGTATGTATTCTCTGACTCAGCAATTTTTTTGCTTAATTTCTATTGTTCTTTATTAGCGGCTATGGTTTGGACCTACTTATAGACCTGGGATGGGTTCAAGAATGCGAGCGTTCGGCTGAATAAAAATTGGAAAAGATGGCAGATCCTTGAGTATTGCTCCAATTAGCTGGTGATAGTTTCAAGGATCTGTCCATTTAATCTATATATGGCATTTATAGGTTTCCTGAAACATGTCATCTGCACCATCTGACACTTTGCGGGGTAAGAGTGCATGTCCCGATCCTACTCCGATATAAGCAGTTCATCAATGTCTTGCTGTAATGTAGATCTGTCCTCCTCGCCATGGTAAGACAAAGTGTGGTATCATCGACAAAAAGCCATACCTATGATGAGATAGTGTCAGGCAGGTCGTTTGATGTAAACAAGGAACAGGATCGGACCCATGACCGAGCCCTGAGGCACACCAGATGTCCTCACTGCCAACAACGATCCTATGTAATCTATTACCAAGGAAGGCTCCAGTCCAGCTCAACACGTTTCATCTTACACCATGCTTTTATTCTTTCCAAAGTAATTTAGAGTGGTCAACTTTGTCGAATGCTTTCGAGAAGTCAAGAAGGATTATATCCGTCTGCTTACCCATACTTGCCTTCCTTGCATGATCCTCAACAAGCATGATAAGTTTGATCTCTTTTCCCGAAAGCCATGCTGGAGGTCATACATGAGACTCTGCCCATCCATGTGCTTTACTATGCTAGAAGCTAGCTTGTGCTCGAGGACCTTGCTGAGAATGCATGTGGGGCATATGGGTAGGTTATTGACGGCCTGTGATTTATCACCTTTTTTGAACTCTGGAGTTACATATGCTCGGCACAAGTCTGCTGGGAGTTGACCAGTTTTGATAGCTCTATCAAAAATTACCTGTAGTATGGGGTCAATTTATTCCCTCAGCTCTTTAAGCAGAAGTGGGTTGAGTTTGTCAGGACCTGGCACCTCAGCAGGTTTCCGATTTTTTAGCGGTTTTAATATGTCATTTGGGGGGGTATATGGATCTCGGGCATAACAAGGATTGAAATTTTACAATGCTGTGTACCTATTTCAGGGCTTACCTTTCTCTTTCGACCAGTTCCTGAAGCTTCATACAGGCTAGTCTTGCTAAACTTAGGTTGACCTTTTGGGTAAAGACAGACTCACTTTTGACACGGCACTCTAGCTCTCTGCAAATATCATTATAAAGATTATCAAGAAAGGCAGTAAAATAATTTTAAAATAGAGTTTCAGTTGTTAATAGGTCGACTGGAAAAGAGACATTAAACCTTAACATGGGCTAAATTGTGATATTGTTGTTGATGAGGGCTGCAGCCAACACGGGAGGTGGGGGCGGTGGGGCTCACTTCCATTATAAAGCAGGGTATATATGTGCCGTTGGAATAACCCTACTTTTTTATCTGCCAGATACATCAATAGGTATGATTTTACAGACTAATATACACAATTAGGTCTTATTTCTCCAAGCACTGAATAGAAAAGCCAGCTTATCTGATTTTTGTAATCAAAAAGAAACAAACATCAATTACAAAGACAACAAATGTTCTCAGCATACTAATTTCTTGCATTTTCTTCAAGGCTTAACGGCAAATTCATGAGCTAACCTAAGCACTTTTTTGCAGTATACATGAATAGGATCCAAATTTGATACAAAATACATGAATAAGTATGTATTTTGGCATTTGTGTTATACACGAATGGGGTGGGTTATCATAGTTCCAGCGGCACATCTGTACCCCTTTAAAGACCAAGTGACCCCCCCCCCCCCCCCCCCCCCGTGGCAGCCTATACAGACTCACGGCCTGTTGACAAGCTGAATTTGATGTATACTCTTACTGAGGTGTGCCTTCATTGGCAGAAATTATAGAATAGAACAGAATAGGGTGACACAAACTGTTAGTCCTTAGGAAATAAAGTTGAGCTGTACATGCTGAAGATTTATTAAGTATTGCAGCAAGGAGTGCCAAGCAGGACATTTGGAATCTGACAAAACTCTCTGCAAGACCATTCTAGTTCTTTCTAAATTTCAGTAGACTCCAAGGTGGACAGCTGATATCACGAAAGTGCTTTGGTGGAGGGCTATTACATTATATATTTTTTATTTTAGGAGGAATCGGTTGAGGACTATATAGATACAGTTCAGATACATATTCAGATACAAATTTTATTTAAAGTCGGATAGATTGAGTTTACAAACAAGGCCAACAGCACTCTCGGATTCATTAAGAGAAACATCAAAACAAAACATCAAAAGGTTAGAGAGACTGCCTATAGATATCGCGCTCGTACGCCCCCCAGCTGGAGTATGCTGCACCTGTTTGGGACCCCCATACTCAAGATAAAATACTCCAGCTGGGAAAAGTCCAAAGTGATTTTTATCAAAGGTCAAGCGTAACAGCAATGCTCCAAAATCTATGTTGGAGAACTTTGGAACAGAGACGGGCAGAAGCGCGTCTTTGCCTCTTCTTCAAAATTGTATATGGACTTGTGGCAGAACCTCTCCCCCAACTATATTCAGCCAACTCATAGAATATCCCGGTACTGTCACTCTATGACCTTCCGACAAATCCACACCAGTAGGAACTTTTATAAACATTCCTTCTTTCCACTGGCTATAGTACAGTTGTTGTTGTTTAGCTACACTTATCTATTTTTAACCTATCACCTTTTATTCTCCTCACTGTCCTACTTTTACTTATCTTATTATTTCAGTTAATTTTCTGCCTTTTTCTGCTTGACGCGCGTCCCTGCCTAGAATGCCCGCGAGGGCGTATGACAGTATATGGAGATACATGTAAATCTATAGATAGTAACAATAGCTATGAATTTAGCAATTAACCGAGTAATTCATTGTTGCGTATGTGTATATTTACATTCATTGATGTTGGTTTATTCACATGTGTAAGAAACTTTAACTTTTATCATAAATAACCTTTAAATACCGGTTAGCCGGGTGCGCTGATAACTCAACGGCGGAACTCAAGAACGAACGAACGGTGAGGTAAGTCCTTTTCTGTCTTTAGTAGGTCCGCGAACGCACACGATGGCGTCTACAGGCGAAGGCCGCGAAACGGAAGACAATAATCCTTATGTTGAGTTAAAACAAAACACCAAGGTAATTTGTATTTGTCAGTTAGCATTAGAATTATTATATGCTCCTGTACCTGACGGGATTGATGCATTGTATGTCTGATAATGGATTTTCTGGGATAAGAAAATAATGTGAAGTGAGACATGGCTTCGCACAGAGCATAGCTTCGCACGTGTAGCAGCCACAGGAGTAGCAACTAGACGACACCATCAACGATTCTTGCCAATATTTTGCTCCATCAACGCCTACAAGGGATCCTTCTTTCCATCAACAGTCCGTCTCTGGAATGGTCTGCCTGCCAAGGTCATATCTGCACCGACTCTGGATGACTTCAAGCTCCTTGTCAGTGCAGATGTCCTAAGACCGTGATTGTGAACAACATGTTTTAATCTGATTTTAACTGTACATAAGAACCTCCTAGCACGAATGTTTTAAGGTTGTTCAGAGAGTGACTATGCCAATATTGGCCATGCACTTAATTTGTATATGTAGTATTTGTTGTTGTTTTTTTGGTCTTTTAATCTGAACCTCACGCACGAGTTTAGTCATCATAGCAAGTGTTAAAGCACTGAGTGGGAAGCACAAAGAAGACAACAAAGCACATATGTGATCATAGCCAGCAGTACAGTGGCATTATATGGACAAAGAAGAAGAAGAATAGTTTATAGGAGGTTTTTTGTGACGCACTTCCGGTTCTATAAATAGACTCGGGATAGCCCTGTCGGTCAACCTGGCCGAGAGTTACTATTAAAAACCAATGTTTCTATGCCAAAATATCGGTACATAGAATAATCGAAAAGCACAGAAATACCGGAAAGCACTTGAATAACCGAAAAGCAATTTTAAAAAATCAGTTTTTATAGGAATTATCATTGTAATATTATTTTCATGGGTTAAAGATGCACTGAAAAGAGTTATTTTACAGACTACAGTTGCCTTGGTTTCAAAATTGACAATGTGAATCCACAAAATAGTGCACTAACAATTAACCGAAAAGCACTTGAAACTAGTCATGTTTACCATTGAAATTTGTGTCTAAGATTGATAGTGTGTTCAGTACATACATGTGTGTATATATGAAATAAACTGCTTTCGACTATTCCCAATCATGCAATTTCATTTACTAATTTGGATTGTTTTGTTTGTACATAAAGCAGATGACAGTTCCCATGCCTTGGTATAACCGAAAAGCACTGGGAGAAATGCTGAACATTATTATCGCCCTTTTCTGTTACAATGCTATTATAGTACGACATCCGAAGTGAAAAATATCACAAATAGTACTAAAAATAATTTCCAACCCAGAAATGACTTACTTAGATAATTATTCTCATGTAAAACTAATTTTTGAAATTGCTTTTCGGTTATTCAGGTGCTTTTCGGTATTTCTGTGCTTTTCGGTTATTCTATGAACCCCAATTTTATGTGTGAAGTGATGCTTTTTTATAATAAATGATAAAAATAAATAGTTTATATTAAAATTATGCATGATAAACTACTTTATTATGATTTTGATGTATATTAGCATTTTTAAAATGTATTTATTTTATTTATTTCATCTTTTTCGATAAAGGTATTCGCTAACTATTAGAGAACGTTTCTCTTCTTCTTTTAAATGTTATAGATAAATAATAATAATTATAACAATAATAATAATAATGATGAGAATAATAATAATAATCCAGTGGCCAACGAGAAATATCGTCAATGTCAGACTTTAAACAATGAAGGCGACGAGCTGCCCGGAAACTAGGGCGTGCGCAGGAAAATTCTTTCAAAAATATATTTTGAGCGATATCGGATCGTTCTGCCCTTGAGGGACGAAAAATTTTCCCATCTATAGACTTTCAATGAAGGAAGGTCGGCCGTATTGTGCAATCCATGGGTCTTAGAGTTACCTGTCCTTGAGTGCTAGAAAGTACATATTTGACCTTTCTAACAAAAATACCTTTGAAGCCAGTAAGCCAACCTTGGTCATATTTTTTGTATGTAGTATGGTTTTGGTGGGGGTTGTCTGCAGAAGATTTCCGGGCAGACTGGATAAAAAAATGTGGTTTCCATAGTAACAGATAGCTGCTATAGACTTATACTGGAGAAAATGTTGTCAAAACCAATTATTTATTTTTTTATTGATCTTCTTCAAACTTGCAGATAAGCAGAACATCGATAAAACCTTTGATGAGTTCAATTTGAGCCAAATTAAATTTTTCATGTCAGAGTTACTTGCCCATGAACTCCAAAATTAATGTCTGATCAATAAATTTTTTATTTTATGACATATCTTCATTGAACTTGCAGAAAATCAGTCCATGCATAAGATTTCAGACGATGCCAGCCCTTGCCGAGGGCATATAGTGTTCGGGTTGTGCATACGTTACGTACTGATCCTGTTAGACTCCGGTTAAGATTTTTGTAAGAGGTAGATTTCAGAGTTCCTATTATTCAATTATTGTAGCAACTTGAAATTATGTATGGGGATTTATATCTAGGATTTATATCAATAATTACACACCAACTCCCTTGGTCTCTATAAGTTGGTATTTTACGTAACACCTGCATGTTTTTTTATTCCACCTCAGGGACTGGTGGTATAGGTGGTAGGTTGTTCATTGTGAACAACCTACCTCCAATGAAGCGATCAATCCTGCTTAGCACATGCAAAACAGAAACAGAAGTCGGCCGCAACACGCAAAAAAGAAAATAAACGTATTTGCTAGCAGCGACTACCCCAACCAGTGTGCGACGCGAAAGACTTCATTTTGCGCCTATATACTTCTTAGTGTCGATCCATATGGAGGCTCTGACCAGACTGTGCGGACGCATATACTAGTCTGAGCCTTTTTACTCGCTTTGAGCACCTTTTTGCATGCCACACCGCAACTATATATGGGACTAAATGTCCGTACTGAACTTTTAATAAATCGGTGATTTGCGATTTTACGTCCTTATCAACAGTATTCCAGTCATAGAAGGACAACGGAAAGGTACTATTGAAAATTGTGTGCACTGGAACCACTTTTACAGTTGATGAAGGTTTCCGCCACCATCAGGAATCGAACCCAGGACTGCTAGGCGCTAGATCAGCAGGTCAGCGCTTAACCCACCTAAGTTACTGGACGGGGCTCCTCAACTTGTAATAAGCTAATAAATCATTTGGTTTGATTTGGAATAGATCCTTTGAGGAAAAGGCGCAGTGACCAAACTGAAGAGGGCCAATGAGGGGCCACAATTTTCCTTTCTATTGAAGAATATGACAAACCATCAACTCTAACACTCTATGACTCTATTGGCTAAGAGCTCATAATTTGGAGGTCGCAAGCTCGAGTCTGGCCCGGTTCGTAATTCTTCCTTATTCGATGGTTTACTTCATGCTAATGATCACTTCCTCCCGTTTCTCAACCCGGGCTCGAATTCGGCTGGCGGTTGCACGCAGCCTTTCATCATGGTATGACTGAAATATTGTTGAATAAGACATAAAATTGCGCCAGCCATCCCGTTTCCCGCTATGTTGGGGGTGGTCGGGTTGGGCGATGGTGCTGGGTAACGGGTGTCCTGCTAATTTGGTTAATAGTAGGGCAGGAGCCAAATGTGCTTGCAGTAGGTGCGGGTGGGTTTGGATACTTTTTCTCTAGCCTATCTTTTCTCTATTCTTTCTCCCTCTCTGGGAGACGGCCCGATATAGACTGAAATACTGTGTCAAAAGGGCTGTTAAAGTCAAAACAACCAACCCACCCACTATGTTTGGTCAGAGGTTTTATTAACAAATACATGACTATAAATAACAAAGCTCCAGATAAGGTAAGGTCTTAAGGATAATTCTGGGGCTTTTTTTCTTATTTCTAAAATGAAAACCGGTTGTGACCCCAACATTAGAACCTTCTCGGCGAGGCGGTTCTAATGAGGGTAACAAATTAGGTTTTTATTGAGGTATATAGATCTATGATTATCCGTGAATTATTCCTGTTACCCCATCTTATCTTTGAGCACGGTAAAACCCTTATATGAGATAACATACAATAAACAAGAAAAGTTAAAAAGAATTACCTGATAAATGTTACATCCGATCTGCGACTCCATTCTCAACAACATTGCTATTCTGTGTGTAAGTCGGATATCGACCTTGTCCTCGCTGTCTATCCAGTAGAAAGACCTGCACGTGCGTATCGAAACACCTCCCACGCTCCGCGCGGTCGGTGTCTTGATCCGCATGTGCATGTCTTTCAACTGGATGAACACCTCGGACAAGGTATCCTATACGTACTGCAGGAATACACAAGAACCAGGGTATGATGATCCATATGTCACAGTCCACTGATTTAGACCAATTTTGCAACGTTAAGATTTTTGTAGGTAGATTTTGGTTCCTATTAATGTAGCAACTTGAAATGTTGTGTGAGCTAGGGTTTATATTTTTTTAAGTGCAATAGGAATACGCAAGAATCAGGGCATACTGGTCCACATGTTACGGTCCACTGACTTCGGACTTACGCTGTTTTTTGCAAGGTTAAGATTTTTGTTAGAGGTAGATTTTAGGGTCTCTATTATCGTAGCAACTTTAAATTTTGTATGAGCATTATTATCTATAAGTTCATCAGGAATAAACAAGAATCAGGTCATGAGATCCATATGTCACGGCCCACTGACTTTGGACTTTTTGCAAGGTTTAGATTTTTTGTAAGACAAACGAAAAAGTATGTCAAGATATATATGCCAACACAATGCACATATAAAAGCAATGGAAGATTTCCGTGTTTTACTCTGCATTAATTCACTGTCTCGGAGCGCTTGAGTCTAATTGCTGACGTCACTTGCATTACTGACGTAATTTTGTGACGATTTGAGACGTTAGACGGTGTAACGTCTCTTTTTCTTTCTAAAATTGCCATAAAAACGTACATTTGCCTTAGATACAGCTAAGAATATTGGCGGGAGCATGAAGAATGGGAGAATTTGAATGAAAAGAATACTTCTTCAGCGTTTTTGAGCGTTAGAATCAAAATAGTTCAGCTCTAGCATTAAAATTGTTGGGTCATAATTCACTGTTTGTCGATCAGTTGTAAGTAGATATATCACCCGCTCTCCGCGCTCGTGATATGGTCTACTTTACAACCGACCTCCAAACAAATAATTATTACTCAGCAATTCACTGCTAGAGCTGATCTATTTCTTAAGCATTGTAACGTCGCCATCACGATTATGTAAAATGACGTCACGCCTTTTCTACAATCTCCATTTCCTAGTTTAAGAATTGACTGTTTCAAATAAAAAAGGCTCTTCGTCTGTTCTAACAAAGGTATTATTTATTGATCATTCTGGTGAAACGTGTAGAAAACACAAATTTTATCCCTTGCCAAATCGGGTAATAAATAATTCGATAAACAGCACCAGAATTTTATCAGTTTTTACCCTTCTTGAGTACATTTGTGCAAGAGAGGCGGTATTGTCTGATAATGCTTTATTTTATGAAATTATTTTTCACAGTCTGTAAGATAGCGTAGTGGACAGAGCACTCGCTTTCCACCTCTGCGGACCGGGTTCGATTCCCGGCGTCGTCATGTAGGAGGGTAGTGATCGCCCGTCCGAGGTCGGTGGTTTTCTCCGGGTACTCTGGTTCCTCCACCACTATAGGACCACAAACGCGCCAACATCCGTGCAACCGAGAGTATTTCACGTGAGTTTTCAATGCAATCGATGTAAAATGAATAAAGTTTACAAGAGAGGCGGTAGTGTAGTGGATAACGCGGGACTACCAATGCTGATTCGACCCCGCTTTTCTGGTCTGTCAGATGAGACTTTAAACCGAGGTCCCGTCTCCATATGGCCTATATATTGGTGGGACGTCAAACCTTGGTTCATTCTCTCACTTGTGTGAAAAATCATATATATTACATCTGCCACGGCTTTGTCATTTACGTTTGTGAAGCGACTAAATGGGAAATACGCTTAAATAGGATAAATAGCGCCTAAGTAGGAAAAGAAAAACACGCTATCTGGGAAAACAACTGTAGGCGCTTAAGTCAGGAAATGCTTCTGAAGAGTATGGATTACATTTAACAGAACACATGCATTCTTCTGTTCCATGCCAAATTCGTATAATTTAAATATAACCGAAGCAAGGGTAAACATGCCGCTGCCTTGTGCTTTGCAAAATGATCTAAGCCGTTATCCCAGGCGCCGGGGTTCGGGAAGTCAACTGAATGAAAGTCAGAAAGGATCAAAATTTGAATTCAAATTATGTAAATGGTTTACTTAATACATCATAATCATTTACCTCTGCATACAGGAAGTTTTAAAGGGAAAAAGGCACATATTCTCATGACGCGACAGAATTATCATGTACTGACTGCTGCTATCAGGTAAATGACTGATATATCACCTATTTCCCTTAATTACTGGCTCAGGCTCTTAACTGCAGCTGCCTACATCATGTACATTCACTGTGGAATATTTTCTTGTATTTTGCTTATGCATTTTGCGCAAGTAAATTCGTTGATAAATTTTAATTCTGTAAAGTATATTCTGTAATAGTTTGAGTCATCTTATAATTTTTAGTCCCATACACTTCCTCTCTGATAGCGTTGCAAACTTCTTGATGTGTTCATTGAGCTAAGTAGTTGCGTCTTGCTTGCAAATATATAGCTTGTCATAATACTCCGTAAGTCTTGTCCCTGCAATATGGCCATTTCTAAACTTATTTCCGACCAGATGGAAACGGCCGAAACATAGTAGGACCTTCAAATACCGGGCTTCCATTTTCACTGATTCTTCCATAAGATGCATAGACCATCAGATACATAGACATGGCGGGTGTGTCATAACAGGCAGGTAGTGCTCACTATTCGCGAGTACCCCGATCACATTTCTGTTTTATTGGGGGTTTCTATGTATCAACATATTTCGGTTTGGTAGATATTTATATGGTTATGCGCTCGGAGATATGATTTTGCTTCTTTGACCACTCAACTAGTACCAGTATTTTTTCAGGATTTCTGTGCCGACGGGTGAAGCTTGTCATGTGAACATCCTGCGGCGCCCATCAGTCCATCCATACTTCCGTAATTTTTTTCGGTGGGGACTCTAGTTGTTTTTAAAAGAAAATGGTTCCGTTCTTTTGACGAATATCGCCGATGATGGCCATCTTTGACGTTACTCGTTACTTTGCCGTTACTCGTTATCGTACACTATATCGTACTCTTAACAAAACAACAGTATCTTTTTTCCTGTGAACAACGACCAAGCCTTCTCTTCCCTAGCTGATCACGTTTAGCACTTTGTTCTTTCTTGCAATCACTATATCAAATTCTTTCCTAATCATTCCTGTTCCAATCTACCCTACCACACCCTACCTTATACATGTATTACTTTACCAATAACCACCCATACAACTTTCATATAATTTTCTATCTAACCCTGCATTACCAAGGCTTGCCGTAATTTAGCTAACATCAGCCAAACCTAACATAACCTGCTCGTCATCCACTATTCCGTCCTACCGTCACTAAGCCATCCCATCACCCTGCCCTGTCTGATAAGGCGAGGTACGCCCTACCTTACTGAACTATACCCTACTATACCTTTTCTCGATCTGCTATTTCCTAACATTTCCGTTCGTAATATAACTTATTCTACCATACATGTACCTTTACACCATACTATAACTAATATAATTTCAATTCATCCATTCACTGCCCTGGTCTACCGAATCATCTTTACCTTGCCCGTCATATACCGGCCGTGTGCTTTCATACTTTACCCACCCTGGCTTTCATTGTCGCCTCCTACTCCACATACCCAAGCGAAACTCACATTACGTTTTACATCAGTGAATGAAAGAACCTTTTCATGAGGACTCTGTTTCGCCAGGCTAGGCTGTGTATCCATCTTGCTGCTCATGTTTATCAAAATACCACACTACACTACACTACTTGTCTCAGCGATACCGTATTTGCCTTTCCAGATAGCCGTTAATTTGTCCTACTTAAGCGCATTCCCCATTTAGTCGCTTCACATACGTTCAAATTGCAAAATGAAACAGTCATAATGGTAAAGTTTATGAATAATACGGATAGTAATATCGGAAGAGACAGAAGCAGGAAGGAAGGCCGACTGAAAGAGGTAGACACACAGACAGCCGGGTCAAGGAGAAAAATAGAAAGGTAGACAGAAAGGCACAAGTGCCAGTTTTGCTGTTTTGCATGAGTCTTCTATAGCATGGAATATCATTATGTCATTTTTGATCCACCCCCGGTATACGTACATACATACAGACAAAGGTAAGAGTGAGAAAGAGAATAAAGACATGGACAGAACGAGACAGATAGAATATAAACTAGATCTGTTTTTGATAAAGAAAAGGGTTTCCGCCTCCCTCATTATTCTTTAATCAAACATTTGGGTTAAGTTATGGTTCTAATACTCTGAGTATTAACTGAAAATGCTCTATATTTGCACCAAGTTTCGTGAAATTATCTGCAATGGTTTTAAAGTTAAAGAGCGGACCAGTTTCCATACTTAAAATAACAAAGGGACAGAATTCTGAAAAATGTAGATTGCATGAAGGCTCTCATTCTCTGCATATTGTCTGATAATGCTTTATATTTGTACGATGTTTTATGAAATTATTTATCACAGTCTGAAAGTTATAGACCTAACATGATTTCAAAAGATTACCAAGGGACTAAATTTCATCAAAATTGTACATGGAGTTATGATTCGTATTCTCTGCAGATCATCTAATGAGGCTTTATATTTGTACCGAGTTTTGTAAAATATCTTCAAAGGCTTTAAAGGTATAGAGCGGACAAGATCTCCATATTGAAAGAAACAAAGGGACATACTTCGTTTAACATGTAGATATAGTTACGGTTCCTGTTCTCTGTACATTGTTTGATAGTGCTTTTTTATTTGTAGCAAGTGTCCTCAAAATATCTTCAATGCTTTTAAAGTTATAGACCAGAAACTATTTCTATACAGGCAGTTAAAAGGGACATAATGCTGCAAAAAAGTAGGAGGAGTTACAGTTCTTATTTTCTGCACATCATATGATGGCGCTTTATATTTGTATAACTTTCATGAATACATCTTCGACGGTTTTAAATTTATAGAGTGACAACGATTTCCATATCTAAAATTACAAAGGGCCATCGATCCATAATAAATATAGGTGGAGTTATGGTTCTTGTTTTATGCACATCGTCTGATATGCTTTATGGTTCCAAGTTTTGTGACAGTACCTTCAACGGTTTTAATCTGCAGAGCGGACGCGATTTATGTAACTAAAATTACAAAGAAGCGTTATTCCGTAAAAAATGTTAGTGGAGTTACTGTTCTTATTTTTTGGCATGTCATTTGATGATGTTTTATATTTGAACAAAGTTACATGAAAATATCTTTGGCGGTCTTCAAGTTATATACCAAACACGATTTCCTTACAGAAAATTACAAAAGAGCATAATTCGGTAAGAGATATTCTGAGTACCAGTTCCTGTTCTATGCTTATCTTCTGATGATGCTTTATATTTGTACCAAGTTATGTGGAAACGTCCTCAATTGTTTTTAAGTTATAGAGCGGACGCCATTTCCATACTGAAAATCACAAAGGAGCGTAATTCTGAAACAAATGTAAACGGGGTTATGGTGTTCATTCTCTGAACATACGTCTTATGATACTTGATATTTGTGCAAAGTTTCATGAAAATATCTGTAAGGGTTTCAAAGTTACAGAGTGGACACGATTTCCATACTAAAAAATACATAGGGCATCATTCAGTAAAGCTGTAGATTGAGTTACGGTTCTTGCTCTCTGCACATTGTCTGATGATGTTTTATTTTGTGTCAAGCTTCATGAAACTATCTCGAATGGTTTCAGATTTATAGAGCGAACACTTTTTTTACATGCTAAACTTTTCAAAGGAGAATATTAAAATTCAGTAAAAATGCAGGTGGAGTTGTAGTCCTTGCTGTCTGCACATTGTGTGATAGTGCTTTATATTAATATGAACTTACGTGATAATATCTCGAACGGTTTTAGAGTTATGATGCAAATATAATTTGTGACAGACAGGCGGACAGGCACACAACTTTGAAAAAAAAGAAAAAAAAGAAAAAAAAAAAATATGTCTCCTACAGAAGGGGGTGGGGAGACATAATGGACAATGTTGGTGAATTCAAAAAAGACTGACACCCATAAGGTTCACTCTCATGAATGTGGCACGTCCTTGTTGTACTGTTTATGAAAAAGATGTAACAGTTCTACATCCAACGCGATCTTCTTTCCTTTCTATCCATCCCACGAAATTATGACGAATAAAGGATGATGAACATGTATAACGCAGGCATCTACATACCTCACGGAAACACAAAAAAATGAGATTCATTAAAAGTCTTCAAAGTATCTGACGCCATATTGGACTATACGAGACGAAGGAAATGCTCAATTTTCATTGGTCAAAATTTGGAAACAATCGCAAGCCTTTGGATGATAAAACAATAGAACGCTGACGTACATACATGTATGCAGACGGACTGACAGTCAGACGGACGAACGGAGGCACAAATAGGTCAGACAGACGTATGAATACACAGACACACACATACAAACATCGAAGTTAGAAGTAAGAAGTTAGAAGTTAGAAGTAAGAAGTTAGAAGTAAGAAGTTAGAAGTTAGAAATAAGGATTATCACTGACATACATACATACATACATACATACATACATACATACATACAAATGACCCGACTAACTGATTGACGGTCGGACGGACTTACGGATATCGAGCGACATGGAGACCTACATACTTAAGGCAACCATAAACACAGACTGATATGATAGACAGACGGACAGACGGGCGGACGGACGGAAACACAGGAAGACATTAGACTGACCGGTAGACATATAGTCGGTCAGTCATACAACGTATATATAAATATGTTCGAATGGAAGTGCGGTCAGACGAACGGACACATAATTTTAAGCATACACTGACGCACTTTTTACACGGTCACACGCCCACATGTATGCACGCTGCGGACTCGCATGCTCGTATGCACCCATACACACGCACATACAAACATCGAAGTTAGAAGTAAGAAGTTAGAAGTTAGAAGTAAGAAGTTAGAAGTTAGAAGTAAGAAGTTAGAAGTAAGAAATAAGGATTGTCTCGGACATACATACATACATACATACATACAAATGAACAGACCGACTGTTGACGGACGGACGGACTTACGGATATCGAGCGACATGTCAGTATGTTCATTTGTATGTATGTATGTATGTATGTATGTATGTATGTATGTATGTATGTATGTATGTATGTATGTTTGTATGTATGTCCGAGAATATCCTTATTTCTTACTTCTAACTTCTTACTTCTAACTTCTTACTTCTAACTTCTAACGTCTTACTTCTTACTTCTAACTTCTAACTTCTTACATCTAACTTCTAACTTCTTACTTCTAACTTCTAACTTCTAACTTCTTACTTCTAACTTCTATTTCTAACTTCGATGTTCGTATGTGCTTGTGTGTATGGGTTCGTACGAGCATGCGCGTCCGCAGCGTGCATACATGTGGGCGTGTGAACGTGTAAAAAGCCCGTCAGTGCATCAGTGCAAGCCCGTCAGTGCATCAGTGCATGCTTAAAATTATTTGTCCGTTCGTCTGACCATCTGACTTAAGTATGTAGGTCTCCATGTCGCTCGATATCCGTAATTCCGTCCGTCCGTCAACAGTCAGTCTGTTCATTTGTATGTATGTATGTATGTATGTATGTATGTATGTATGTATGTATTAAGTCCGAGACAATCCTTATTTCTTACTTCTAACTTCTTACTTCTAACTTCTTACTTCTAACTTCTTACTTCTAACTTCTTACTTCTAACTTCGATGTTTGTATGTGCATGTGTATGGGTGCGTACGAGCATGCGAGTCCGCAGCGTGCATACATGTGGGCGTGTGACCGTGTAAAAAATGCGTCAGTGTATGCTTAAAATTATTTGTCCGTTCGTCTGACCGCACTTCCATTCGAACATATTTATATATACGTTGTATGACTGACCGACTATATGTCTACCGGTCAGTCTAATGTCTTCCGGTGTTTCCGTCCGTCCGCCCGTCTGTCCGTCTGTCTATCATACGGTATCAGTCTGTGTTTATGGTTGCCTTAAGTATGTAGGTCTCCATGTCGCTCGATATCCGTAAGTCCGTCCGACCGTCAATCAGTTAGTCGGGTCATTTGTATGTATGTATGTATGTATGTATGTATGTATGTATGTATGTATGTATGTATGTATGTATGTCAGTGATAATCCTTATTTCTAACTTCTAACTTCTTACTTCTAACTTCTTACTTCTAACTTCTAACTTCTTACTTCTAACTTCTAACTTCTTACTTCTAACTTCTAACTTCGATGTTCGTATGTGCTTGTGTGTATGGGTTCGTACGAGCATGCGCGTCCGCAGCGTGCATACATGTGGGCGTGTGAACGTGTAAAAAGCATGTCAGTGCATGCTTAAAATTATTTGTCCGTTCGTCTGACCGTCTGACTTAAGTATGTAGGAGAATTCTCCATGTCGCTCGATATCCGTAAGTCCGTCCGTACATATACTTAAGTCAGATGGTCAGACGAACGGACAAATAATTTTAAGCATGCACTGACGCACTGACGCGCTTTTTACAAGTTCACACGCCCACATGTATGCACGCTGCGGACGCGCATGCTCGTACGAACCCATACACACAAGCACATACGAACATCGAAGTTAGAAGTTAGAAGTAAGAAGTTAGAAGTTAGAAGTAAGAAGTTAGAAGTTAGAAGTAAGAAGTTAGAAGTAAGAAGTTAGAAGTTAGAAATAAGGATTGTCACTGACATACATACATACATACATACATACATACATACATACATACATACATACATACATACAAATGACCCGACTAACTGATTGACTGTCGGACGGACTTACGGATATCGAGCGACATGGAGACCTACATACTTAAGGCAACCATAAACACAGACTGATATGATAGACAGACGGACAGACGTGCGGACGGACGGAAACACAGGAAGACATTAGACTGACCGGTAGACATATAGTCGGTCAGTCATACAACGTATATATAAATATGTTCGAATGGAAGTGCGGTCAGACGAAAGGACAAATACTTTTAAGCATACACTGACGCACTTTTTACACGGTTACACGCCCACATGTATGCACGCTGCGGACTCGCATGCTCGTACGCACCCATACACACGCACATACATACAAACATCGAAGTTAGAAGTAAGAAGTTAGAAGTAAGAAGTTAGAAGTAAGTAATAAGGATTGTCTCGGACTTAATACATACATACATACATACATACATACATACATACATACATACATACATACATACATACAAATGAACAGACTGACTGTTGACGGACGGACGGACTTACGGATATCGAGCGACATGGAGGCCTACATACTTAAGTCAGACGGTCAGACGAACGGACAAATAATTTTAAGCATGCACTGATGCACTGACGGGCTTTTTACACGTTCACACGCCCACATGTATGCACGCTGCGGACGCGCATACGAACATCGAAGTTAGAAGTTAGAAGTTAGAAGTAAGAAGTTAGAAGTTAGAAGTAAGAAGTTAGAAGTAAGAAGTAAGAAGTTAGAAGTTAGAAATAAGGATTATCACTGACATACATACATACATACATACATACATACATACATACATACATACATACATACATACATACAAATGACCCGACTAACTGATTGACGGTCGGACGGACTTACGGATATCGAGCGACATGGAGACCTACATACTTAAGGCAACCATAAACACAGACTGATATGATAGACAGACGGACAGACGCGCGGACGGACGGAAACACCGGAAGACATTAGACTGACCGGTAGACATATAGTCGGTCAGTCATACAACGTATATATAAATATGTTCGAATGGAAGTGCGGTCAGACGAACGGACAAATAATTTTAAGCATACACTGACGCATTTTTTACACGGTCACACGCCCACATGTATGCACGCTGCGGACTCGCATGCTCGTACGCACCCATACACACGCACATACAAACATCGAAGTTAGAAGTAAGAAGTTAGAAGTAAGAAGTTAGAAGTAAGAAGTTAGAAGTAAGAAATAAGGATTGTCTCGGACTTAATACATACATACATACATACATACATACATACATACATACATACATACAAACAAATGAACAGACTGACTGTTGACGGACGGACGGAATCTCGGATATCGAGCGACATGGAGACCTACATACTTAAGTCAGATGGTCAGACGAACGGACAAATAATTTTAAGCATGCACTGATGCACTGACGGGCTTGCACTGATGCACTGACGGGCTTTTTACACGTTCACACGCCCACATGTATGCACGCTGCGGACGCGCATGCTCGTACGAACCCATACACACAAGCACATACGAACATCGAAGTTAGAAATAGAAGTTAGAAGTAAGAAGTTAGAAGTTAGAAGTAAGAAGTTAGAAGTTAGATGTAAGAAGTTAGAAGTTAGAAGTAAGAAGTAAGAAGTTAGAAGTTAGAAGTAAGAAGTTAGAAGTAAGAAGTTAGAAGTAAGAAATAAGGATATTCTCGGACATACATACATACATACATACATACATACATACATACATACATACAAATGAACATACTGACTGTTGACGGACGGACGGACTTACGGATATCGAGCGACATGGAGACCTACATACTTAAGTCAGATGGTCAGACGAACGGACAAATAATTTTAAGCATGCACTGACGCACTGACGCGCTTTTTACAAGTTCACACGCCCACATGTATGCACGCTGCGGACGCGCATGCTCGTACGAACCCATACACACAAGCACATACGAAGTTAGAAGTTAGAAGTAAGAAGTTAGAAGTTAGAAGTAAGAAGTTAGAAGTTAGAAGTAAGAAGTTAGAAGTAAGAAGTTAGAAGTTAGAAATAAGGATTGTCACTGACATACATACATACATACATACATACATACATACATACATACATACAAATGACCCGACTAACTGATTGACTGTCGGACGGACTTACGGATATCGAGCGACATGGAGACCTACATACTTAAGGCAACCATAAACACAGACTGATATGATAGACAGACGGACAGACGTGCGGACGGACGGAAACACAGGAAGACATTAGACTGACCGGTAGACATATAGTCGGTCAGTCATAGAACGTATATATAAATATGTTCGAATGGAAGTGCGGTCAGACGAAAGGACAAATAATTTTAAGCATACACTGACGCACTGTTTACACGGTTACACGCCCACATGTATGCACGCTGCGGACTCGCATGCTCGTACGCACCCATACACACGCACATACAAACATCGAAGTTAGAAGTAAGAAGTTAGAAGTAAGAAGTTAGAAGTAAGTAATAAGCATTGTCTCGGACTTAATACATACATACATACATACATACATACATACATACATACATACATACAAATGAACAGACTGACTGTTGACGGACGGACGGACTTACGGATATCGAGCGACATGGAGACCTACATACTTACGTCAGACGGTCAGACGAACGGACAAATAATTTTAAGCATGCACTGATGCACTGACGGGCTTTTTACACGTTCACACGCCCACATGTATGCACGCTGCGGACGCGCATACGAACATCGAAGTTAGAAGTTAGAAGTTAGAAGTAAGAAGTTAGAAGTTAGAAGTAAGAAGTTAGAAGTTAGAAATAAGGATTATCACTGACATACATACATACATACATACATACAAATGACCCGACTAACTGATTGACGGTCGGACGGACTTACGGATATCGAGCGACATGGAGACCTACATACTTAAGGCAACCATAAACACAGACTGATATGATAGACAGACGGACAGACCGGCGGACGGACGGAAACACCGGAAGACATTAGACTGACCGGTAGACATATAGTCGGTCAGTCATACAACGTATATATAAATATGTTCGAATGGAAGTGCGGTCAGACGAACGGACAAATAATTTTAAGCATACACTGACGCATTTTTTACACGGTCACACGCCCACATGTATGCACGCTGCGGACTCGCATGCTCGTACGCACCCATACACACGCACATACAAAAATCGAAGTTAGAAGTAAGAAGTTAGAAGTAAGAAGTTAGAAGTAAGAAGTTAGAAGTAAGAAATAAGGATTGTCTCGGACTTAATACATACATACATACATACATACATACATACATACATACAAATAAACAGACTGACTGTTGACGGACGGACGGACTTACGGATATCGAGCGACATGGAGACATACATACTTAAGTCAGACGGTCAGACGAACGGACAAATAATTTTAAGCATGCACTGATGCACTGACGGGCTTTTTACACGTTCACACGCCCACATGTATGCACGCTGCGGACGCGCATGCTCGTACGAACCCATACACACAAGCACATACGAACATCGAAGTTAGAAATAGAAGTTAGAAGTAAGAAGTTAGAAGTTAGAAGTTAGAAGTAAGAAGTTAGAAGTTAGAAGTAAGAAGTTAGAAGTTAGAAGTAAGAAGTTAGAAGTAAGAAGTTAGAAGTAAGAAATAAGGATTGTCTCGGACATACATTCAAACATACATACATACATACATACATACATACATACATACATACATACATACATACAAATGAACAGACTGACTGTTGACGGACGAACGGACTTACGGATATCGAGCGACATGGAGACCTACATACTTAAGTCAGATGGTCAGACGAACGGACAAATAATTTTAAGCATGCACTGACGCACTGACGCGCTTTTTACAAGTTCACACGCCCACATGTATGCACGCTGCGGACGCGCATGCTCGTACGAACCCATACACACAAGCACATACGAAGTTAGAAGTTAGAAGTTAGAAGTAAGAAGTTAGAAGTTAGAAGTAAGAAGTTAGAAGTTAGAAGTAAGAAGTTAGAAGTAAGAAGTTAGAAGTTAGAAATAAGGATTGTCACTGACATACATACATACATACATACATACATACATACATACATACATACATACAAATGACCCGACTAACTGATTGACGGTCGGACGGACCTACGGATATCGAGCGACATGGAGACCTACATACTTAAGGCAACCATAAACACAGACTGATATGATAGACAGACGGACAGACGTGCGGACGGACGGAAACACAGGAAGACATTAGACTGACCGGTAGACATATAGTCGGTCAGTCATACAACGTATATATAAATATGTTCGAATGGAAGTGCGGTCAGACGAAAGGACAAATAATTTTAAGCATACACTGACGCACTTTTTACACGGTTACACGCCCACATGTATGCACGCTGCGGACTCGCATGCTCGTACGCACCCATACACACGCACATACAAACATCGAAGTTAGAAGTAAGAAGTTAGAAGTAAGAAGTTAGAAGTAAGTAATAAGGATTGTCTCGGACTTAATACATACATACATACATACATACATACATACATACATACATACATACATACATACATACATACATACAAATGAACAGACTGACTGTTGACGGACGGACGGACTTACGGATATCGAGCGACATGGAGACCTACATACTTAATGCAACCATAAACACAGACTGATATGATAGACAGACGGACAGACGGGCGGACGGACGGAAACACAGGAAGACATTAGACTGACCGGTAGACATATAGTCGGTCAGTCATACAACGTATATATAAATATGTTCGAATGGACGTGCGGTCAGACGAACGGACAAATAATTTTAAGCATACACTGACGCATTTTTTACACGGTCACACGCCCACATGTATGCACGCTGCGGACTCGCATGCTCGTACGCACCCATACACACGCACATACAAACATCGAAGTTAGAAGTAAGAAGTTAGAAGTTAGAAGTAAGAAGTTAGAAGTTAGAAGTAAGAAGTTAGAAGTAAGAAATAAGGATTGTCTCGGACATACATACATACATACATACATACATACATACAAATGAACAGACTGACTGTTGACGGACGGACGGACTTACGGATATCGAGCGACATGGAGACCTACATACTTAAGTCAGACGGTCAGACCAACGGACAAATAATTTTATTCTCCATGTATGTATGTATGTATGTATGTATGTCAGTGATAATCCTTATTTCTAACTTCTAACTTCTTACTTCTAACTTCTTACTTCTAACTTCTAACTTCTTACTTCTAACTTCTAACTTCTTACTTCTAACTTCTAACTTCGATGTTCGTATGTGCTTGTGTGTATGGGTTCGTACGAGCATGCGCGTCCGCAGCGTGCATACATGTGGGCGTGTGAACGTGTAAAAAGCATGTCAGTGCATGCTTAAAATTATTTGTCCGTTCGTCTGACCGTCTGACTTAAGTATGTAGGAGAATTCTCCATGTCGCTCGATATCCGTAAGTCCGTCCGTCCGTCAACAGTCAGTATGTTCATTTGTATGTATGTATGTATGTATGTATGTATGTATGTATGTATGTATGTATGTTTGTATGTATGTCCGAGAATATCCTTATTTCTTACTTCTAACTTCTGTATATGTATACATACGAACATCGAAGTTAGAAGTTAGAAGTTAGAAGTAAGAAGTAAGAAGTTAGAAGTTAGAAGTTAGAAGTAAGAAGTTAGAAGTAAGAAGATAGAAGTAAGAAGTTAGAAGTTAGAAATAAGGATTGTCACTGACATACATACATACATACATACATACATACATACAAATGACCCGACTAACTGATTGACGGTCGGATGGACTTACGGATATCGAGCGACATGGAGACCTACATACTTAAGGCAACCATAAACACAGACTGATATGATAGACAGACGGACAGACGGGCGGACGGACGGAAACACAGGAAGACATTAGACTGACCGGTAGACATATAGTCGGTCAGTCATACAACGTATATATAAATATGTTCGAATGGAAGTGCGGTCAGACGAACGGACAAATAATTTTAAGCATACACTGACGCACTTTTTACACGGTCACACGCCTACATGTATGCACGCTGCGGACTCGCATGCTCGTACGCACCCATACACACGCACATACAAACATCGAAGTTAGAAGTAAGAAGTTAGAAGTAAGAAGTTAGAAGTAAGTAATAAGGATTGTCTCGGACTTAATACATACATACATACATACATACATACATACATACATACATACATACATACATACAAATGAACAGACTGACTGTTGACGGACGGACGGACTTACGGATATCGAGCGACATGGAGACCTACATACTTAATGCAACCATAAACACAGACTGATATGATAGACAGACGGACAGACGGGCGGACGGACGGAAACACAGGAAGACATTAGACTGACCGGTAGACATATAGTCGGTCAGTCATACAACGTATATATAAATATGTTCGAATGGACGTGCGGTCAGACGAACGGACAAATAATTTTAAGCATACACTGACGCATTTTTTACACGGTCACACGCCCACATGTATGCACGCTGCGGACTCGCATGCTCGTACGCACCCATACACACGCACATACAAACATCGAAGTTAGAAGTAAGAAGTTAGAAGTTAGAAGTAAGAAGTTAGAAGTTAGAAGTAAGAAGTTAGAAGTAAGAAATAAGGATTGTCTCGGACATACATACATACATACATACATACATACATACAAATGAACAGACTGACTGTTGACGGACGGACGGACTTACGGATATCGAGCGACATGGAGACCTACATACTTAAGTCAGACGGTCAGACCAACGGACAAATAATTTTATTCTCCATGTATGTATGTATGTATGTATGTATGTCAGTGATAATCCTTATTTCTAACTTCTAACTTCTTACTTCTAACTTCTTACTTCTAACTTCTAACTTCTTACTTCTAACTTCTAACTTCTTACTTCTAACTTCTAACTTCGATGTTCGTATGTGCTTGTGTGTATGGGTTCGTACGAGCATGCGCGTCCGCAGCGTGCTGCATGTGGGCGTGTGAACGTGTAAAAAGCATGTCAGTGCATGCTTAAAATTATTTGTCCGTTCGTCTGACCGTCTGACTTAAGTATGTAGGAGAATTCTCCATGTCGCTCGATATCCGTAAGTCCGTCCGTCCGTCAACAGTCAGTATGTTCATTTGTATGTATGTATGTATGTATGTATGTATGTATGTATGTATGTATGTTTGTATGTATGTCCGAGAATATCCTTATTTCTTACTTCTAACTTCTGTATATGTATACATACGAACATCGAAGTTAGAAGTTAGAAGTTAGAAGTAAGAAGTAAGAAGTTAGAAGTTAGAAGTTAGAAGTAAGAAGTTAGAAGTAAGAAGATAGAAGTAAGAAGTTAGAAGTTAGAAATAAGGATTGTCACTGACATACATACATACATACATACATACATACATACAAATGACCCGACTAACTGATTGACGGTCGGATGGACTTACGGATATCGAGCGACATGGAGACCTACATACTTAAGGCAACCATAAACACAGACTGATATGATAGACAGACGGACAGACGGGCGGACGGACGGAAACACAGGAAGACATTAGACTGACCGGTAGACATATAGTCGGTCAGTCATACAACGTATATATAAATATGTTCGAATGGAAGTGCGGTCAGACGAACGGACAAATAATTTTAAGCATACACTGACGCACTTTTTACACGGTCACACGCCTACATGTATGCACGCTGCGGACTCGCATGCTCGTACGCACCCATACACACGCACATACAAACATCGAAGTTAGAAGTAAGAAGTTAGAAGTAAGAAGTTAGAAGTAAGTAATAAGGATTGTCTCGGACTTAATACATACATACATACATACATACATACATACATACATACATACATACATACATACATACAAATGAACAGACTGACTGTTGACGGACGGACGGACTTACGGATATCGAGCGACATGGAGACCTACATACTTAAGTCAGACGGTCAGACGAACGGACAAATAATTTTAAGCATGCACTGATGCACTGACGGGCTTTTTACATGTTCACACGCCCACATGTATGCACGCTGCGGACGCGCATACGAACATCGAAGTTAGAAGTTAGAAGTTAGAAGTAAGAAGTTAGAAGTTAGAAGTAAGAAGTTAGAAGTTAGAAATAAGGATTATCACTGACATACATACATACATACATACATACATACATACATACATACATACATACATACAAATGACCCGACTAACTGATTGACGGTCGGACGAACTTACGGATATCGAGCGACATGGAGACCTACATACTTAAGGCAACCATAAACACAGACTGATATGATAGACAGACGGACAGACGGGCGGACGGACGGAAACACCGGAAGACATTAGACTGACCGGTAGACATATAGTCGGTCAGTCATACAACGTATATATAAATATGTTCGAATGGAAGTGCGGTCAGACGAACGGACAAATAATTTTAAGCATACACTGACGCATTTTTTACACGGTCACACGCCCACATGTATGCACGCTGCGGACTCGCATGCTCGTACGCACCCATACACACGCACATACAAACATCGAAGTTAGAAGTAAGAAGTTAGAAGTAAGAAGTTAGAAGTAAGAAATAAGGATTGTCTCGGACTTAATACATACATACATACATACATACATACATACATACATACATACATACATACATACATACATACAAATAAACAGACTTACTGTTGACGGACGGACGGACTTACGGATATCGAGCGACATGGAGACCTACATACTTAAGTCAGACGGTCAGACGAACGGACAAATAATTTTAAGCATGCACTGATGCACTGACGGGCTTTTTACACGTTCACACGCCCACATGTATGCACGCTGCGGACGCGCATGCTCGTACGAACCCATACACACAAGCACATACGAACATCGAAGTTAGAAATAGAAGTTAGAAGTAAGAAGTTAGAAGTTAGAAGTAAGAAGTTAGAAGTTAGAAGTAAGAAGTTAGAAGTTAGAAGTAAGAAGTTAGAAGTAAGAAGTTAGAAGTAAGAAGTTAGAAGTAAGAAATAAGGATTGTCTCGGACATACATTCAAACATACATACATACATACATACATACATACATACATACATACAAATGAACAGACTGACTGTTGACGGACGGACGGACTTACGGATATCGAGCGACATGGAGACCTACATACTTAAGTCAGATGGTCAGACGAACGGACAAATAATTTTAAGCATGCACTGACGCACTGACGCGCTTTTTACAAGTTCACACGCCCACATGTATGCACGCTGCGGACGCGCATGCTCGTACGAACCCATACACACAAGCACATACGAAGCTAGAAGTTAGAAGTTAGAAGTAAGAAGTTAGAAGTTAGAAGTAAGAAGTTAGAAGTTAGAAGTAAGAAGTTAGAAGTAAGAAGTTAGAAGTTAGAAATAAGGATTGTCACTGACATACATACATACATACATACATACATACATACATACATACATACATACATACATACAAATGACCCGACTAACTGATTGACGGTCGGACGGACTTACGGATATCGAGCGACATGGAGACCTACATACTTAAGGCAACCATAAACACAGACTGATATGATAGACAGACGGACAGACGTGCGGACGGACGGAAACACAGGAAGACATTAGACTGACCGGTAGACATATAGTCGGTCAGTCATACAACGTATATATAAATATGTTCGAATGGAAGTGCGGTCAGACGAAAGGACAAATAATTTTAAGCATACACTGACGCACTTTTTACACGGTTACACGCCCACATGTATGCACGCTGCGGACTCGCATGCTCGTACGCACCCATACACACGCACATACAAACATCGAAGTTAGAAGTAAGAAGTTAGAAGTAAGAAGTTAGAAGTAAGTAATAAGGATTGTCTCGGACTTAATACATACATACATACATACATACATACATACATACATACATACATACATACATACATACATACATACGTACATACATACATACATACATACATACAAATGAACAGACTGACTGTTGACGGACGGACGGACTTACGGATATCGAGCGACATGGAGACCTACATACTTAATGCAACCATAAACACAGACTGATATGATAGACAGACGGACAGACGGGCGGACGGACGGAAACACAGGAAGACATTAGACTGACCGGTAGACATATAGTCGGTCAGTCATACAACGTATATATAAATATGTTCGAATGGAAGTGCGGTCAGACGAACGGACAAATAATTTTAAGCATACACTGACGCACTTTTTACACGGTCACACGCCCACATGTATGCACGCTGCGGACTCGCATGCTCGTACGCACCCATACACACGCACATACAAACATCGAAGTTAGAAGTAAGAAGTTAGAAGTTAGAAGTAAGAAGTTAGAAGTTAGAAGTAAGAAGTTAGAAGTAAGAAATAAGGATTGTCTCGGACATACATACATACATACATACATACATACATACATACAAATGAACAGACTGACTGTTGACGGACGGACGGACTTACGGATATCGAGCGACATGGAGACCTACATACTTAAGTCAGACGGTCAGACCAACGGACAAATAATTTTAAGCATGCACTGACATGCTTTTTACACGTTCACACGCCCACATGTATGCACGCTGCGGACGCGCATGCTCGTACGAACCCATACAAACAAGCACATACGAACATCGAAGTTAGAAGTTAGAAGTTAGAAGTAAGAAGTTAGAAGTTAGAAGTTAGAAGTAAGAAGTTAGAAGTAAGAAGTTAGAAGTAAGAAGTTAGAAGTTAGAAATAAGGATTGTCACTGACATACATACATACATACATACATACGTACATACATACAAATGACCCGACTAACTGATTGACGGTCGGATGGACTTACGGATATCGAGCGACATGGAGACCTACATACTTAAGGCAACCATAAACACAGACTGATATGATAGACAGACGGACAGACGGGCGGACGGACGGAAACACAGGAAGACATTAGACTGACCGGTAGACATATAGTCGGTCAGTCATACAACGTATATATAAATATGTTCGAATGGAAGTGCGGTCAGACGAACGGACAAATAATTTTAAGCATACACTGACGAACTTTTTACACGGTCACACGCCCACATGTATGCACGCTGCGGACTCGCATGCTCGTACGCACCCATACACACGCACATACAAACATCGAAGTAAGAAGTTAGAAGTTAGAAGTAAGAAGTTAGAAGTTAGAAGTAAGAAGTTAGAAGTAAGAAATAAGGATTGTCTCGGACATACATACATACATACATACATACATACATACAAATGAACAGACTGACTGTTGACGGACGGACGGACTTACGGATATCGAGCGACATGTAGACCTACATACTTAAGTCAGACGGTCAGACCAACGGACAAATAATTTTAAGCATGCACTGACATGCTTATTACACGTTCACACGCCCACATGTATGCACGCTGCGGACGCGCATGCTCGTACGAACCCATACAAACAAGCACATACGAACATCGAAGTTAGAAGTTAGAAGTAAGAAGTAAGAAGTTAGAAGTTAGAAGTAAGAAGTTAGAAGTTAGAAGTAAGAAGTTAGAAGTAAGAAGTTAGAAGTTAGAAATAAGGATTGTCACTGACATACATACATACATACATACATACATACATACATACATACATACATACATACATACAAATGACCCGACGAACTGATTGACGGTCGGACGGACTTACGGATATCGAGCGACATGGATACCTACATACTTAAGGCAACCATAAACACAGACTGATATGATAGACAGACGTACAGACGGGCGGACAGACGGACGGAAACACAGGCAGACATTAGACTGACAGGTAGATATATAGTCGGTCAGTCATACAACGTATATATAAATATGTTCGAATGGAAGTGCGGTCAGACGAACGGACAAATAATTTTTAGCATACACTGACGCACTGTTTACACGGTCACACGCCCACATGTATGCACGCTGCGGACTCGCATGCTCGTACGCACCCATACACACGCACATACAAACATCGAAGTTAGAAGTAAGAAGTAAGAAGTTAGAAGTAAGAAGTTAGAAGTAAGAAGTAAGAAGTTAGAAATAAGGATTGTCACTGACATACATACATACATACATACATACATACATACATACATACATACAAATGAACCGACTGACTGATTGACGGTCGGACGGACTTACGGATATCGAGCGACATGGAGACCTACATACTTAAGGCAACCATAAACACAGACTGATATGATAGACAGACGTACAGACGGGCGGACAGACGGACGGAAACACAGGCAGACATTAGACTGACAGGTAGACATATAGTCGGTCAGTCATACAACGTATATATAAATATGTTCGAATGGAAGGGCGGTCAGACGAACGGTCAAATAATTTCTAATCATGCACTGACGCACTCACGCACTTTTTACACGTTCACACGCCCAATGTATGCACGCTGCGGACGCGCATGCTCGTACGCACCCATACACACACGCACATACGAACATCGAAGTTAGAAGTTAGAAGTAAGAAGTTAGAAGTAAGAAGTAAGAAGTAAGAAGTTAGAAGTAAGAAATAGAAGTAAGAAGTTAGAAGTTAGAAATAAGGATTGTCACATACATACATACATACATACATACATACATACATACATACATACATACAAATGAACCGACTGACTGATTGACGGTCGGACGGACTTACGGATATCGAGCGACATGGAGACCTACATACTTAAGGCAACCATAAACACAGACTGATATGATAGACAGACGGACAGATGGGCGGACAGACGGACGGACGCACAGGCAGACATTAGACTGACCGGTAGACATATAGTCGGTCAGTCATACAACGTATATATAAATATGTTCGAATGGAAGGGCGGTCAGACGGCCGGACAAATAATTTTTAAGCATGCACTGACGCACTCACGCACTTTTTACACGTTCACACGCCCAATGTATGCACGATGCGGACGCGCATGCTCGTACGCATCCGTACACACACACGCACATACAAACATCGAAGTTAGAAGTTAGAAGTAGGAAGTTAGAAGTTAGAAGTAAGAAGTTAGAAGTAAGAAGTTAGAAGTTAGAAGTAAGAAATAAGGATTGTCACGGACATACATACATACATACATACATACATACATACATACATACATACATACAAACATACATACATACATACATACCTACATACATACATACATACATACATACATACATACATACATACATACATACAAACATACATACAAATGAACAGACTGACTGTTGACGGACGGACGGACTTACGGATATCGAGCGACATGGAGATCTACATACTTAAGTCAGACGGTCAGACGAACGGACAAATAATTTTAAGCATGCACTGACGCACTGACGCGCTTTTTACACGTTCACACGCCCACATGTATGCACGCTGCGGACGCGCATGCTCGCACGCACCCATACACACACGCACATACGAACATCGAAGTTAGAAGTTAGAAGTAAGAAGTTAGAAGTTAGAAGTAAGAAGTTAGAAGTTAGAAGTAAGAAGTTAGAAGTAAGAAGTTAGAAGTTAGAAGTTAGAAATAAGGATTGTCACTGACATACATACACAGGCAGACATTAGACTGACCGGTAGACATATAGTCGGTCAGTCATACAACGTATATATAAATATGTTCGAATGGAAGGGCGGTCAGACGAACGGACAAATAATTTCTAAGCATGCACTGACGCACTCACCCACTTTTTACACGTTCACACGCCCACATGTATGCACGCTGCGGACGCGCATGCTCGTACGCACCCGTACACACACGCACATAAAAACATCGAAGTTAGAAGTTAGAAGTAAGAAGTTAGAAGTAAGAAGTTAGAAGTTAGAAGTAAGAAGTTAGAAGTTAGAAGTTAGAAGTAAGAAGTTAGAAGTTAGAAGTTAGAAATAAGAAATGTCCCTATCCGGCTTTCGTATAAATCAGATACGACAAATCTGAAATGCTTAATAGTCCTACATCAGTTAGAGATCAAGCCCATCCAAATACTGTGAACAGCTCATGCAGTCTAATAGGATTTTATGGTGTATCAAATTGCCCCATGCTCATTGCATCAACTTGCCCAACCCATGCCCCACGTGACATTCAGCAAGGTAGACAACTATTACACAATGTTTTCCTTCAAAAGAGAATATGATTTTGAAGATTAAAGATTTGTCTACCTGTGTGCATAAATGAATTATGAACAACCAGAAATAAATGCGCGCTAAACGAAAAATTGCAAAATACCTGTAAATTTACTTAGATGTGTCAAAAATGAATTTTTCTTCACCAAATTCTTATTTATTGTCCAAACTGCGCAAAACTTCGGGAAAAGATGGTGTCTGTCAGTGACTACTTTAATTCATCATTTCTGACGTCCATAATGACGTCATTGTCTCTTTATTCCCACTGCATCAACTTGCCCCGTGCATCAACTATCCCAGGTCTCCCCTGTGTGCGGGTCGGTGTTTTGTGGATATTTTCTCCCGGCTATCATCTCTCTTCTTTCTCTCTCTCTGTGAGACGGCTCGCTGTAGGCAGAAATACTGTCTCAAAGAGCCGATGAACACAAATCAACCAACCAAACAAAGCTCACAAGACTAAGCGGGTACTGAGCTCCTAATTTTGCCGGATTCTATTGGACTCACGAGGAATATTACTACAAAAGAGATGTAAATATTTCAATGGGAAAAAATAGGGAAAAATATAGAAATTATTTACATTTGTTAAACTGGGGCCGAAGTGATTATGGCCATTGGGCCGGGATGAATAGGGGCCGAAGTGACTAGGGGCCGGAGTGTCCAGGAGTTTATTCCTAGATGGGGCCGAGATGGTTTGGGCCGAGATGACTAGAGGCCGAGATGTCTAGGGGACGAGATGGTTTGGGGCCGAAGTGTCCTGTTACCGTCTAATTCAAATTCAAAGTTGAAATAAAATAATGTAACAGATAACAAAAAATAAATAGATGTATAATCATATAAAAGAAAATACAGAAATAATAGATTTTGTAAGATTGTCTGTATATTCAATATAGGTGTTTGCAAAGGTATATGTACAGTTTTCCTCAAATTTATTGAGAATTGCATTTTGGCGCACAGTTGCTAGCCATACATGCTCAACAACCGCTTAAATGCGTAAATTACTATCAAAGAACCTCTTTTTCAAGTTTGATACACAAAAATAACAGTATGGTGCATTTTCTTTCGTGAGTGCTAGGTAAGGATGGGCTTGGGTACACCCCTGTAAAAATTTGTCCCTTGATTTCGACTATATTTTTCCATACTACCTTTGCTAGAAATAGACTATCTCGGGTGAAATATTTATTTTCTCCATTGTGCAATACCATCTACTTTATCAACGTTGCCTTTAATAGTTTGCATGGTGTAAAGTTATTAATTCCAGTTTCTGAATCAGGGACTGGCTGTTATATTATAGGAAGTATATTGAAGGCATCAGAAACAGCAAAAAATCTGATCTGTTAGTGATCTGAACGGAATATTTTTGGCAAGGTATTGACAATCATGTCAAAACTCACATCTTTTAAAGCACATTTACTAAGCCTTACAAAAATATAGTTTTGAGCCATTTCTGTCGAGATGTATAGAATAAGAATGAATCAGAGCAACATACCCTCGGTCAAAATTGCAATTTTCCCCAATTTCAGACACTTTTTCGAAATGAAGTCTCTTGTTTGAACGCCAGCAGCATCAGCAGCTGACAAGATCACACAAAATTCTGTTTTCAGTTCACCAACACCTTATCTCTAGATGAGAAAACCATTCAAAAATCAATTGATTTGTCATAATTTTTTCCACAAATATCGATTTTATTTGGTAAGGGTACATAATTTTCCAGTCAGAAAAAAAATCTCTCGGTGGGACAATTCAAGGGGAGGTAACATTTTTGACTCAAACATATGAGTAATACTGGTATGCTAAAAGGTTCACAAGGGGATGTTGTTAACTAAGTAAACAAAGATATTAAGTATATACATGATCTGTCAACTATCAGTGCTTAATTTTCACTTTGCAAAAAATTCTCAATAATTTTGAGGAATACTATATATAAAGGTACACAGGATATTTATGTATGTTTTAGTGTATAAATGTGAGTGTGAGCGCATACATGTTTGTGTGTGAGTAAATGTGCATATAAATGAAATTTAATAAAGGTTAAATATACACCGGCTGACAATGAGCTTAGTTTTGTTCCAATCGAAATTGTATATATGAATGTAGTGGTCCCTCATTGTGTCCATCTTCAACAAGATGGTCCCTATGAGGGCTCACAGCGTGTTGTTTTGTTTTGCACAGGGGAGACGTTCTCTAAATGGTGGTTGAGTATCGTAGGTGAAGATCTTAGTCTTAGATGTTTACTTCATCCATTTCTTTGAATATTGGACAAAAAATTCATATGTGCCGCGACACGAGAAAACCAACGTGCGACAAGCGAAGACTCAGATGAGCCTGGACATCCGCCTAGTCTGATCAGACTCTTCGCTAAGCGCTTAATGGGAAGCTGAGAGCCTAAGCTAGATTTATGCGGACAGCGAAGACTGTGATCAGACTGGGCGGATGCCCAGGCTGATCTGAGTCTGCGCTGGCCGCACAACCACATTGTTGGTTTTGTCGTGTCGCTGCTCATATTTATCCAATTTATATTTATAAGATACTTTTCACCCTATATCTAATTCATCTAATTCGATGAAAATTGTAAACTTCTTAAATATGGAAATGAAATAACAAAAAAAAAAAAAAAAAAGAAAAAAAAAAAAAAGAAAAAAAAATACAAAAAAAAAAACCTAATAAAGATAGCTGTGTATTTTACTACTGACAGTATCTGCAACTTTGAGCCTAATATTTGAGTGATTGCTTAGCGAAATGTACAGTAAATGTCCTGATAACTATATTATTTCCAAAACACTTGTACTCACCTAGTGGAATTTGAATCGAGTGACTTGGATATTTCTCAAGACTGTTGGCAAGCATGGCAGACCTAGATCAGGCTGCTTCACCAATCAGTCTGTGCCAGCTTGGGAAGGTTTCCTTATATGTTTGAGCCCTAACAATTAGAGAAAATGAAGTATTAAGGATCATATACTCATATGCAAGTTTCCAATACAGTGCTCCAGATGAAAGGGGTTGACAGGGATAATTTTGGGATTGGGTTTCCTTTCTTATCATAAGACATGGCCCCGTGCCAACCGGGGGGTATAAATAGTTGGATGCTTTCGCTTGTGGCAGGTGGTGAAACCCCACTATACAAGCAACCGTCCGTTATATAGTTCATACAGTTTAATTGATCAAATTTAAATGATCAAATCTTCCGTACAAACAGATCCAACGTGCGAATTTAAATAAAATCCCATTTAGAAATTTTAGATATATTTAAGTAGGCACAAACGCGAATTCTATCCTTTCGATCTTTACTATTTCATGATACTAACATGCTTCATTTGTTTGTGTATCATTCTGTGCCCGTGGGTCGCACACGGGACGAAGATTATTACCTCATCTGTGTTTAACAATTGTCTTGTGTTTGTATCACTTTTCCAAACTCGAGCACGTTGCACTTTAAAATAAGAAAGAAATTTGTCTCGACAGAAAAATAATAAACAATGTCTTCTGTAGCAATTGTCTGCTATGTTTTGTTTGCATATACCTTAGTTTCAAATCATTTAACAAATCTTATATGTTACTACCTCTTCTTACCTATATAGTAACTTTGACAACTTCTTAGTCTCATTGCATATACTCCGGATATGGATCTTCTATTCCGACAACGCCAAAGACGTCTTTTCAGCAAACGGTTCTTTTTTTCCCTTTGTCTGTGGGGAATAAAATTTACAGGCCACTTTACTTCTGTAGTGGACGGGGTGAAATTCCCTGTCAAAACAGGAGCCACTAGTTTGCCGTGGGTGGCGTCTCGTATGCTGGAAAAAGGGATCCTGGTAGTTGAGGGAAGCCCAGGGATCTCCAGCTTTCCAACACACTACTTTGGCCCTGGCTTCAGATAGACGAGCGTTTCGGGTTAGGCCCGACCCGTTTCAATCGGCTCAGTCGTGCTAAGCTCTAGAAATACGCTTCTTGATCTTTCACTTCCTTCTTTCTTTATACGTATCTATAATGGTACATACCGGGCTTAAAATATTCCCTTCGTTTCTTTCTATATGGGTATTTTCGATGGGCAGCGGCTGATGGGTTAATTGACGGGCATATTTTTCGGCCTTCAGCATTGGGGGTTTAAACCGAGGGATTTGATCGTTGAGTATAATGGTTATGTAGCTTTGGCGTTGGGAATAGGAGGTCCGTTCCCCTAAAACGTCCCCTTGTAGGACTCCGCGGAGGGTGAAGCGCATAGCCAATGAATAATATACATCAATCATGGGATCCTCAAATAAGAGAAGATTTCAAATGGACTCTGATGACGACGCGGACCGGCCCTCATATTTCACATTTCAAGGTAATGTTAGTTTCTCTAAATTTCCAGTCATTCAGTCACTTGAAGAGAAGGCGGTCACGACCCTTTCCCCTTTCGAGATTGAAAAATTGAAAGTTTAATTGGGACACCTAAATCTGTTAAAAAACTAAAAAACAAGACTCTTCTTGTCGAAACTTGCCGAAAAGCTCAAACGGACAATCTTTTGAAAATTTCCACCTTTTTTGGCCTTAAAGTCTCTGTCACGGAGCATACAAGCCTTAATTCTTCTAAAGGCATCATCCGTGACAGGATGCTGAAAGGGGAAAAAGAAAATGAAATCGTTGACTATCTAAGAGAACAGGGCGTGACCGCCTGCAAACGCTTTACCATCAAAAAAGATCACGATACTGTTGAGACGAACACGTTATTACTTACGTTCAACACCGTCACGGTACCAAAATCATTAAAAATCTTTTACCGAGTTGTTCCGGTTGACGTGTATATGCCGAATCCTCTGCGGTGTTTCAACTGTCAGAGGTTTGGCCATCACGAAAACAATTGCCCCGTTGATCCCGGATCTGTTTGTGCGACTTGTGGCGCGGGAGGTCATGACCACCATACCTCCACGTGCAAAAATCCGGCCAAATGCGTTAACTGCGGCAAAGATCACGTCTCTCGATCCAGCGTATGCGAAATATGGAAAAAAGAAAAAGAAATTTTGAAAATTAAGGTCAACAAAAATGTTACCTATTTAGAAGCTAGGAAATTATATGAAAGCCAAACTCAAACATCGGATTTGGACTTCACAAAAATTGTACACTCACTGGCAAGACCCGAAACAAAAACTACTGGTACCCAATTTTCCGAAAAAGATTTTGACATTTTACCATCTTCTAAAGTTATTTCACCATCTGTAAAACCAACATCTCGGCCGGGAGCAACTACAGCCCGCTCTGGCTCAGGTTCACAGCCTCGGGCCGCTTCGGCGGCTCGTCCAACTAGTTCTCAGTCTAGTTCTCAGTCTTGTTCTCAGTCTAGTTCTCAGTCTAATTCTCAGTCTAGTTCACAGTCTAATTCACAGTCTAGTTCACAGTCTAGTTCGTCTGGTTCGCAGTCTGCTAGACAGACTAAGGAACAGCTTAAAGCGGCGGCTAAAGCGCAGAAGGAGAAGGATAAACATCGTTCTCTTTCTGGTCACGGCTCTGGCCGTCGATCACATTCTGGCGGAGGCTCGTCCTCCAATAAACCTGCCATCGGAGGTTCGTCCTCCAATAAGCTCGGCAAAGGATCTCCGGATCCTGTTAAAACGGTCAATAAATATGGCGCTGTGGAGGATGACATGGATACTGCTTAGGAGAAGTCTGTTCTCCTGATTGGTCTCCTGACACGTTTTTTTCTCTCCCATTCATTTGAACATGGATAAAAAGTCAATAATACAGTGGAACTGTCGTGGTCTTAAAGCAAATTATAATGAATTACTAATTTTAATGTCTCTTTTATCTTCAAGTGTCATTTGTCTTCAAGAAACCTTTTTAAAGCAGTCAGATAATGTTAGTTTTAGAGATTTTAGTATGTTTAACTATATTTGTCCTGATGGTCAAAGAGCATCAGGAGGAACTTCGATTCTCGTAAAATCTAACATTCCACATAGTCAGTTTAATCTGAATACAAACTTACAAGCAGTTGCCGTCAATGTTACTTTATCCAAAAAAGTAACGATATGCTCTATCTATATTCCGCCAAATGATGTACTTTCTAAAAATTCCTTGGTCAATCTAGTAGACCAATTGCCGCAGCCATTTATGTTAGTTGGTGACTTCAATGGTCACAGTAAAACCTGGGGTTGTTTGAATACAAATGACAGAGGAGAAATTATTGAAGATGTAATTGCTGAAAATGATTTGTGTATACTTAATGAAAAACAGCCTACATATCTTCACCCTCCCACGGGAAATTATTTTGCCATAGATTTGTCTATTTGTCATCCTAATATATATTTAGATTTTGACTGGTCAGTTTGTGATGACCTGCATGGAAGCGATCACTTCCCAATCATAATTAAAGAAATTGATTCATCTGATGAAGAACAGCATTCTCGATGGAATTTGAAAAAAGCAAATTGGGAAATGTTCGTAACATCATATCAGGAGCGGCTTAGCTCTGAAAAGTTCAAAACAGCAGAAGATATGTCTGCTTTTACATTAGCATTACATGCAATTTCGGACGAAAGTATTCCGAAATCCTCGACAAGTTCAAAAAGGCGTAATCCATGGTTTACTAATGAATGTAAAACTGCAATAAACAAACGCAAATCGTCTTTACGAAAATTTAATAAAAATCCGTCTCGTGAAAATCATGTACATTCAAAAGTAACTCGTGCTAAAGCACGAAGAAATATTAAAGAAGCCAAACGTTCATCATGGCAACAATATGTCAATAAATTAAATCCTAAAACGCCAGTAAAAAAGATATGGGAAATGATACGAAAAATCAGTGGAAAAAAACAAGAAATCTGAATGTGTTCATATTAAATCTTCCAACGGTAACAAATGTTTTTCCACTGCAGAGATTTCCAATGCATTAGGCGAAAACTTTCAGAAAAATTCTTCAAGCTCAAATTATAGTCAACGATTTCAGGAACTAAAAACTGAAAAAGAATCAGAAAATTTAAATTTTCAGTCATTAAATAACGAAAAATATGATCTTCCCTTCAGCATATCAGAATTAAAGGAGTCACTTGATAAATGTAAAGATACGGCCGCAGGGCCGGACGATATTCATTATCAAATCCTTAAACATTTACCACCTGATGCATTGGAGACCTTACTTAATATGTTGAATGATATTTGGCATACTGGAAATTTTCCAGAAGACTGGCATAAAGCAGTCATCATTCCTATTCCCAAACCGGGAAAGGATAAGACGGAAGCTACAAATTACCGACCGATAGCGTTAACAAGTTGCATATGTAAAACAATGGAGAGAATGATTAACGATAGGCTCGTTTGGTTCCTGGAATCAAATAACTTGATTTCCAGAAATCAAGCGGGCTTTCGTAAGAATCACAGTACTGTAGATCATTTAGTTCGATTAGAAACTTTTATTCGTGATGCATTTGTGAAAAAAGAACATGTCGTCGCAATATTTTTTGATCTGGAGAAAGCGTACGACACGACGTGGAAATATGGCATCATGAAAGATTTACATAATATTGGCCTTCGAGGCCGACTTTCAAACTTTATTTCGAATTTCTTATCTGACAGATCCTTTAATGTTAGAATAGGGTCTACATTGTCTGACACTTTTAAACAAGAACAGGGTGTTCCTCAGGGAAGTATTTTATCACCTACTTTATTTAATATAAAAATCAATAACATTGTTAAATGTGTTAACGATACCGATTCTTCATTATATGTTGACGACTTTGGCATCTTTTACAAATCGAAAAATATGGAAAACATAGAATTCAGACTTCAAAGATGCCTGAATAAAGTAGAAACCTGGGCCACAGAAAACGGTTTTAAATTTTCTAAAACTAAAACCCAATGTGTTCATTTCTGTCAGTTGAGGGGTTTGCACCCCAAACCCAGTTCTTAACATTTATGGATCGCCAATTCCAGTTGTAAATGAGGCCAAATTCTTAGGCCTTCTGTTCGATAAGAAACTCACTTTTATTCCTCACATAAAACCTTTGAAAGCTAAATGTTTAAAAGCTTTAGATGTTTTAAAAGTGCTCTCCAATACAAATTGGGGAGGAGATCGTACTGTACTTCTAAACCTGTATAGATCTCTTGTGAGATCTAAACTGGATTATGGTTCAGTCGTATATGGTTCGGCACGAAAATCATACCTTAAATGTCTTGACACCATTCATCATCAGGGGTTACGTCTTGCTCTTGGAGCATTTCGAACATCTCCCGTAGAAAGTCTTTACGCAGAGTCGAATGAACCGTCTCTATATATCAGAAGAGAGAAATTATCACTGCAATATGTATCAAAACTAGCTGCAAACCCAAAGAATTCTGCTTACGATTGTGTTTTTAACCCTCGGTATGAAATATTTTATAACAATAAACCGAGATTTATTAAACCCGTGGGTTTACGTATGAAACCTTTGCTAGTAGACTCTCATATTGACATTAAAAACATCCAGAAATTTTCTTTCCCAGTCCAAGAGCCATGGACATTAAAAACTCCTAACGTTATTTTATCATTACATAAGAATAAAAAATCACAGACAAATCCTGACCTTCTCCAATCAGAATTCTTGCAAGTAAAATCTAATTTTCCGAACCATACCACAATCTATACGGATGGTTCAAAACAAGAAGATAAAGTTGCATGTTCGGTTGTTAGTTCCCTATTCACAGATACTATACGATTACCAAATGGCAGCTCTATATTTACAGCTGAAGCTAAAGGCATAGATTTGGCCCTCAATCAAATTTCAGTTCAAGAAAACAATCAGTTTATTATATTCTCAGACTCACTTTCTGTTTTATCATCACTTAAAAACGTCAACCACCCCAATCCTTTAATACAACAATTACTTCGTAAATATTTTCAGTTACCATCAAAAGAAATAATCTTTTGTTGGGTTCCAAGTCACGTCAATATTCGTGGAAATGACCTGGCCGATAAAGAGGCCAAGGCGGCTTTAAATTTACCAGAAAGTACCTTCCGAATTCCGCACTCAGATTTTAAATCTCAAATTAATACATATAGCAAATCAAAATGTCAAACTAATTGGGATAATCAAATTCATAACAAACTCCGACAAATTAAACCAGATTTTCACAGCAAGGACAATATACTATCAAATAGAAAAGAACAGACTGTCATTACCAGATGCCGAATAGGGCATACCAGAATTACACATTCGTTTTTATTAAATAATGAGGTTGCATCATTTTGCATACCATGCAATGAAGTCATTACAATCAAACATCTTCTTGTGTCATTCATTGACTTTAACCATATTCGTTCAAAATATTACAACATTAAAACCATAACCGAGCTTTTTAGCAAAGTTTCTTCTATCCAAATTATTAATTTTTTAAAGGAAGCTGGACTTTTTAACAAGATTTAGTCTTTTATTGTACATAACATTTTTATCATTTGGACGCAACAAAATACTTTAAACATTTGATCGTTTTTGAATTTGTCTTATAGAAACGTTTTAAATTGCTGACGTTTAGACGCTATATGCCCTTACCAGGGTTGAGCGTCTATAAATAACTTAAACATTCATTCATCATAAGACATTCTGTGACCCCTCATTAAAGCCATCTCAGTAAGATGGTTCTGAGGAGAGGTCAAAGCATGTGGTCATGTTTGGATTATATATTTGAACTATCCGTAAAAAATCTACCTTATCCGGTACATCGCAGCAAACATCTTTAGTCTATACTTGATAAAGTACAGCACTATTCTTGTATTAATTTGGACTATAATTAGCAATCCAAGCAGACTGAGAAATCAGTTCAGAATTGGACCAAAACTGCATTGGGTTACAGTTATTTACAGACGTGGCGTAAATATAGCAATTTCAAATACATTTCATGAGAAAGAGCTGAATTCGCTTTAGCTTGACGCATAATACACATCTAGTTCTGATCAGCTAACATTTGTGAGTGAAAAAAAAATCATCTCAAATTCTCATCTCAAATTCACATCTCGACCGTAATTTGCATGAGAGGGTAAAGCTAGCTGAATCGAATTCCTTTTACCAGATCAAAATATACAACTTCAATATTCAGTATAATAATTTATAGCATGCAAGGTTGACCGTGAACTGGCTACTACGTGGAATCGGTGAGTCAGCTCTTTAAGGTTTTCACAACCTGGCAATTCGAGTAATTAGGCCATGCATTTATACGCAGTATATAATGAGTTTCAAAAACAAAAACAAAAAAACCCTTAGTCTATGCATTTACTGCCAGCACATAATTATCTGATTTTCCCCATACATTGAAGAAGTTGGCATACAAAAAAAGCTCCAGTAAAGATAAACCTACCCCGGATAGGCTGAAGGGCTGGAACGGTGGCTGCTCCCCAGCAGGCACATAACGTTGAAATGACGTCGTACTGACGTCGATGGGACGTAATGACGTCGCATCGACGTCAGTAAGACGTCATTTCGACGTCATGTGCCCGCTGGGTCTCCTCTCAGTAGCTCAAGTGAATGAGGGTTCCGCCGCTTGTCTTAACTTACTTTGGCTGCGGAGGGCCTGTCAAGTTTACTCAATCACTGGAGCACTGAGGGGGTGTCAGAACATCCGTCCATCCAACCAGAGCTTATCTAGAACGCAGCTTTTATATTTCTCATTGCTGAAATAGAAGACACATAGACAGATCTACAAGTTCAAGACAGATTGAGCTTCAATCAAAGCCTAAGTTCACTTTAGCTAGATTGGAAAATAGCAAGATTCACATGTTCTGCAGTGGATATTTCTTTTTTTTTTCTTTCGTGGTTGTTGCTTTCTTTGGTATATCTCTGTGTACGGACAGATAGATAGGGGTGCTGGGGGTAAGGGAGGGGCATTGTCTGTTGAAGCTTCTCGCTGCTGAAATTTAAGGTGGATCTATTCCTCACTATTTCACTGAAATTTATAAATTAGCGTTTTACCTTCCTCAAAATATTTCTTTTATCATCCAGTTTAACCTTTTTGAACACCGCAAACTACAACAGCTAATTTACGGCTATGTTCAACATTCCCAAACCTACAACACATACACACGTGGATCGTAGCTGCTGCGCATGGAAAGCATGACAGTTGGCAAATGACGTAAACGCTTCAAGTCCATCTAAATGCCGCGATTATAAATAGATATATTCTCCCGCCTTTGGCGGACTATCTGCTTGCATATCTTGAGACAAAACTTATCAATACTTATTCGCACTTCATAAAGCCCCTTGCAGATGCACGATGCTGGTGCAATTCCGTACCAAGGTTGAATCCACAAATTAAGCAATTTTGGTGCGGGTTTTTTTCAGTATCCGCATTGTAATATATACTCACTCATTTTTGTTTTGTCTCATATATTTCTTCTTCTTTTATAGGAAAACAATCATTGAATCATGGATGATGTAAAGATGTCCTGCCATGGAGATTGTAAATCTTGAAATTATATTGTAGATTTATATAATATTAAAAAAATATGAGTAAACCGTAAAAATTTGTAAAAAAAAAAGAATAATAATTAGGCTAAATTCATTTCGTTTAGTCCAAATACGCTAGTTCTCATAATCCCATTCAGTTGGTATTAGCCCAGCGGGTACTTGACGTCGTTTGGTAACGATGGTACATGTATTTGATAAGTTTGTGCATCATGCTTCTGTTGTTCAAGGTCCAATTGCTATCTCGGTGGTATTAATTCAAGTAATCCTGCAGTTTCGTTATTGCAAAATCGCGAGTGGCCACTTTAAACAGCCGGGCCGCGTTGCGCAGTTGGTAGCGCGTCTGACTCAAGAGCCAGAGGTCCTGGTTTCGATACCCGGTCCGTTTACTTACTTTTGTTTCTCCTTCCGCTGATTCAAGAAGAGCAGTTGTCATTTACTGGTAAACTGGTGAAGTATGTGCACTTAGTACTGCTTAACGGCTTAGGAGGTCTTAGCCTGCCCAGGAATAGTATGGCTAGATTAAGTGACGATCAGGACATGACCATAGCTGTTTACCATCGACGTAAAACAACAACAACGACAGGCCCTTTTAAATAGAATACGAGGGTCAACCAATAAAGACGGAGACTATTTTTGTATTTTACGAGCCCTACCCCGTTACTTAAGAATTTTACCTTTATTTGGGTGACAAGTATCTAACGTCTCTGAAGTATATGTTTCATCGATTTCTGGCGACGCTTTATTCGGCTATAGTTCAAAATGTAAGGCACCAGCTAAGTCATTGGCTTGCTTCATAATTAAACCCCACAGGCAGGAATTGAGGTCTGGGATTTATCCAAATAGTGGTATAAGAACATATTCTGACCTTTTCTCTATTTCTTTGCATAACGTTTTAATTTTGCTTATACCAATTGGACGATACAATAACCCACTGACGAATGGTTGCCTAGCACCCAGTCTATTCTAGGTAATCTGACCATAATTACTATGCACGATTTTCTGTTGCTAAGCAATACAAAGCACATCAACCGTGTGTTTCTTCAATGTGTGCATTGTAATTTATATGGTATACCTCACCGTGTAGAGTTAAGAACTAACCATTATGTAAATTTACTTTTAATTATAACACATATTTCACCCCACCCCCAATTATAATGCTCATGTTTTTGCAATTTTTTAAACTAAAGTCACTAGCTTTTTCGACAATTTCAGTCCATAATGAGTTATTTTCACAAACAATAATTCAAACACAGTAAGGTATAAAACAAAGAATTTTTGGAGTAAATAGAAGGGCTTCAGTAGCCATGGTAACCATTTTTACAAACCTGGCCAGGAGCTTTACCCTTGCCTTTTGTATTTGCTAGGCAACAAGAAATCAACGGGCAGATGAAAATCTGGGATACTTTGCTGTATGCGCTATAAGATAAGCCGTGCAGTGGTCATAGTTTCGATATATAAAAAACAAACATTATACATATACAGTCACAGATTTAAATAAAATCCAACTTTTTATTGGATAACCCTCGTATCCCGCAGAATCTTAAAGGCCCCATTGCTCTATCAGTGATGAAAAATTTTATCATGAGGTAATGCTGCAAGATTCGCACTACAGTTGCGTCACAGTAAACGACCGTGATTAACATTCTTTAATTAGATATACTATCCTTGGACTTCACATAAAAATGTTTTGAAAATTAATTTGGGTCATTTTAGTTTGCAACTAACATGACCTACTTTCGATTTCGTAAACATTAATTGAAAGGTGAAAATACAATGTACAAGCGTGGAGACCCATTCAATATGTCGCCTATAGTCATAAAATATAATAAGACGCAAACCAGAAAAGGGCAGTTGCATTTTGTGGAGCGTTTTGTCATTTTTAAAAACCTATGTTCTCTCCTTTTTGCTGGGTGTATGACTCAATATTTTGCATAGCAAGGCACATTTTATCACCAAACGTGTAGTACGAACCGTTTATCGTAACGATTTGTGTGTAGAAGTTATTACCACCGATAGGACTATGGAGACTTTAAAAATGATTTGCATCAGTTAAGTGGCAACCAAAATGTCATAACCTGAATGTATGTTGTTGGTATGCATTCTCTACGAACCGGTACGACGAGAGTGTCGGGATTTGGCAGAGTATATCCGGAGGCTATATTAGACCCTTCAAAAAAAATCTTAATGTTCTTCGAGTAAGCGGACATTAAAGAAAATGCTGATATAGTTACGCAGAAAACTTTACACTCGGGTGTAGAGCTTTGTGCGTCGCCAAGACGGAGGAGGGTGACTTCCGGTTAATGGTGTTATCAACCAATGTACAACATCAACAATGAAACTCTAACAACGTTAGAATTTCGGAAATTCATATGTGATAATGTAAGTTCTATATACAAACAATACGATTTACAACTGACGTATCTACAATGATATACAACACATGTCAGTTCATGTCGCTGGCCCTAGTAAGATGTTTGTCTCAAATCTGTAGTTGATCTGCGTATGTTACGCAAATCAATTCCCGACTGAAACTAACACCGTACTCGGCTCAGCGTCATGAACTGAAAATACAAGAAAGAACAAAAGACGTCGACTGAAATCTACAAAAAAAAATAAATAAAAGCATCGCAAACGACTGCGTGATACCCCGCCACTGCAAACCTTTTATGCCACTGCAAATCTTTTACACGCACTGATTTTACTAGGTTTATTTTTTCTTTGTATTACCCCAGGGCAGGGGCAGCCACAGCCAATGAAATATGGGAAAAAGTCTTTGTCATGACAGACTGAGCACTTACTATCACTTCCGCTAAATCAGTTACCACTCTAATAAAATACAATATAAGTGATTTTAAACATGTGACCACTGGGGCAGGGGCAGATAACCACTAATGTGCAAAATTTCAATCACAACAAGAAACTTTTGTTACTTCTACCATCAGTTGTAAATTTCTGAAAAAACCTGAATCTGAAATTTGAATTATATAGATTTTATCATCATTTTATACATGTTTATAGCCCTGCGGCAGGGGTAGATAATTCTGATGGAGTAAATTTGAGCATCAGTGGAGGCTTTCACCATTCTGATTTTTGCTATTAGTTTGAGAAAAATTGCTTCAAAATCACATTTTATATAGATTTTTTCATGATTTTATACAATCATGTATATAGCCCCAGGGCATGGGTAGATACATGTAACCCCAATAATAAAATGTCTGTGCTCATACAAAGCTTTTAGTACTTCGATCATGTTTGTGAAGTTTCATCATGATACTCCAAGTAGTAAAGGAACCAGAGGCCGAAAACCGTTTTTTGTGCATTGACAAGTGCCATAACTCTGTCAGAAATTATCGAAATTTGCCCATTAACAATCCCAAGCGAGACATTCTTGGTATAAATGCATGTGCAAAATTTGAATGAAATCCGTTAATAAATACTGAAGTTATCGAACGGAAACGAAGTGCGGACGGACGGACGGACAGACGTACATACTACGGACGGACGGACGGACGGACGGACACACGGACGACCAACGTGAAAACATAATACCCCGCCACTAACGTGTGGCGGTGTATAATAAGGTATTTCCAATGTTGCCGGCGGCTTGAGATCGGTCACTCCCTCTACCTCATGAGGGACCAGTCTCTGTATGGTAGGTAAAACACCTAACTATTCCACAACGCGCACTAACGGATAAACTCAAGTGAATACTATTGACTCACAATATCCCAATATTGCACTAATGGACAAATACTGATTCACAATATCCCAATATCGATAGTCGATTATAATCGTGACAGCGATTGAATACACAGGATCCCAATGTGTCCCACCTGGGCTTAGGACTCTGACGTTGGCTGCGTCGTATTTATACTTCTAGGTTGGTATTAACCTGGAGATATTTACTTCCAAGTAGAGTATGACTTGTAATGGTGTATCTCCAGGCGAGAAGTGGCTTTCAGTCCAAACAATTGACTGCCGGACTTGAAGTGCCTAAAAATGACGAACTAACACTTAAAACATTGTAATAACATAATAACAATACTTCAGACCTGGGTCTGTCTTGGAAATACCATACAACATCCTCGGCAAATACCGAGCATAACGCGCACACGCCAGCCGTGTCACTAGATACAACTCGCGCACACGATGAAAAGCTTAAGTCCTGCTTACAAATTCCACCAATGAAGAAACGCAGACCCGACCACACATGTGCGTCGAAGGATCAGACGTCAAAACATTGTCAAGAAGTATACTGACGTCAACAGGCACCACCAAGACATATCCCACTTAAAACATGAATGACCAAAACAATGACTTTTTACATTAAATACAATTAACAAAAATCTAACTTGTACGTCTATTAATTCAACTTCTTTAAACTAAGCGTATGATCACCTGCCATACAATAGATCCTTTAAAAAGCTTAACAGGTATTTCTAATACACTTGGTGGTTATTTTGTTTGATTCGACATCACGACGCCAATGATGTTATACCATTTGACGTCGTCTAGTGGAGACAAATCAAACGCATGACGACCAAATGTTACCGTTAATAACATACGAAAACCCTAATGCGGTGCATGCGTATGACGTCAATTGACGTCGAGTCAGTAAATTAGTTAGACTACAAATCAATCCGATTCTATAGGCCACGTATACAAGAAACTAATGTATAAGGTACTGAGGCCGCAATAACATGAATGCAACTGACTTTACTCGACGTCAAATATACGTACACTAGTGCAACCCCTATCAGTGTTACAAACTATTTCCTTAAATTACAAAACACCATAAAATACAAATTCCATGAGCAGCATGATCATTAATCGCATCGATTTACAAGTACCTTAATCATACTGTATCAAGCCAGAAGTCACAATTTTCATTCTCAAATATTTAGCTAACCATATGTTAAATAAATACATAATAAATTTACCTTTCAGAGTTGATCTTCTCAAACAAGGCACTATGATGTTGCGTTGTAATTAAATTTGAAACAACTTCTAAAGAAGATCTGAATCGAACGTATAGTCCGTTTGCTCCCAAGTGCAAACGGGGTTTTGCTTATTTTCTCGAAAACGATCAAATTTCCAACAAATGTTCTAATGTCCTAATGATTCCGATAACTATACATAACAGAATACGAAAAATCCAAATTTTTGGACGCTTTTGTAAAATATTTTCCATTAACAGTAATGCAAAAACTGACAGTTTCACTGAAGGGCGTCGTATGATAGACAATAGCGTAAACTCGTTGTTTACTACAGGTGTGGGTGTATATGAATGGAATAGTAAAATGTATTCACATGTCCACACGCGCAACGCATGGTGTCACTGGTCAGGTGATACTATGTTGTAAATAAATTTTGAACTTTTATATATTTTTACGAGTAAAAGGTTTATGTTTCAAAATTTGCTTATATGTGGGTGAAACAAAATGTAGAAAAAAACGGATTCAGAATAAAATTTTAATTAATTATGCAAATTTTGTTGTTCCAGGGACAACATACATTGGTCACATGCTCTAATACGTAAGACTAAACGGAAATTCCAACAGCCAACTTTTACTCCCTTGTAACAAAGAGGTGAAAATGACATATTTTAGGTCCAATTTTGTAAAGAAACTTTTTTCTGCAAGCCTCACATTTTTTACAAAATTTTGATTTTGTTATGTATAGGATGAAAATTAAGAATGAGCAATTCAAAAATCTTCTGCCTCTAACCAATTTTGAGAAAAAAATGGGGATGCCGTTTGCATTTTGGAGCAAACGGACTATATCATATAGTAAACATTGGCTTGAATATCTCACCTCTGAAGCAAACAAGAATTCCGCGGAATGCTATGTCGCACCTGCTGTGTGCCTTCACATGAAGAACTCAATGAATATACCAAGTGGTTCTGGAGAAAAAAGTTGAATTTATTGGTTTTGCTATTTTTAGTAACGGTGACCATCTTGGATTCTCGACCCACCCGAATTTTATCATCCTGCAGTCTGATCATGCTGCATGTGAAATTTGAGAACAATGGATGCAGTGGTTTCAGAAAATAAGTTATTTGAATGGACTTAAATGCTAGGGTCGACGTAAATTATTCTAGGGTCGACGCAAGGTCACTTTGAGCTAATTCCGCTACAGATGTTTTTCATTTTAATAAATCAAAATACCAAGGTCCAACTTATGCTTCATACAAAATTTCAGCCAAATATACCAAGTGGTTCTGGAGAAAACTTGATGTTATTGGTTTCAATGAATATACCAAGTAGTTCTGGAGAAAAAAGTTGAATTTATTGGTTTTGCTATTTTTAGTAACGGTGACCATCTTGGATTCTCGACCCACCCGAATTTTATCATCCTGCAGTCTGATCATGCTGCATGTGAAATTTGAGAACAATGGATGCAGTGGTTTCAGAAAATAAGTCATTTGAATGGACTAAAATGCTAGGGTCGATGTAAATCATTCTAGGGTTGACGCAAGGTCACTGTGACCTAATTCCGCTACAGATGTTTTTCATTTTGATAAATCTGAATACCAAGGTCCAACTTATGCTTCATACAAAATTTCAGCCAAATATACCAAGTGGTTCTGGAGAAAACTTGATTTTTTGGTTTTGCTATTTTTAGTAACGGCAACCATCTTGGATTCTCAACCCGCCTGAATTTTACCATTCTGAAGCCCTGCTGCTTGATCATGCTGCATGGGAAATGTGAGAACCATGGATGCAGTGGTTTCAGAGATAAAGTCATTTGAACGGACTTAAATGCTAGGGTCGACGTAAATTATTCTAGGGTCGACGTAAGGTCACTGTGACCTAATTCCGCTACAGATTTTTTTTTGTTTTGATAATTCTGAATACCAAGGTCCCACTTATGCCTCATACAAAATTTCAGCCAATTATACCAAGTGGTTCTGGAGAAAACGTTGATTTTAATGGTTTTGCTATTTTCAGTAACGGCAGCCATCTTGGATTCTCGACCCGCCTGAATTTTACCATTCTGAAGCCCTGCTGTCTGTTCATGCTGCATGTGAAATTTGAGAACCATGGATGCAGTGGTTTCAGAGAATAAGTCATTTGAATGGACTTAAATGATAGGGTCGACGTAAATTGTGAACGGAAGGACGGACGGACGGACGGACTGACGGACGGAAAACCGGAAGCCTATATCGCACCTTGCTAAACACACTGAAGAATCGATGGTCGCCCAGAATTCAGTGAACGCGCAGCCAATCAGTGAACGCGCAGTTTATTTTAGTTTTTTGGAGCGGGGTACTGCTACTTAAAGTGGTAAATGGTGTTATTATTTGTGTTATAACCACTTCGATTGCCCTTTATCCAAAGCTAATTGTAATAATCTTCTGCTATTTTGAAATAAATTTTGTCAAAACAAGTTATAAGAAATAATATAAGGAACCGATTGGCTTGCAAGGTGATTTCGTGTCATAAATTTTCTGAACGGCGGCTTTTTCCATAAAAAAAAAGCTCAAGATGTAAATTTGCTGTTGTAAGTGGTTACGACGGAAGGTAATCCTGAAACTATAATAGTTTCATGCCATAAGATGCAGGCATTTAGGAGATTCAACCCATTTTAGCAATGTACGCTCTAAATCAGTGAACGCGCAAACTGTATCAGTGAACGAGTAGCACAATAATCGGTGTGTACGAAGCAAACGCGCTGCGTTGTACGAAGTGAAAGGGATAAAGTGTACCCATTGAACGCGTCGGAAAGGTCGCCATTAAAGCCCGAGCTACATTTAGCTTAAAATTACAACCTCAAATCATCTAAATTGTTTACCAATAATCCCATCTTGTATCATGGCCTACTTTATTGTCCCCCGCCTTTTCGAAGAAAAGCGGAGGGACATAGTTTCCGGCATTCCGTCCATCCGTCCGTCCGTCTTTCCGTCCTTCCGTCCTTATTTCCGTCCTTCCGTCCCCCTAAAGTAGTAGGTACCTTGTGTGCGCAACTCCTCCTACAGTTTTATGCCGATTCTTTCGAAACTTTACAGCTGTTTTTTGTCATGGTCTGAAGATACGCATGTGGTTTGGATATAATCCTGAGATAATTTTTTGTCACTTTTTCCACAAGGTTGAACTTAGTCATTTTTTAGGCGTTTTTACTATCAAAGTGACTAGATAGTGGGTACCTTGTGTGCGCAACTACCCCAACGTTTTTTTGCCGATGCATTTGAAACTTCACAGGTGTTTTGACCATGGTCTGAAGATATGCATGTGGTTTGGATATAATCCTCACATTATTTTTTGTCACTTTTCCTACAAGTTGAACTTAGTCTTTTTTAGGCGTTTTTACTATCATAGTGACAAGATAGTGGGTACCTTGTGTGCGCAACTCCTCCTACAGTTTTACGCCGATTCCTTTGAAACTTCACAGATATTTTGGTCATGGTCTGAAGATATGCATGTGGTTTGGATATAATCCTCACATTTTTTTATTACTTTTTCCACATTTATAACTTAGCCGCTTTTCCAGCTCAAACACTAAGTGTATATACAGTGGAGACCTAGTTATACCCCCGGTATACGAAGTATATAGGGGGTATATAGTTTTTGGTCTTTCCGTTAATATGTTTGTTTGTGTGTATGTTAACGTTTTTTCTGTTACAGATTTCTCAGGAACCACTAAAGCTAGGACTTTGAAATTTGGTACAAACATTGGGTATGACTAGTTGTACCGTGTAAGAGAGAATCAGCCTTCTCCTGCATATCAGTCCCTTTGTTTATCCATTTTTTCTTTCTCTCTAATTAATTTTTTGTCACCTATTTCTCAGGAACCGCTATAGCTAGGACTTTGAAATTTGGAACAAACCTTGGGTATGACTAGTTGTACCGTGTAAGAGAATATTAGCCTTCTCCTCTTATCAGTCCCTTTGTTTGTCCATTTTTTCTTTCTCTCTAATTAAATTTTTGTCACAGATTTCTCAGGAACCTCTATAGCGAGGACTTTGAAATTTGGTACAAATGTTGAGTATGACTAGTTGTACTGTGTGAGAGAGAATCAGCCTCCTCCTGTTTATCAGTCCCTTTGTTTGTCCATTTTTTCTTTCTCTCCAATTAAATTTTTGTCACAGACTTCTAAGGAACCACTACATTTAGGACTTTGAAATTTGGGACAAACGTTGGGTATGACTAGTTGAACTGTGTAAGAGAGAATCAGCTTTCTCCTGCTTATCAGTCCCTTTGTTTGTCGATTTTTTCTTTCTCTCCAATTAATTTTTTGTCACAGATTTCTCAGGAACCACTACAGCTAAGACTTTGAAATTTGGTACATCGTTGGGTATGACTAGTTGTACCGTGTGAGAGAGAATCAGCCTTCTCCTGCTTATCAGTCCCTTTGTTTTTTTCTTTTTTCTTTCTCTCCAATTAAATTTTTGTCACAGACTTCTCAGGAACCACTATAGCTAGGACTTTGAAATTTGGTACAAACGTTGGGTATGACTAGTTGTACCGTGTAAGAGAATATTAGCCTTCTCCTCTTATCAGTCCCTTTGTTTGTCCATTTTTTCTTTCTCTCCAATTAACGTTTTGTCACAGACTTCTCAGGAACCACTAAGCAAGGACTTTGAAATATAATACAAACCTTGGGTATGACTAGTTTTACCGTGTAAGAGAGAATCAGCCTCCTCCTGTTTATCAGTCCCTTTGTTTGTCCATTTTTTCTTTCTCTCCAATTAAATTTTTGTCACAGATTTCTAAGGCACTACTATAGCTAGGAATTTGAAATTCGGTACAAATGTTGAGTGTGAATAGATGTATCATGTAAGAGAGAACCAGCCCCTTCCTGCTTATCATTCTCTTTGTTTGTCCATTTTTTCTTTCTCTCCAATAAAATTTCTGTCAAAGATTTCTTAGGAACCACTTTAGCTTGGATTTTGAAATTTGGTTCAAACGTTGTGTATGACAAGTTGTACTGTGTAAGAGAGAATCAGCCTCCTCCTGATTTTCATTCCCTTTGTCCTTTTTTTCTTTCTCTCTATTTTTTGGCACAGATTTCTCTGTTCTCATGAATCCACAGTCTTCAAATTTTGTATACATCTTGAGAATGGCCATACATATTTGGGAAAGAAAATCAAGATGCTAAGATTTCTTTTGGCCTTCTTTTTCTTTTTTCTTTTTCCCATCTTTCACTCCAATGCCATAAATGGGAAAATTTATGTCAAAAAATTCTCAGATTGCTATATTATTAGGTTTACATCTAGCTTTAAACTGATTAGTTGACATCATTTGGATGCTGCTGCTGACTTTAGGTCAAGGTCGCAGACATAGAAGTTTATGTAAACTTACGTTGAAATTTTAATAACATAATTTGCATTTATTTTAATGGAACCTTTTGGTATTTGTTTATAGGCCTTTCACTGGATTTGTAATAGATTGTCCATCTGTCTGTCTGTTAGTTAACATTTGCTTGCATTAAATGTGTTTTTATTTTGCGGTGGTGCTGGCCGGGGGTATACGTGAGCCCCTGCTCACATGCTCTAGTTTCCAAGGCGGAGGACATAAATTCGTCGAATTTGCTTGTTTTCCTTTGAAGTAGCCCGTTCAGCAACATTTATTTTAATTTGCACTGTTAGAAAACACTGAGTTAGAGCTCTGGTCGGAGCTAAACTACTTTCATTTTACAATGAAGTGTGCCGGAATATCTGTGCGGATATCTTAGTTGTATACTGCACAAGTCTGCCAATTTGATTGACAACAAGAACTCCGCAGAATGCTATGTCGCACCTGCTTTGTTCTTCCATTGCAGAAGAGATCATGGTTAGATTAGGTTTGATGAATTTATGAAAGAGGATTTGAGCGAATTGGACTTACAAGCTAAGAAGGATGTACTTTTGGACACAATCAACAGTCAACAGAGTATGAAATAATTGTTAAAAGTATAAAGGACCTCTGACGGTTGTAATGTAAATTTGCCTATAAAAATAGTCAAAATTAAATTTTTGACATCCCAAAGAATTTCTCTTGAAATTTGTTGCTCTCAACTTCCCCTAACTGGCCATGAATTTAATTTTTGATTATTTTGCACATAGACTTCAATTTTTGGTGGAAAAAGCCAAATTTTGTAATTAAACGTAATGGAAACAGGAAAAGTTTTTTAAAGATATTTTCCCCCCCGTGCCTCAGCTAGCCACTTTGCATGTATGTGTGTACTATCATAATACACATTATATGTGAGTGGCTTGCTGAGGCACGGGGGGAAACGATAGTCTACAGCTGAAAAACTGAAAAAGTGGGTGGGGTACTTACACCCTTTATATCTAAAAATAGGCTAAAGTCCTTAGTACTGAAAAAATATTGCATAATATCAGTAACAGTAGTGTGTATGTCAGTTTTAGCATAGTTATCAATTAAGATTTCGATATCTTAGAAAACCAAATAAATGGACTTATTTTCAGAGACTGAAAAATTAACATACCCCTCTTGATAAAATTGGTCTATGTTAGTCTAGAGGCATGATAATTTTTCAAAATCACTGTTAAAATGTCTTTATAGTACACAAGGCTACATATTAATGCCAAATATTTCAACTTTTGTTGCCCGAGGAAGGTGCAGTAATTTGTCGAAAAATGGGCAAATATGCATTGATACTGTCAGAGGTCCTTAGTTAAATAATCCATAAGGCCAGTTTGAGAAAACATTTTATGCCATGTCTGATGATTGTATGTAGGTTACTTGGTCTGAAATGTAATTACAAACTAGAGTAAATGCAAATGTGGATGCCATGCTGATGTAAACAATTCCAATGCCAACAGAGCATGAGATATAGGTCAAGCATTCAAATGATAGCCACATCCCAGAAGACCATTCTAAGAAGGACCTTCATCCCAGGTTTGTTGATTATACTCAATGTATTCAAAACGCAAATGGTATCATAGTCAGAGAGAAATGGACTTAAAAGCTAGGGTCAATGTAATTTTGGATGCGGAATTTTACAAAGTCAGCAGAGCATAAATTATATATCAAGGGTAGAAAACTGTGCAACATGCCTGAAGAGCATTTTTAGAAGAAACTTTGTACCAAGTTTGATGATTGTAGGTATCATAGTTCGAGAGAAATGAACTTAAACACCAGGTCGAGGTAATTTTGGAAGTGAAATTTTACAAAGTCAACAGAGCGTAAAATATAGGTGAAGGGTAGAAAAATGTGCAACATGCCTCAACATCATTTTAAGAAGAAACTTTGTACCAAGTTTGATGATTGTAGGTATCATAGTTCGAGAGAAATGAACTTAAACACCAGGTCGAGGTAATTTTGGAAGTGAAATTTTACAAAGTCAGCAGAGCGTAAAATATAGGTGAAGGGTAGAAAAATGTGCAACAGGCCTCGAGAACATTCTAAGAAGAATCTTTACACCAAGTTTGATGATTGTAGGTATCATAGTTTTAGAGAAATGAACTTAAACACTAGGGTCGAGGTATTTTGGACGTGAAATTTTACAAAGTCAGCAGAGCGTGAAATATAGGTCAAGGGTAGAAAAATGTGCAACATTCCTCGATAACATTCCAAGAAGAAACTGTATACCAAGTTTGATGATTGTAGGTATTATAGTTTGGGAGAAATGGACTTAGAACCTATTCTCAGAATAGACAAACAAGTGTTTATATTTGGTGTCTTATAGGCTAAACGCTTATTCAAAAACATTTCACATGGCTTAAACATACTTCCATTCCAGCTGAAAGATGTGTTCTTCATTTTCAGTTGCGAATTAAAGCATCACATTGACAAGTTTTTCCATTCTCGATGCTTGAACAGGCCAAAAATGGCATAAAACGCGTGTCTTTCTGTATGGTACAAACAAGTGCATCCCCTTTTCCGCAAAATATATGTGAAATGTAATGAACTTATGTTTCTAAAGTGAACGGAATATGTAAATAGGCAAACCTGAAATACCATTTTATAAATCACACCTCCCTGGGGAAAACTTTTTTCTCATCTGCACTGTCGCCAAGTTGTATGTAAGCCACGTTACCCGCATGACATTGAATAGTTAGCAAGTAACAAACAAGCGTTTCGCTTCCAAGTAAATCTTTAAAACAAACATGTATGGTTGTCAAATTCGATAGAAACTATATGGATGCATTGACCGCTTAAAATTTGAAGCATTTTTTCTCTGAAAATTACACGTTTATCAGAATGGATAAGGATGTAAGCTACGTTATCGCAATTGTGAAAAAACTACAGAAAAAGTGGGAATGTTGGTACATTTATGATCGATATGCTTACAAGGGTAGTGCAAAACTAACAAAAACTTTCGACTTGCTACTTCGTTTATTTAAGTATGCATAATTATATCGTATGATGTAAGCTACGCTATGTAAGCTACGTTATGAGTATTTTGCCCTTGTTCCAGAACTGCTGTTGAAGTTATGCCAAATAAAAATTACAGCAGTAAGTGTTCTTAATCTTACATATTCTCTGTTTAAAACTTGCTAGTTCCGGTTTACACAGTTGTGTCGTCTGATAATTGTCGATTTTCTGATTCCCATTATTGTTACACTGGGCATCCTAGTTTAGATAAGTAAAAATAACTTTGTGACTTTGTATGAAAATATTAATCGTATGATTATATTAAATGTGCTGATATGCTAACTTCATAAGAAATAAGACGAACTCGCGAGCTTATAAAAGCCAAGCCAGCTTTTTTATGCAGTGATATTTATTCAACATTGAAAACATAGAATAGGAGCGAATTCTCTCATTTAAGAGAATAGCCACTAATCTCTCGTCCAGGGAAACAAACAGGATTTCACAAAGGTTGTTCCCCTTTCTGACAGTGGCGGAAAACTTGAAGGTGTACCCATACACCTTAATTAAGATACAATTGCTCCGATGAATTAAAGTAGACGTCAAAACAAAGTAAGGCACTAGTTATTCATGGTTACATAGCTTACCAGCTGCTTTCTCAGCGGTGGGGTAGGGGGTGGGGACCGGGAAGTATTGTTGCAGTGCGGATCATGTTGGTGTCGGCCTCTGTGTCGGCGTGACAATATTCCCCTCTATCTCTCATAGCAAACAGTTGACGGAGCATGGCAAACACTCTTTGCCATGCTCCTATACCAGTGACGTTACTATAGCAACTGAGAGTTCATACTGATGTCCTCTAAACGTCATTCTGCGCGCTCTTCGGAAATACTCTTAGGAAATACAAGTAGCCTAGCAGAGGCACTTTACTGAGTGCTCTTCGAAACTACAAGTATCCTAGCAAATGCACTATACTGAGCGCTCTGCAAAAATTCAAGTATGCCAGCTCAGCGCTTCGAGAAAACACCAGTATCGTAGCAGACGTACAACATTGAGTTATTCCATAGGCGCTGTGGTAAAATATCTAAGACGTCATTGGTATCTAAGCATGGCAATGTTCTGACAATTTTCAATGCCACTGAAAAATAAAATCCTTTCAACAGAAACTTCAAATTTTCTCAAACATATAATTATGCTCGAATCATTTAATTCCGTGTTTCATATGACCTTCTTTATTGCCTAGTCATTTAATTTGTAAATAATGCTACCAATATATTATGGACAGATATCAAATTGGTCTACAATTCCTTCTACACTTGGTATAAACTATGGTAACCTATGCATACGAATTAAAGGTCTAACGTAACTACAAAGAATAGTGGGTGGGATCACCTGAAAATTACAGCAGGCTTGTTCATTTAATTTGATAGCGTACCCTACAGATTCACTGAAGTCTTGTAGTATATAAAGTATTTAAATTGTTTGAAACAATGATAGAAAAAAAATATACAAAATCACTAAAAAAAGAGTATATGTAACTTTTGCAAATAGGCTAACGCTGTTGACAGTGACACGGATACATATGCTTCTATCAATATACGAATCAGTACTAGTTCCCTTTCTGTGATATAATTTTATGTTTTTGAGTTAAAGGTAGGTTCCTGGACTAGCGATAACAATTATGTCCACAAAATAATTTCGTCTTTTTCTGAGCAGTATTGAATTCTCTTATTTTTCTGAATTTGTTGCCACTGAGAAACTCGTCAGGTGTTGAAGAAAATAGTCGTTTTCCCTTTTGGTTTATTTTCTTTCGTTGGAATTCCAGTTCTAAAAATAACTATGTTTATCATGTCTATAAGTGCGCGATTTCTGATGCCATTCTCCAAAGGTCAATTTTTCCTTGCCGTGAGCTCTCCTAGAGGTCCTGGCATGGCGGATGGGTTAAAACTATCCCAAAATGCAATGCAGCATGACGTCAGCTGCGTTTTCTATTTTTGGCGCGAACTAAAAATAGCCCTAACTGGTGTGCGAAGCAGAGTTAGGAAATCCCTTGCAAAACAACTTTTCTAATATTTTTTTGATTTACACCCTTAAGTGAAACTTATTCTTTCCCTTTTATAAGTGCTTTCCAACAACTTGGATGAAAGATCATCAAAATTATGATGCATTCCAAAGTACAGGAACCTACCTTTAATGAAAATGGTTACGCAGTTTAAAAATTGTTAATAACCAGTTATATTATTTTCAGTAAGAATACAATACATTTTTAATGTTATTGATGTTTAGATTTTTATATCTTTTATTTGCTTGTTATACTTACTTTTTATGTAAGCTACGTTACTCAAGTAAATTTATTCTACAGCTGTTACTTTTTTCTATTATCTTATTTCTTTCCTTGATAATTTCACACGCATTGGTACTGCAACCCGTTGATATGAAAATATTCACAAGAGCCTCTTTCGTTTTGCTCTGACGAAAAAGGAAGTCAATGCTTTGCGCCTGTTTAGAGTCAACTAAGGCATGGGTACATGTACTTTTTAACATTCTAATCGTTTGGAATTTGATAGTTTAGTAGTATCTACTGTTTTACTTTGCACAACATTTTAATGTGCTACTATGTTTCACAAACATTACTTTTAACAGTATCTCATGTACATTATTTGCAGTTTTACTAACGAAGGGGTAGCACCTAATATTTACTCCTTTAGTGTACCCCCTGGCTTTTGGAGAGGCTGGAAGCTAATTACAGAATCCACTCTGAATGCAGATATTTTGACATATGATTCTTAAGATATATTATGATGCATGAAATAAAGAAAATTAGCATTTCCCCCAAAAAATTAATTTCACGTTTTTATAAATTAATTGCGCGCCTACTCTGAGAACAGGTGTTAAACGCTAGGGTCGAGGTAATTGTGGACGGACGGACGGACGCACGTACGGACAGAATGACTGACGGGCGGACGGACGGACGGAAAAGTGAACTCCTATATCGCACCTTGCTAAAGCAGCGCAGGTGCGGCAAAAACGGTCTAAGTGCGTATGCAAACAACATCGAATTCTCTTATCAGACTGCAGACTGATCCAAGCTTTCACAGTTCGCACTTGCCTGACGATCCATGGTGTTGAGCGGAGATCTGTGTAATTTCATTCAAAGAAAGAATAAGACCGTCTGAGATTAGTGACGAGTCATTTATTATCAGGTATGTGTGTTTTCGTATGATCCACACACGCGAAAACAAATAACCCGTCCAGTAAAGAAGCAATTTCTCTTATTGCAGCAAATTCTACCATATGGAACCTAAATATTTAATGGCAACAGTACAGACCCAGATTAGGGAGCTAAATGAGCAGATTTAGACTGCACTATTTTGTCAGTTGTGAACAGTTTGTTTAAAATTGTCATTTGTATCAAGTAAAATAAATTCAGCAGTAAATTGAGACTCAATATTTGGTTAGTTTTCAGTTGCTGAAAATTACAATTGTATAACCTTCAGGTCAAGAACAAAATAGCCGTCTATATGCTATTAAGACGATCCTAGGATCCAAAAATATTTTGTTTGATTCTTGACAAAATTTCAGCCTTTTCTTTGAAATGCTTATGTAGTGAACTACAGTCCGGATCCGCTTTAATAACAACTTTTTCTTGTACTGAATCGAACATTTTTTTTCTCGATTCAATAACTTCTTTGGGTATTATCCGAAAATCTTTTGTTTGATATACAAATGTGGGTTTATCAGGGTGGATTAAACGCCTTTGGCATTTTAGTACATTTTCAGGGTGAGAGTAAGAGTTTTCCATGACATTCTGGAAGTCTCCATAAAACGAGCAGCTATATAGCACCTGTACTCAAGGGTATTCGCTATCTCGTACCTCTGAAAAACGCAGAAGAATGCTTAACACCTAGTAGAAAACCCACTGACAAATTTTATGTACTTCAAGACAGATAATACAAAACTTGCGCACTCACTGGGTACATATCACGCATTCACTGGGTGCAATATTAGCGTTCACTGGGTACACTACAATTGGTGGCTTACACGTTTACTTCGTTCACAGTGTCGCGTTCACAGATACAAATCACTCGTTCATTGATTTTCAGGGTACAATCATATAATGCCGGGCCGGGTAGCGCAATCGGTAGGGCACCTGACTCGTAAGTCAGAGGTCCTGGGTTCGAATCCCGGTCTGGCCACATACTTTCGTTTCTCCTTCCGCTGATTCAAGAAGGGTAGTTGTCAGTTACTGGCGAAAGTATGTGCACTAAGTACTGGTTAACCGCTTAGAAGGTCTAAGCCTGCCCAGGAATAGTGTGGTTAGGTTAACTGACCGTCCCGACATGACCTTAGTTGTTTACCGTGGACGTTAAGCATCAAATCAACCAACCAACCAACAATCATATAATACAGAATGTCTCATAAACTAACCGACAGACATTGACGAAATTTAATGTATTTGCAGCTATTTACTTGCTCCTACTTCTGCTTGCAGAAAACATGAAACAAAATATAGCGTATTATGGTAAAAAGAAGAAAACCTTGTTATTTACTACGCTTTTAAGATAACGAACATAATAAAATGGGGTTTACCCTATTCCATGAGATATTCGCAAAGGTTTATTATCATAATATGAAACATGCCATTACAGCCAAGTAAAGTATGTGTAGATGTATTTTCAGAACATCTTATATAAACACGAAAATCCGCGCAGAAGCTGACCACGCACGTAAAATTAAAACATTTTTACTGCGCGTTCACTGATTGGCTGCGCGTTCACTGAATTCTGGGCGACCATCGATTCCTCAGTGTGCTAAAGCAGGTTCGACAAAAAACATTGTTGTTCTGAAAAGAAGCTCAAGTATAGTAACTGCCTAAATTAGTATACCGAATACTGGTAAATTCACAATTCTAGAAACGGGCACAAAATGAGAACTTTGTCAAATAATGTCTTACACCAACAAAAACTATATTGAACAATTTGGGAACAAAAACTGAGTCTAAATGAATTATAGAATGCGTAAAAAAACATTCCTAACACAAAAAGTTTCACCCACAAGATCAAAAGCCAGAACTCAGCTCCGGTCTGGCCACATACTTTCGTTTCTCCTTCTGCTGATTCAAGAAGGGCAGTTGTCAGTTACTGGCGAAAGTATGTGCACTTAGTACTGGTTAACCGCTTAGGAGGTCTAAGCCTGCCCAGGAATAGTGTAGTTAGGTTAACTGACCGTCCCGACATGACCTTAGTTGTTTACCGTGGACGTTAAGAATCAAATCAACCAACCAACCAGAACTCAGCTTATGTGCACATACTGTATTAAAAGAATTATACTTCCATCTCATGAGTTACCCGAGCGTTACTAATAAGCCACATTTTCCGTAAATGTTTTATCACCACAGTTACCCTAAATAATGTAGCACTACTGCCTGAAAGAATTAAAAAGAATTTGGACTTGAAAACGCCTGCGATCCGATCCATTTCGTAACAGATATAATGTTGTTCTGTTTAAGGTAACATGTATTGGAGATATTTCCTTTTACATGTTGCAAAATGGGTGCCATATTGACAACGTTGTGCCTGTGCAAGATTCTAATATCTCAGCTGCCTCGACCTTGATGTACTTGCTTATTAAGAAAAATGGAAACACTTTCAGGGGAAGCAAGTATGCTTTTTTTCATTTTTCACCTCTTCTCGATGGGAGTAAACTTTAAGGAGCCCTGGTAGCTCAGTAGGTTAAGCGCTGGCCTGATTATAAAGCGGTCCCGATCCGAGCTCCGCTCTAGGCGGGAATATTTTCAATCGTAAACGGGGTTCCATTGCAGCCTTTCATTATCACCCACCCATCGTCCTGATATGACTGCAACACTGATAAAAAGGACGTAAAATCGCAAGTCATCCATCCATCTAGTCAAGTCAATTTTTAAAATCTAGATGACTTGTCGAGCCCGCTTTTTGCTTTAGTGTAGTGACCTATAAATATATCAAAATATTCTGCTTCATTCTAGAAAGAAGCCGAACAACATCATGCTTTGACAGCATATATATATATTTTTTTGAATTTCATTATGTAAAGCAAGTAGAAGATATAGCCAGGACAAGCTCAATTTATGACAATTTTATCATTTGACCTTCAAGTGTGACCTTGTCCTTGGACCAACGTGGATAAATACTTCACATGACACTTCCACTTATCAAGATCAACTGTACCAAACTAGTTTAAAATCTATGAATTAACGTAGAAGTAATGGCCTGGACAAGCTCTATTTATGACAATTTTATCATTGACCTCCTCGTGTGATATTGACCTTTAACCTACCTGAACAAATGTTTCACATGATAATTTTACTTATCAAGGAGAACCATCTTACTTTTAAATCCATCTATAAATGTACATGTAATGACTTGGACAAGCTCTATTTGTGACAATTTTATCAGTTGTTCTCTAAGTGTGACCTTGACCATCAAGCTATCTTAATAAATGTTTCAAATGACACTTTAATTCATCAAGAAGAACAATTGTGCCAAATTATTTTGAAATCCACGCATAAATGAACAAGTAATGGCTCGGACAAGCTCAATTTATGACCATTTTACCATTCGACCTTCAAGTGTGACCTTGACCTTCGAGCTACCTGAACAAATGTTTCAAATAGCACTTTTTCTAATCAAGGAGAACAAGTCTACCAAATTATTTTGAAATACATCCGTAGATGTAGAAGTAATGCCTCAGATAAGCTCAATTTATGACCATTTTACCATTCGACCTTCAAGTGTGACCTTGACCTTCAAGCTACCTGAACAAATGATTTAAATTTCACTTCTACTTATCAAGGAGAACAATCGTGCCAAATTATTTCGAAATCCACCAATAAATGTAGAAGTTATAGCCCGGACAAATCCGGACGGACGCTCGCACTAACGCACGAATGCACAATTACACGCACGCACTAATGCACGCACGCACGCACATACACCGACTTTAAGTTGTGACAACTATGTCTCGCTCACCGCAAGCGGGCTCGACAAAAATGAAATCTCTAATTTTTTTCCTTTAAATTTAACAGCGCTTTTGAAAGGTCTTTGTCCTCAAAGGAAGCAAACAGGGTTCGAGATTATAAAATTTAAGCATAATCTCAAACTCAAAATAAAGTACATTGATTGGCTGCTTCCGAGCATGTGCTCGGAAGCAGCCAATCAGTGTGTTTTATTTTGAGTTTGAGAATGTACTCAAGTTTTAAAACCTCGGGGCTAGGAAGTCACGAAGGTTTTTTTCTGTTTGTAAAGCGATGACGGAAATTCATGGCGGTGTATCTATACACCTTAATTTTAGGGTAGTGAAATGACTCGCAACACGACAAAACCAACAAATTGGAATGTGCGCCCAGTCTGATCAGAGTCTTCACTGTGCGCTTAAAGGGTAGCTAAGAGTATAAGCTACCTCCATGCCGACAGCGAGGTTCTGTCTTCGCTCAGCGCACATTCCACTTTCTTGGATTTGTCGTGTCGCGCGGCTCTAGTATAAATGATGTTATTGCACAGAAGTTTGTTTGCAGTGCACCTGTTTACATCAGTAACAAATAGAGTGCAAACGTGTCATCATTAACCTGACTAAACTTTTTTTTAATTTCCATTTAATTAATCGCTCGATCTTATGCGTTTCTAATTATATCCTTAATATCCCCATAATGAAGAACTAATTTTCTCCTCTCTGATTCTTCGTATTTTAATTGTTAGGCACTGAGGTAAGACTTTTATTTCATGACGTATATCAAAGTTTATCAACGTTATATATTACTCAGCTTGCAAATTGAATAGAAAACTATCGTTGTTTACATAATATAGGTTGTCATTGTTTAGAGTGTGTTACTCAATAAAGTATATATAGTTTATGGTGCGCCGAGTGTACAACAAAGAGACGGCGTTTCTCATTGTGCAGTTCACAAAGTAACGTAGTTTGTTAGAGTGAACAGTGTACATGAAAGTCACGAAACATACAGTGTGAAATAAACCGACGTAGTTTACAGTTTGCAGGATTGCTCAAAGTGTAGGGTAACGTAGCTTACAACATAAACCATAATTGAGCCGCGACACGACAAAACCAACAATGTGGTTGTACGCCCAGTGGAGACTCTGATCAGCCTGGGCCTCCACCCAGTTTGATCAGACTTTATTGAGTGACCAAATGGTAGCTAAGGGTCTGGGCTACCTCCTAGCGGACCGCAAAGACTCTGATCAGACTGGGCGGATGCCCAGGCTGATCTGAGTCTGCGCTGGGCGCACAACCACTTTGTTGGTTTTCTCGTGTCGCGGCTCAATTATTACTTTGTTCCACACTCAGCATACTGCGCGCAAAATGTCTGTAGTGACAAACAGACTCAGGGGCCGTATTCATAAAATGACTTAAGTCGTTGCTATGCTGTTGCTAAGGCTAAATTTCTTTGAAGGAGATTCCCTACAACTATGAAATTTGGTCTGGAGGAACAGTCTTTGTAAGACTGTTCCTCCAGACCAAATTTCATAGTTGTAGAGAATCTCCTTTATAGCTATTTAGCCTTAGCAACAGCATAGCAACCGCTTAAGTGGCTTTATGAATACGGCCCCAGGAAAGCATTTACTGCCATCGCCTGGGACAATAAAGGACGTCACACATGAACCAATCCAGCTTATCTTACAAGTTATATATATTACTTATATGATTATACTCAGAGACAAAAGAAAGTATACACTTCAGCGTCAAACAGGCGGTACTCTTGTGTATTATTAGGCCAGTCAAAACTCTCTTAGAAAGCAATATTGCAATCTTTGAAGCCGTGCAAAAGTTTATAAAGTTCGTACTTTAAGTAAACGTTTTTAAGAGGTTTTATGTCAATGCCTCATTATAAGGACCACTTTCAGTGGTTTTGAGTATTGGGAAGTACGTACCGATAGAAATACCTGAGAGCGCCACTTGTTCTCTTCATCCTTGAGCTTCAGTTCTCTCTCTCTCTCTCTCTCTCTCTCTCTCTCTCTCTCTCTCCTCGTTTGCATTGGTCCTTCTTTTGATAAAGTTTTACCATGTTCACTAGTCAACAGCAAAATACATCAATATCACTTTTAGTGATTTGATTTAATGTTATTTAAATACTGTGTGTGCCATGATCGATTGATTACAAGAAGAATTGGAACGGGACAAGAACTAAATAAGATGTTGCTTTCGTTCTGATCCCATTATTTGTAACAGTTTGTATATTTTTTACGTGTATGTCAATTTTTGAAATAAATATGTTTAAACCAAAACTCTTTTAGGGGTCAGCCTGTAACGGTTTCTGTCAGCAACTGAGAGCCATGTCGTCATGTAAATGAAACACAAATGTTGTGGTTTGTTTCGGAAGATCAATCAATATTTACAGCAAAATCATATAGTCCTTTATGGTGCACGTTTAAAAAAAGCAAAATTGACTTGTTCTTATTGTTTCGTTAGTCAGTGTTTCTTTTACTCCCTATACTACATAAAGAATTGTATTTTGAGTAAAAATACAGATAAGATTGCATCATGCAGAATTTCAGACTTGAGGGGTGAAAATAAAAGATAAATACGAGCGTTAAAAAAGTGTCTGCTTTATTTCCCCTCTCTCTTTGAAAAACTGTCTATTGACTGCCAGCCTATGGAGATATCGCCAAACACCTTGCTTTTTGCTTCTGAAATAAAGTAATGAAAGCAAAGGTTTCAATTTTTCACAGATAAAAGAGCATTTTAGGCATTGCTATTCTTTTAGGGGAAGTAATTCTGTTATTTTGTTTAAATTCAATAATTGAGCCGAGACACGACAAAACCAACAAAGTGGTTGTGCGCCCAGCACAGACTCAGATCAGCCTGGGCATCCGCCCAGACTGATCAGAGTCTTCGCTGTCTGCATGGAGGTTGCTTAGACTCTTAGCTACCCTTTAAGCGCTAAGGGAAGAGTCTGGTCAGACTGGACGGCTGCCGAGGGTGATCCGAGTCTGCGTTTTGCGCACATGTCACTTTGTTGGTTTGCTCGTGGATATGGATATATGGATACAGCACAAAGAGAGAGCAGTCTTACTTGAAAATTTGCCCAGAGCTCCAGAAAAAGGAGAGATATTTTTCTTATTTCTCAACGGAAACATACGCTGTGACTCCTCATTAGAACCGTCTCCCCGAGACGGTTCTAAAGTGGGTCACAACATACGTTTTTATGCTGAAATGTGGAAATTATCCCTAAATTATCCCAAATACGCCTTCTAATCTGGAGCATTGGGTTTTTAACGAAAACAGTTTAAGAGAAAAGAATCAGCTTCCATGGTATTTGAATCAATTCCAGAAAGGACCTGTCCTTAAACGCATGAAATTCAAAAATGCCTCCACCTTTTGGGAACAATTCTATTCCTTTAAGAGTAACACCCTGATGAGAGGGTGGCAATTGCAGTTTACCTTTGACGGTGCTTTCAGTACAGACATGTAAGAAACAGGATCTAAGTAATGCGTCGTTTTTAGGTGTTGTTAAAGAAAACCAAATTAATTTCAGAAGTCATGTTTTCTGAGATGTTTTGTAATGAAATCTGAGCAAGGGTATCTGCTGTCAATGCTTATTAAGTGAAAGGCTTCTTTCTTTATTTCTTTCTTTTTTTCAGATAGATAGAAAGTACTGAGCATGAAACCTTGGTTTGTTTTCGTATATTCCGTTTTCTGTAACCTGCCAGCTTCATTTGGAACATATATGGGTATGAAAGTTTCATATTTAGAGTGTCAAAAGTAAAGAGGAAAATTCTCAGGAATTAACAATCCTAGATCCCACCGTAGACACCAAGTGGGAAAGAGACAACTCAAAATTAGTCACCACCAAAGACAATACACTGTCAGCACAACATATTTTTTATAGTGATATGGACATATCATCAATATGCATGTACAATATAAGTATCTTTCATGAGTATGAGGTGTGGATAGAAAAATCCGTCACAAGGGTCACTGCTCGGCATCACGAGGCTTGCCGAGTGATGCCTAACAATGGTCCCGACTGCCGGATTTTTCTGTCCGCACCTTATACCCATGATAGATACTTTTTCTTGTACATCACGTTTTGTTTTAACTTTAGAACTTGTTAAAATGAGTAATTTTAGAGCTTGAGAGGTTTCTTTTTGATTCTGAAACAAGGCGCCGCTTTCATACACCGCCATTCGGTTCTTTACGTCAACGTCTGGCGTGAATAAACTGACGTCATGTTTGCCATCTTCGTGACGTAATCATCTCAAAACCCTGCGTCACTTGACGACGCAGATACGTGACCTCCAATACAACCAATGCATTGAATGCTCGTGGTTTTTATCCGGTCCTGGGTAAGAACACCTGGGTAAGATAGGTTTTCTATCCCAGATGAAAAGAATGGCATTTTCTATCTGGTGTGCAAGAAATAGAATTAAAATCTTAAAAGAGTTCCTTCAAGAGCAGAGAATACATTCACAAGAAGTTTAAGGAACATGGTCCAGACTACGTAGTTTGGGCTAATAAAGCCTCATCAGTGACCCTGACAAAAAACTAAAGATAATAAATGCTCCAGACAGGGATAAAGTAAGGATAAGTTTCAAAATTTCTAGATAAAAAAAAAATGTGTGACCCCACAGTAGAACCGTTTCAAAATGTCTAAATAAAAACATATGTTGTGACTCACATTGGAACCGTCTCGCCGAGACGGTCCTAATTAAGGGTCACAACCTATGTTTTCGTTGAGGAATAAGAAAAATATCTCATAAATATCTTGAACATCCTACTTCATCTTGGGCACTGGTAATATAAAAGTACTCAAAAATTTCACATCCCACCCACATCTGGAGCTCCGGTAGCTCAGTAGCTTAAGCGCTGGCCTGTGATCTAGCGGTCTCGGATTCGAGCCCCACCTGAGGCAAAAATCTGTTCAACCGTAAACGCGGTTCAATTGCACACAGCCTTTCATGTTTACCACCCCATTGTCCTTATATGACTGAAATACCGTTGTAAAGGACGTAAAATCGCAAATCATCCATCCATCTCACACACAATACTGAATGGGATAAAAATAGAAACAGCTCGTGACCAAACTCAGAGACACAACGTGATCAGATCGGTTGTCACCTAGCAGATATCAACATGAAAGCAAATTGCCGAAAGAATTAGAAAAGCAGACAACAACAAAGACACAGGTACGTTGAAATTCCACGAAAATCGGCTACAAGTTGTTACTGACCTAGCTTGTGGCAAAGTATTCTCCTGTTGCAGAGGCTTCAGAATCAGTGAGAATGAAAACAAAGTGGGCGTTATGACAAAAATTCATATCATTAGCATACCTATACACCCAGGTCAGTGTCATGAAAATATGTCCAGATACATTAATATTGCAGTAATTGGGTGCTTACGAATTGATAATCATAGATTGATAAGATTTATTGGTACCGGTTTCCCTTTTTATAAGACGTTTTGTTTCCATTCCAAAACAATCCGAGTTGGTACCGATTTTCTTAGGTTATAAGACGTTTTAATTCCTTCCAAAACAATGAACCGTATCTCTTCAATAACAATACGTTTTATTTACTTTCGAACCGTATTTATAAGGTTATAAATAGAGATTATTACATGGGGTTTTCGTTATCATCCGATTTATCAGCCCGAGACTCCAAAATCGGACCGAGGGCTTGCCCGAGATCCGATATTGGTCGAGGGCTGATAAATCGAGTGATAACGAAAAACCCATGTTATGATCTGTTTATCATATAGATTCTAGTTAAGAAAAAAATATGTCCCGAAATAGTTGCTAGAAATCAACATTTTTGAAGTTGTGAAAACTTGCTACTACTGCTGAAGGCCAAGGTGTTTCTTTCGATCTAACTAAGAAAATGAATGGACACACTTTATGTCTACGATGGATAATAAGAGAGATAGAAGCTCTGAAAGGATGGGAAGTTTTCTGTTCTGCAACTTCGCTCTCGCCATTTTAACGTCGAAGTATCTCACGCGACGTCGTTGACGCTAACGACGGGCCGATAAACGTATCGGACCGGGAAATCCTTTATCGGACCGATGGGCAAGATAACAAAAGCTGTCGCCTGACCGCATAGCTCGCCTAAATTGGTGCTTGCCCATCACACAGCCGCTATGGTGGTGTGGACTACTGTGCATGAAACTTCAGGCAAGCATGTCCATAATGAAAACACATTTATAAACAAAAGCTATCTCAGAAATAAGTCTTAAAATAAAATTAAAATAAAAAAAATGAAATGAAATTTCAAAGTCCATGAGCATGAGGTAAAAAAAAAAAACTGAGGGGTATGGGGGAGGTGTGTGTGTGTTGGGGGGGGGGGGGGGGGGGCTAGGATGTATCAAAACCCTGAACCATTATCTAACATCAGTCAAAGTATTAGTATCAACTGAGTCCATCATTGTGGCACTGTGAAATTATGTCTGCATAAATATAAAACTTTAACCAAAATCTTTAAGACAAAGTTCTAGGTCGATGACCTTCACTTCAAGGTCAACCAGTGGGGTATGTATAAGGTGTTTTGTGAAAACTCAAAAAAGTGTCTAACATCAGTTCAAGTATAAACTAAATCTCTGGAAAGCATTAGGAATCAGTATGCAATTACAAAACTTTAATAAAGACCAAAATTTCCTAAGTCCCTGACCTTGACATCAAGGTCACTGAGCGGGGTTGGGGTAGTACTCTGTAGATCTAATTACAGTGCAAATATAAAAAGAATTCATCTATGGGTTCAGGAGATATGTGTCTTTAAAAAACTTTAACCAAAACATCCAATCAATAAAAAGACAATTTTCTAAGTCCATGACCTTGATATCAAGGTCACTGAGGGGGTGGAGGTAGTACCTTCTAAAACTTTAGACCAATATCTAACTTCAGTGCAAGTATCAAAGGAATCCATCCATGGGTTAAGGAGATATTGGGATTGATAAAACTTTAACCAAAACATAAAGTAAAAAAACTCCCAATTTTCAAAGTCCATGACCTTCACAGTCACTGAGCGGGGTGGGGGTAATACCCTGTGAAACTTAGACCAATATCTAACTACAGTGCAAGTATCAAAAGAATCCACCCATGGGTTAAGGAGATTTAGGTCTTTAAAAAACTTTAACCAAAACATCCAATCTGTACGCCGACGTGGACGCGGACGTGGACGCGGACGCCGACGCCGTGGTGACAACAATAGCTCTTCCTGAACTATCGTTCAGGCGAGCTAAAAAAGAAATCAAATTTATGACCCAAATCTCTAAGTCCATGACCTTGACCTTATTGTCGATGAGCAGGGTAAAGATGGTATTCTATAAAACATTAGACCAATACCTAACTATAGTCCATGTACCAAAAGATATCAAAACAAAATCTAACCATGGACTCCATTGTGGCACTGTACAATTATGATGTCAAAAAGTTAAAACTTCAACCAAAATCCTAAGTGGATGATCTTGAATTCTATTTTGTACAACTCAAACAAATATCTAACATCAGTTCAGGTATAACATAAATTTATGCCAAGCATTATGAATCAGTTTGCAATGAATAAAAAATAAAGTTTCCTAAGTCCATGACCTTGACATCAAGGTCACTGAGTGTGGTTGGGGTAGTACTCTGTAAAACTTTGGCCTTATACCTAACTTCATTTCAAATATCAAAAGAATCCATCTATGGATCCAGAAGATATGAATCTTTAAAAAAACTTTAACCAAAACATTCAATCCATACAAAGACAATTTTTCTAAGTGCATGACCTTGACATCAAGGTCACTGAGTGGGGCGGGGGTGGACCAATATCTAACTACAGTGCAAATATCAAAAGAATCCATCCATGGGTTAAGGGGATACTGGACTTTAACAAACTTTAACCAAAACATCCAGTCCAAAAAACCCAAATTTTCTAAGTCCGTAACCTTGACATCAAGGTCACTCACTGGGGTGGGGTGGTATTCTGTAAAACTTTGGACCAATATCTAACTACAGTGCAAGTATCAAATGAATCCATCGATGGGTTAAGGAGATATAGGTCTTTAAAAAACTTTAACCAAAACATCCAATCCGGACGCGGACGCGGACACGGACGCTGACGCCGACGCCAGGGTGACAACAATAGCTCTTCCTGAACTTTCGTTCAGGCGAGCTAAAAACTATGAAAGCCAAGCTTTATCAAACATGCAGATTGCCTCTTAGGCAGTCCAAAATTCTTTATCTATGTGATAAGACGCTTTATTTCCCTTCCAAAACAATTAAAAAAATCTAGACCAGTCATCTAATTCCATTACATGGTTCTTGATATTTTGGATTTGTTTGAAAGGGGAAAAAGCTGGATTTTATAAGATTGATATTAGCTGAATAAAAACGGTAAATCAGTAAAGCAAGTTGTCATTTGCAGGCTGCAGCCTTATCAAGAGTCATCAAAATATCTCAAAGATATCGGGTCCAGAGGGTTCATAGGTAATGTATCAGAGGAGATAAATGGAAAGGAAGAAAGCAAGATCTGGAACTTTGCATGCAACACATATGTGTACACAGCTGTGTACTAGGTCTAACATAACATTAGTTATATCAGACCTAGTATACATGTTGCTCTGTGCCAATACTTAGAATTTTAGGGTAGTCAAGCATTGTTCCTGTATTATTTAAAAGCAATCCAGCAGATGATCAGCTGTCTGCGCATAATGCACAGGCTGGTCAGCGGTTATCCGAGTCTTCCCTATCGATCGCTTTAGTGACTTTTACTTACTAGAGGCAAATTTCAAAATAAAGAAGGAAAAAACGAAAGCGCAAGAGAAGATCTCATATTCAATAAACAGAACTTCTCACAACCCGAGTAAAGATTTGATTGCCTCACCTTAATAACGAATTTATTTTATTTATTTTTTTTAAAATTTTTTTGTAGTTTACGAACGAAGACCAACATCAGCCGGAGTGCTAGTGGCACCTTTGGCATCCTCTTGGTTGACGACATCATATAACGACAACAGACCGAATATTGGTATAGTTTCTTTTGCATCTCCGTGGATTGTACAAGCGGAACTTCCTTCGGTTATCGGATCGGGACAACCTTTGGCCGTCGGACAGGGAACTCCGTATGTTAATTCTCCGGGAACTCTTTGGATGCCTCAACCGGGATTGTTTAATACTGGTGCTGCGGCATCACCTTGGGTTTCTCAACGAGGGTTTCCCCATATTGATGCTATGGCAAATCCCTGGGTTACTTAATTAAGGGGCCGTATTTATAAAATGAGTTAAGTGGTTGAAGGAGATTCCCTTCAAATATGAAATTTGCTGTGGAGGAACAGTCTGAAAAAGACTGTTCCCCCAGAGAAAATTTCATAGTTGTAGGGCCTCTGCTTCATAGAAATTTAGCCTTAACAACAGCATAGCAACGACTCAAGCGATTTTATAAATAACGCCCAGGTTGTTTCTTAAGGAAGAGAAAGATTATAAAGTTTTGAAAGGAAAGTTTTCTTCTGAAATCAGATAATAAATCAGTGCATATACACTTAAGGTGGTGATAAACACTAATTTGGGACAAAGACAAAAATTTGCATAAAATACTCAAAAAAAACACTAATCTTTCCAAAACTTAGCAGATGCCTACTTTATGTTGTTTCTCATAATTTAGAATCCCAAAATGCAGCATTTGCTAATGTTAAAAAGTGTTTTTATAAGGAAAGATCAACGGGTAATTTTCTGCGAATAAATCTGAAAAAATAATATCGTTATTGAAAATATACTTAGTGCTTAGAGTACCTTGTTGCATAATGGAGAGCGTCCTAGCATTTTTTTTTTTTCAAACTCTTTCACACATTATCAGGCTGAGCCGATGAAAAAAGATGCAGCCTGTGTCCTATTTTTTTGTCAAAACACACAGGTGTGACAGGTAAGACTATTTTAACAAGGTTAAACAATTTCATCTACACACCAGTGATAATGTCAGTAATGTATTATTTATACTGTAGGTGTTAACATAGGTATGCTTGCCAACCCTATATTTAATGAATGCGTCCAGTGTACATTTACTTTGTACGTGGTTGAACATTTGAGAAAAAGCTACCGTTTTCATCTGGTCTACCTTATCATTTGAGAAAGAGTTGGAATAAATAACTGCTAGGACGCTCTTCATTATGCAATAATGCACCTTCAGCACTACGTAAATTTTCAATAACGATATTATTTTTTCAGATTTATTCGCAGAAAATTACCCTTTGATCTTTCCTTATAAAACACTTTCTTAAGCAGCATGTACGTCTATTTTGTATTCTAAACTGTAAAGAACAACAAAAATAAGAAGTCTGCTAACTTTCAGGGAGATTCATTATTTTTTTATGGTTTTATGCAGATTTCTACATTTACCATAAATCACCACCTTAACATAAGTATAATTATAGATTACCTATTTGACTGTCGACGATAGATAAGCTTCTTGTGACGTATTTCGAGTTCTTTCTCCTTTTCTACCTGTATAATAATATATTACCTTCCGGTTTTGTTGTCACTGTAGAGGAAAACTTGTGAAGAAAATTATTACTGATTTAATTCTGTTTCAATTCTCGTAACGACGTTTCTTAAAAGTCATCAGTGCCAGGGGTACGTAACCATAGTTGCACACACCTGGCGCCGAGTGTCCGTCTATCATTTAGAAATCGTATATACTGAACAAAAAAAAAAAAAAATAAAAATAAAAAAAAGAATAAAAAAAAAAGGTTACATACATTGAAAAACTCAATTTGATTTTCTACCCCTGCAACTTCGAATGATCTGGTGTGAATAAAATACATTTTGGTAATGAAAAAAATCATAAGAGTGACTTCTTTGTTTAAGGTGTTAGCCCTGAATAAATTTTGAAATTTGAATGAAGTGCAAACCTAAGGGCTTTCGACCGAATCCTATACCATGTATTCTGTACATGTAACATTTTATTATTATATCAAATGGATACTGTTTAAACCAATGAAGTGTTTCTGGAAAAAATAATTTGAATGTTGATGTAAAGTTTCATTTTTGTTCAGTATATATGACAATCACGCTCATGTAGAAACCTAATGTTATTGCAGTCTGGGATACAGATTTGAATAAGTCTCTAGACTTTCTTCTGAATCCCATTTGTATGATAACTGTATTGTTTGAACAGTCAAACCTGTTTTAAGGGGTCACCAAGGGAAACCTAAATATTGGCTGCTCCTTTAATACGGGTTCATTTGCACTATATTTTGGTTTAAGGGACCCGGAAAAAGTGGCTGCTAAAGACAGTCGGTCCCTAATTAGAGGTGAACACGTAGGCAGGTTTGACTGTAATTGTTTTTCTCGTACTTTATATGATTATTATGCGAATAAAGTAGTGTTTAAACAAATATTGGGATGCACTCACGAAAGATCTTACGTTCATATGGAAAGCGCATCAACACGAAAATGAAAGCATAGTCTGTCTCAGCGACAGTGAACATTTCTTCAGAGCATCTATCAAATGAGATCATATGAGGGATGCAAATACCGGTCTGATAATTTTGTTGTATAAAACCATTAAAACCACTATTATTATGCAGAGAGGTAAAATTTACTGGTTTTAGTAATATTTAGAGAATTGAACTGTACGAGTAATTGATATAACCTTCGAGGGGGCGGAGCCCCCGAGATGGTTATATCAATTACAAGTACAGTCAATTTTCTAAATGTTTTGTATCATGGTCCAATTAGAAACCATAGTTTTCTTCCATGGCTGTCTGTCCCAGAATGTTTATTGCTGCAGGTGACATTGTTTAAATTAGCGCCTATAACCAAGTCTGGCATATTTATGCTTCTTGTAGCCCACTTCTCAACTTGGCTGATAAGCTAATTACCTCAGCCAAAAATTGCAGGAAATTTCAACTTCAAATATGATGGTTTGGCGCATTACAGTCTACTTTGTTTGCAAATTGGTATTTAATGATGAATTCTAAGTCACTGTGCTTAAACAATGTACAGACAGACAGACAGACAAATGGTTTATTAAAACTCATTTTCATACATTTAAGACATTTCTAAAACAACATAATATAAACATTTTAGGAATAAACTATGTACAACACGAGTATGAATGAGCAGAGAATAAACATCATCTATTCGATGTAGTCTATTCCCTGATCATGAAACATCGTGCTGCACAGTCATGTACTTGCTATTTACACTATGAAATTAACATTTACATTATTTACAGAATAATGTCTAATTGTGCATTGTTTAAATGGTAAATTAAACCTTGTTTACCCAACTAAGTTTCCTTATTGTATCAATTCAACAACAGGTGTCTGAAAATTAAACCAATTTTGACAGCTTCTTTTGTCTTTAGTAGAATGAACTGTATGAACTGTGCGGTATTTTAAATACCCACTATAGTTATTGCACTGCTTTGAATTAATCTCAGTGTATCTGAATGGAAATCTAAGATCCGCCTACTTGATAAGATGCTGATGTCTGGTGGTTATTAAAATATTGCACACCAAACATCAAAGGAAAAAATATAGGCCATGATACAAATGGTTTTACTGGGCTCACTATAGAAGTCTTACTGACGTCGTAAGCATATAAATGACATGAGCTGCGACATGACAAAACAAAAAAAGTAGTTGCGCGCCCAGTACTGACTCAGATCAACCTCGGCATCCGCCCAGTCTGATCAGTCTTCGCTGTCCGCATAGAGGTAGCGTAGACTCTTAGCTACCCTTTAAGAGCTAAGGGAAGAGTCTGGTGGATGCCCATGCTGATCTGAGTCTGCGCTCTGCACAGAACCACTTTGTTGGTTTTCTCGTGTCGCGGCCCACATCACTTCAATGCGTTTTCTAGCAGCAAAGTCCTCGTTGATTGCATCATCCTCAATGAAAATAAGCAATCTTCGATTGACTTGTCTCACATCGGGTAGTCGGCAATCCAAAACGCTCTTGCATGTAACAATCGATTAACGCGGATAAAAACCCCGTTAAAACAGCGTTTTCGATTAAAAAAAAACCCGTTAAAAACAGCGTTTTCGATTGCAATTTGTAATCGAAAACACTATTTCTAATGGTATTTGATCCGCTTTCGTCGACTGCATGAGCATTTTCGATTGCCGGCAAACCGTTGTGTGTCTGTTTCATATTCTAATTCTTCGACATAATTAAGTTTTTTAGCTCACCTGAGCCAGCGGCTCCGTGGGGAGCTTATAGGATGGTAAGGCTCCGTTGTCCGTCGTCCGTCGTCCGTCCGTCCGTCCGTCCGTCGTCCGTCCACACTTTCAAACGACTTCTCCTCTGAAATCGCTGGGCCGATTGTAACCAAATTTCATATAGAGCCTCCTGGGACCTTAGGAACGAAAAGTTGTTCAAACGGTCCTGGTCACATGACCAACATGGCCGCCATGCCCATATATGGTAAAAACCTGAAAAAATCTTCTTCTCTGGAACCAATAGGCCGATGGCCTTGAAACTTGGTATGTAGCATCTGGTACACGAGTACTACCAAGATTGTTCAAATTATGACCTTGGGTTGACCTTGACCTTTTTATGGTAAGGTCAAATTTGCTTCCTTATGCTTTTATATGGCAAAATGCTGCAACATAAGATATCTTGGAAACTGTTGAAGATTTTGGCCTAAAAATTGGTACATACAGTCATCTTAATGACTACATGAAGATTTGTGAGTACAAGAGGTCAAGGTCATTCTTTGACCTTTGACCCAGAACTCTCATATTTTGACAATTTCAAATTTCTCCTCTGAAACCGCTGGGCCGATTGTAACCAAATTTCATATAGAGCCTCCTGGGACCTTAGGAACGAAAAATTGTTCAAACGGTCCAGGTCACATGACCAACATGGCAGCCATGCCCATATATGGTAAAAACCTTTAAAAATCTTCTTCTCCAGAACCAATAGGCCGATGGCCTTGAAACTTGGTATGTAGCATCGGGTACACAAGTACAACCAAGATTGTTCAAATTATGACCTTGGGTTGACCTTGACCTTTTTAGCTCACCTGAGCCATAGGCTCAGGGTGAGCTATTGTGATCACCCAGTGTCCGTCGTGCGTCGTCCGTCGTGCGTCGTGCGTCGTCAACAATTTGCTTTAAATGACATCTTCTCTGAAACCGCTAGGCCTAGGGCTTTGATATTTGGTATGAAGCATTGCCTAGTGGTCCTCTACCAAGTTTGTTCAAATGGTGGCCCCAGGGTCCAAAATGGCCCTGGGGCAGGGGGTCTTGGGTTCGAAACTAAAAAAATACTTAAAAATCTTCTTCTCCAGAACTGCTTGACTCAGATGCTTGAAATTTGGTGTGTAGCATTGCCTAGTAATCCTCTACCAAGTTTGTTCAAATGGTGGCCCCAGGGTCCAAAATGGCCCCGGGGCAGGGGGTCTTGGGTTCGAAACTAAAAAATACTTAAAAATCTTCTTCTCCAGAAGTGCAAGGCTCAGATGCTTGAAATTTGGTATGTAGCATTGCCTAGTGGTCCTCTACCAAGTTTGTTCAAATGCTGGCCCCAGGGTCCAAAATGGCCCTGGGGCAAGGGGTCTTAGGTTCGAAGCTAAAAATACTTAAAAATCTTCTTCACCGGAACTACTTGGCTCAGATGCTTGAAATTCGGTATGTTGCATTGCCTAGTGGTCCTCTACCAAGTTTGTTCAAATGGTGGCCCCAGGGTCCAAAATGGCCCTGGGGTAGGGGGTCTTGGGTTCGAAACTAAAAAATACTTAAAAATCTTCTGCTCCAGAACTGCTTGGCTCAGATGCTTGAAATTTGGTATGTAGCATTGCCTAGTGGTCCTCTACCAAGTTTGTTCAAATGGTGGCCCCAGGGTCCAAAATGGTCCTGGGGTAGGGGGTCTTAGGTTCGAAGCTAAAAATACTTAAAAATCTTCTTCACCGGAACTACTTGGCTCAGATGCTTGAAATTCGGTATGTTGCATTGCCTAGTGGTCCTCTACCAAGTTTGTTCAAATGGTGGCCCCAGGATCCAAAATGGCCCTGGGGCAGGGGGTCTTGGGTTTGAGACAAATAAATACTTAAAAATCTTCTTCACCAGAACTGCCTGCCTCAGATGCTTGAAATTTGGTACGTAACATTGCCTAGTGGTCCTCTACCAAGTTTGTTCAAATGGTGGCTCCAGGGCCAAAATGGCTTCGGGGCAGGGAGTCCCGGGTTTGAACCATAGAAATACATAGAAAAATAATAAAAAATCTTCTACTTCAGAACCGTAAGGCTCAAATGCTTGAAATTTGGTATGTAGTATTGCCTTAAAAAGTAGACCTTTACCAAGTTTGTTCAAATGGTGGCTCCAGGGTCCAAAATGGCCCTGGGACCTGGAGTCCTAGGTTTGAACCATAGAAATATATAGAAAAATATTTAACAAATATTCTTCTTCAGTACCACTTGGCTCAGATGCTTGAAATTTGGTTTGTACCTTTGCCTAGTAGTCTTTTACGAAGTTTGTACAAATGATGACCCCAGGGTCTATAAATGGCCCCACCCCAGGGGGTCCTGGGTTTGAACCATAGAACTACATAGAAAAATATTATAAAATCTTCTTCAGAACCACTTGGCTCAGATGCTTGAAAATTGGTTTGATGCAATACCTCGTTGTCCTTTATCAAATTTGTTCAAATGATGACCCCAGGGTTCAAAATGGCCCTGCGGCAAGGAGTTCTGAGTTTGAGCCATAGAAATACATAGGAAACTATCAAAAAATCTTCTTCTTCAGAACCACTTGGCTCAGATGCTTGAAATTTGATATGATGCGTTGCCTGGTGGACTCCTACAAAGTTTGTGTAAATGGTTGCCCTGGGATCCAAAATGGCCCTGGGGCAGGGAGTTTTGGGGTCGAAATTAAAATGTACTTAAAAACCTTCTTTTCCGGAACCCCTTAGTGCAGATGCTTGAAGTTTTGTATTATACATTGCCTAGTGGTCCCTTACCAAATTTGTTCAAATGATGGTGCCAATGTCAAAAATGGCCCCGCCCCAGGGGTCCTGGGTTTGAACCATAGAAATACATGTACATAGAAAAATATTCAGAAATCTTCTTCTTCAGAACCACTTGGCTCAGAGACTTGAAATTTAGCTTTTAGCATTGCCTAGTGGTCCTTTACCAAGATTATTCAAATAATGGCCCCAGGGTCCAAATGGCCCTGCCCAAGGGGGTCCAGGGTTTGAACCATAGCAATACATAGAAAAACATTCAAAATCTTCTTCAGAACCATTTGGAAATGGTTGCAAACTATCTGGTTTGTTCAGATTATGACCCTAGTTTGACCTTTAACCTTTTTGCTCAGGTGAGCGATTCAGGGCCTCTTGGCCCTCTTGTTTTAATTGAAACAGCTGAAAAATTCAGACGTAGAGTTCATAATTTGATTCCAAATTGGTCACAGGTGCTCTATAGGCCGAATAGTAATTCATTATGATTTCTTACACGAGACACAGAGATATGAGCCGCGACACGAGAAAACCAACAATGTGGTTCTGCGTCCAGCGCAGACTCGGCTCAGCCTGTGCATCCGCCTAGTCTGATCAGAATCTTCGCAGTCCGCATGGAGGTAGCTTATACCCTTAGCTACCCTTTAGGTGCTTAGCGAGGACTGAGCAGACGCCAAGGCTGATCTGAGTGTGCGCTGCCCGAACTACCACTTTGTTGGTTTTCTCGTGTCGCGGCTCAATTATGGTTTCTTATGATCAGGAACAACACACAATACAATTGGTTACGGATGTTCTTGAAACTTGACAACTAGACACAGGCATAAAGCAAATGATGATCAGGAACTGTTATTAATACAATCAAATCTCACATCCCGTCCAAAAAAGAAAGAAGCGCACACACAAAAAATGACAAAAGTTTACGAAATACACGAACTATAAAGTGTATGAGCAGCTCTTCCCCAAACATGTGGTCATTCAACTACCCATAATTAAATACAACAGTTACATCTGTTTTTACCTATTTTCTATTTTAAATTTAGAAGAAAAAAAAACCCGAAACAAAACAGAAAGCAACGACCGAATTCAGGAAAGAATGAGAAACGTCAATCATTTTCTTACTAACAAAAAATAAAGCAAAATGACAAATAAATAATTTATATATATATACGAAATATATATATATAAATTATTTATATATATATATATGAAAATAACGGCAAATAACGCTAAATAACGTCACGTGACAGTTAACGTACGTGACGACGTTACTATTGCTATGCAACAGTCCTGACGAGCTGAGCGAAACGCGTTGACACTTTTTTGCATAGTTTTATTTTAATAAATCTAAACATGTAACGTCAAACCTTATTTTATTTATTTATCTATCGTTCCGGGTATATTTTATACCCTTCCTCTTTGTTCTACCGGAACGAGTGACGGAACATGTCCCAAGGAAGAGGAAAAAGGAACGGAAAAAGTGGATGCTCTCCAGAAAAGTCAACATCACTTACAGACGTAGAAGATATGGACACCAACAAACTATGTGAGATAAGTAACAAACTTTCTGATATCCTCTCTGTCCTCCAAGACTTAACGAAAGTGATAAAAGAATCTCCAATCATCACGAAATCCGCAGATGTCGTTCCAGTACCAGTTATAAACGATATCTCTCAATCGTTGAAAGATTTAACAAACTCCTTTACAAATAAGCAAGCCCCTCAAGTTACGGATTTGTCCTCATCGTCGCTTTCAGAAACAGAGGCACTGAAAGTAAAGGGACAAATCGCAAACGTTTGGGAATTTAAAATAGAGAGGAGAAAAGATGCCTACTGGAACTATGTCAAGAATAAGGGGCACAAGGACACCTATACAAAATGGATCAACAGTGATAAGATTGTAATACCAAAGTATCTACAAAGAAAGCAATTCAATAATGAGAACCCTGAACAACAAAAACTACGAGAGGCGGCAGTTCTACACGATTTTAAAACTGAAATAGACCTGCAAGAACTACGCGCGACACAACAGATGGAAAAAGTACAGAAAATAGATAACGATATGGAAACACTCTTCAAGCAAAAAAGTAGTGGTCCTGTAACAGCACTACTTATGGAAATGTGGAAAGCACAGGCTGATCAAAATCAAAAGATATCACACAGACGATGGCTAAAAAATGAGACATGGCTAAATAATTATGAAGAAACTTTTAAACAAACGCATTTAAACAAAAGTCCTTTCTTTAAGATCCAAACAGAACAACAACCATCATATGCGGACATGGCAGCCAGACCCAAAAAGAAAACACTAGTTCCCAGATCAACAAAAGACATCGAAGACACACAACAGAAACAGCAAGGTAACCTAGAGTCAATCCAGGCGCTACTTACACAAGTACAGTCCCAACTCAACAATCAGGAACAGAAAAGAAATGATGCGAAACCAAGGAGAACAACTGCACGGCGAAATAAACCACAGAACAACCCTACCATTAGTCAACCAATTACTTTACATTCAGACAATGAGGACTATTTTTTGGAAGACAGCACAAGCACAGAAACATTGACTTAGAAAAAGCTAACCTGGCGGAAACAAACAATGGTAAGAAAACTGTCAAAATATTTAATCTTTCTAGTCGAAAATTATCGAAATCAGAAATATTTGTCTTGCTGAAGGGTCTTAAGTTTACTCCTACCCCAGATAAAAGTAACAACGAGCAACTTTCAAATGATATTGCAGAATTCCATAGAAAACTGAAACTTAGAGAATTCTTTTACACAAATGATAACATAGAACAGGATGATTCTTTAGTAAGAAACAAAAGTTATTTTGAACCATCAAAAGGGAGAAACCCGATGCTTGATGAATACATAAACATAACTAAAGTAATACCAAATAGGCCAACGCAAAGAAAAACCTCGTTTAATGTAACCCGTAATGAAAGACAAGCAGTTAAAAATTTATCAAATGAAAAGTCAATAATCATAAAAGAGGCAGATAAAGGCGGCGGTATTGTCATCATGAATACCGAATTTTACAAAAGAAAAATGTTAGATATGTTAAATGATAATTCTTTTTATAGGCAAGTTGACAGCCAATGCACAAAGGAGACAATGAAAAAAATTAGAAATGTTATTAAATTGGCAAAAGATATAACACGCCATGAAATAAATTACTTACTAGATTTTGATTGCAAAACAAGTCTTTTTTATGGCTTACCTAAGATACATAAAAGCAAACTTATTAAAGATGAATGCAACAAAATTAATAGTGAATATCTGGAGTTACCAGACCCAGAGGATCTCAAATTCCGACCAATAGTAGCCGGTCCTGCGTGCGAGACACATCGCCTCAGTAACTTAATTGATATTTTACTGAAACCATATACTCAAAAAGTAAAAAGTCACATTAGAGACGATATTGACTTCCTTTCACATATTCCAACAACTGTGCCACAAGATACCCTTTTAGTTTCATTTGATGTCGTAAACCTTTATACGAATATTTCTCATGAATTAGGTCTTAGAGCCATTGACTTTTGGTTGTCAAAACACCCAGAACTAATACACAAACGATTTTCAAAAGAATTCATAATTGAATCAATAAAGACAATTCTCGAAAATAATAACTTCTCATTCAATGACATAATGTATAATCAAATTAGGGGAACGGCGATGGGAACAAAATTTGCGCCAACATATGCTACACTTGTACTAGCTTATTTAGAGGAAACATTATACTCGCAAATAGAAATAAACTATGGTACAGAGTTCTCTAGTTATATCAAAGAAAACTGGAAACGGTTCCTAGATGATTGCTTCATTTTTTGGACCAGAGGCAAAGCCGATCTGACAAAGTTCCATTTGATTTTGAATGAATTACACCCAGACCTCCAATTTACCATAGAATATAGCGACGAAAAACTTCCTTTTCTGTATATATTATTAATAAAAACAAACACACACTTAAATACTGATATACATTTCAAGGAAACCGATTCCAAGCAATACCTCAATTTTCACTCATGCCACCCCAAACATACCAAGACAAGTATTCCATATAATTTGGCCAGAAGAATTTGTACTATCGTTTCAAATAGCAATGTACGGCAAAGAAGATTATCAGAATTACGAACTGCTTTACAGAAACGTAACTATCCAGAAACACTCATATCCCAGGGCATCAAAAAGGCTTTATCAATACCACGTAATGAACTACTTATCCTACCCACCAAGAGCGACGAGGAAGTTATTCCTTACGTCTCGACGTATAACCCAAATAGTACAGAAATGTATGGCATTTTGAAGAATAATTTTCATCTTCTAACGGCTGATCAAACAATGTATGAGGCACTTTCAGGTACAAAAATAATAAAAAGTAAACGACAACCTCCAAACCTCAAGAAACTAATCACTAAAGCAAAATTTACAGATAATCGTACAAGCACTACACATTTTGTATCAAAATGCAATCGCCCCAATTGCGGACTTTGTGAATGTTTAGACGAAGGTAACTCCTTTAACTTTAATGGTAAAATATTTTATATTAATGAAACTATGTCGTGTGACGTAAGAAATGTTATTTACGCCATAACCTGTAATGGGTGTAAAGAATATTACATAGGACAAACGGGTGATAAACTTCGCACGAGAAGAACCGTACACGCGCAACAAATACGAGACCCTTCAACAAGACAGATACCTTTAAGTGAACATATAGACAATTGCAGCACAATTAATCCAAAGTTTCGAATGTTTCCCTTTTTCAAAATGCGTACTGAAAGTATTTCTGCCAGGTTAGCAAAGGAAAAATATTTTATTGACTGTTTCAAGCCTAAATTAAATGCGTAACATGTATGTATATGAAAATAACGGCAAATAACGCTAAATAACGTCACGTGACAGTTAACGTACGTGACGACGTTACTATTGCTATGCAACAGTCCTGACGAGCTGAGCGAAACGCGTTGACACTTTTTTGCATAGTTTTATTATAATAAATCTAAACATGTAACGTCAAACCTTATTTTATTTATATATATATATATATATATATATATATATATATTATATCAAAATTTCTTTTATTTTTTGGAGTTTTGTTCCGAAGGAACGAGTCTAAAACATGCACCATGTTGAGGGCAGAAGAACAGACTTTTTTCCTTGCTTTTGTGTACATATCATTGCTCAGCGGTAATCAACATCAAGATGTTCCTTTTTGAAAACATTGTTATCCCTAATTGTTGACATTTGAATAACACAATGTATGCAGATTAAGCAAGATCTTGTCATCAAAGGTGTCAGTAGACCCCTGTTTATAACGATTCGCAATTAGACGAAAATGTGGCCTTTAACGGGACCTAAAGTCAACAGTAGCATCTATGATAATATAAACACTGTCTGGATCAAGATCGGATCATCCTTTTAAGGAAACGCCAAAGATGACGGACTGGTTTGCACACACTAGGAACGAACGTCGATTTATAGACTTTTCTGACCATAAATTGTATGCATCATTCGAACGAGCTATAACAGCGATCGGAGAATATATTTCTCCATATTAAACAGGCAGCGATGTGGCGACAAACACACACATTTGCTTGTATCATCATACTTTTTTCAGTCTGTTATTATGCAGTTTTCATATTTAGTGGTGACCCAAATTTTTTTTGTGATTTCCCTGTGAAATCTCATTTATATTTTCTGACTATTTTCATAAAATACAACGCCCAAACCAATTTAGTCCCGGACCCCGTGGTTAAATCGCTTGGCTTATTTTTGAGAAATAGTCATTTTTATTAGCCGCGTAGTTTGCAGTTGTCATAGGAGAGATGTTTCGTTGACATTTTGTGTTGAACTAGCGAGTATGTTCCGGTGACAAATGCCAATTACACGGTTAAAAAAGAATATTTCTCATAAACGAGCCACGGTTTTCGGGACCTATGACTGACTTGAATAGAGCACTGTATTGTATAAAAGAAGAAAATATAAATGACATTTCATGGAATGGTAAAACAAATATATGGGTCACCACTTAAAATATGCACAATAACATACTTGAAAATATGCCGATACAAGCGAATGCATATAATTTTCGCCACATCACTGCCTCTTTATTTGGAGATATGTATTCCACTTTCGGTGATATGGCTTGTTTGACCCATGCACACCATATTTGGTCAGAAACTTTGATAAAAAGAAGAACCTACCAAGCGTATGTAAACCTGTCTGCCATCTTTGTTGGTCTGCTCCATTAAAAAGGATGTTCCAGATCTCGATACAGACAGTGATAATAACCACTTTGTTCTCTCAGTAGGTTGGATTCATGCATTTTTCATCGCCAGATAGTGTTGCAATGGTTTACTACATTTCGTCCTGTAAATGATCATAATGAGGTAGATTTTAACATATAAAACAACCTTTAGTTTCTCAAAGCTGTAAACTGTTTATTCGGCTATAAGACGGAATGTAAATGCGTAATATGTAATGCGGTTGTTATGTACATGCAGGTTTTTCTCTTCCAAGACAATCCCATAAATCTAGACACGTCTTCTAAAGCGGATCTAGTTTTTGTGATTGTTTTAGTCGGGAAAAAAGACAAATCTAGATTTTTTGGATTGTTTGGAAGAGGACAACCTCTGTCTTAAGCCGAAGGAATACGTTAAGACGGATCTAGGTTTTTGGGATTGTTTTGAAAAGGAAAAGACGGATCTAGATATTTGGGATTCTTTTAGTGTAAACAGTATTTTATTATATATGTTTTATATATATTTTATATATATACAACATTTTGACATTATAAGATAGGCAGTACAAACAAGAATACAACATACAAAAGGACAAAAGGAATTCAGAAAGAAGTCATATGACTTGTTTAAATCTGTATCCCAAAAATTGCAAACGTTATAAAACAACATACAAGTGATTTGAAATACTGTGTAGTAAAGTACTACAATTGATAAACAAAAGTTTGTTTCGTATTATTCTTCATACTCATGTTGTTCCACGGGGATTGGAACCTTAAGAAATAAATAAATCCTGAAGTACCAACTAGGCAGTACGCATTTACAAAAATCACAAAAAGTGTGTCAAGTTTAAGGGAAAATTCTTAATTCTATGTCTTTACTAACATACAACACACATTGAGAAATAGTGTACGAATATCGAAGTTATTTTTTGCAATCACAGATTTAGCTTTAAATGGCACAGAAGACCGCCGCTGTCATGTGTCATCTGCATCACAATGCATTGCCATGAAATGCCGCTTGGGGACCAGCGGCACAGGTGCAAGTGGCAAAACCAATGTCCAGACAAGCGTGCCCATGCTACCACGGTCCCAACAACACTGCCGACTAAGATGCGCGTGACACATATCAAGCGAAGCTCAAAAGGTATCATAAGTGCAATATCACCTTGCTAAAGTTTGCATAAATAGCGTAAACAGATTTATAAACTTGACTACAAAGCTTTTGTGAGCTGTTACAAGAACATTTGGATACGGACATTTAGATATATAACGGTTTACAAAGCTTGCGAAACATACATGTAGTGATCGGGTCTGTCCCTACTTACAGTTTACAAGAACATATGGATACGAACATTTAGATATATAACGGTATACAAAGCTTGCGAAACATACATGTAGTGATCGGGTCTGTCCCTACTTACAGTGTTTCGCATGCTCTGCAAATTGTACAACTGTGTAGCTCAATCATGCATCATACAATAACTAATAACTATAATGTGTACAGAATTTGGTGGATAAGAAGTATGATATAACAGCTGTAAATTTTGCGACCATTTTAATTGGGCCTTTATAATAATAATGTTTGTGAACTTTCACAAGAACACTTGGATAAGAGCCTGTGGATGTATTACAATTTATAAAGCTTACGAAACATAGTGATTGGTTCTTTCCGTACCTACAGTGTTTCGCATACCCTGCAAATCGTAAAGCTGTATTGCGCAGTCACGCAAAAAAACAACATGCAAGAATCAAATAAAGTTTTACTATTATGTTATTCCGTACAGTATATAAAATCTTCGTATTACTTATTAAAATCCTACATTATTGTATTTTCTAGCCTAGCTCAAAACGTTTGGATTTTATTAGTAACTATTGCACGGCCAAAATATCCACTCATTTTCCGCTTTTGCAAGTTCACTATTTCGATACATAAGAGTACTTAACGTTGAGTTACAAAATAAAGCCACTGTATCAAGCACTTTCTGTCTTAAGTTACTTAAATGAATGCACTCAAGAAAGTACCGATGTGTATCCCCCACCGCTCCCCATGAAAACAAGATAATTTGGGCTGAGGAACCCCCCGAACCCGCTCCGGATACGCCACTGCGCACTATATTAATTCGAAACCAAGCTTTAGATTTTATATAGTCAAAATGTTCATGCCAGGAGCAGTCGTCTGAGAACGTTAGACCCAAATGTTTATGTGAATTAACCTCATTTATTAATTCCTGATTCATACTGAGAGGAGGGTGGTTTGGTTTGGTACGCTTTCTACTTAAGACTACGGACTCTGACTTAGACGGATTAATAGTAACAAGCCATTTCTTTGCCCATGAGTGGATCTTAGCTAGACCGGAATTCAGCTGATCGGCCGCTGTCTGAGGGTCATCTACTATAATATAAAGACTAGTGTCATCTGCAAAGAGTCTAATAGTTGACTGTTTATCTTCAACAATATCACTAATGTACAAAAGAAATAGCAGCGGCCCAAGAATGGACCCTTGAAGCACTCCAGTTTTAAGGAATAACAAGTTTGAAGCGACACCAGGCAGTACTACTCTTTGCTTTCTATTAGTTGAGTAGTCTGTAAACCATTGCAGGAGAGACCCAGAAATACCGACAGCCTGCAGTTTGTAAAGAAGCCCTCGATGCCATACCCTGACAATGGCTTTACTTATATCGCAAAATACTGCTCGTACCTCTTTTTCTTCATCAAGAACTTTGCAAAATGTGTTACGGATATCAACTAGTTGGTTTACCGTAGAATCTTGGGGAATGAAACCGGACTGCAGGGGTGTTACAATATTATGATTGCGAAAAAAAATAAAAAACATGTTTATGTATAGCTTTTTCCAATACTTTGCCAATCGTGTTTAAGAGAGATTTTGGTCTATAATTAGACAGATGAAGGAACATCCTTTGTAATAAGCACGGGCGTTACATTAGCCTCTTTCAAAATAACCGGCACTTTACCTTTCAACAGGGAAAAACTAAAGAGGTCACAAAGAGGAAAAGATAGCGGACGAGAGAGTTCCTATGATATTCGGTTATTTATTGCATCAGGGCCTGCTGCCTTACCTAGTTTTAATGCTTTTAACAATATTTCAACCTCTTGCGGTGTTGTAGATATCAAGTCTAGACTTTGAGGCACTAGTGGAATATCTGACGGAAGAGTAGAGTTAGTTTCGTCCAGAAGTATTTGTTCAGTAAAAATTGATTTAGTAACTTAGCTTTGTCCATGTCTTCAGAATAAATGTCTCCATTCTTAGTTAGAGGCGGAAACGATGAGTGATGGTCAAGTTTAATAAATTGTTTTAATTTTTTTCCACCAGTCGTTTTGTCCAGAGGTATCGTTTACAAGTTTATGGGCTAATTTTTCTGTTTGTAAGTGTTTAGACTTTCGTATTTTGTTCGTAACCTTATTCCTTATTTGTTTAAAACTCTCGAAGTCTACGACATTATTTGACCTGTTGTATTGTCGTTTAAATGTTTTCTCTTTTCTTATCATTTTCTCCATGTTGTTTGTAAGCCACGGAGGGTCTGATTGTCGATTCTGTTGAAAGGGAAAAAGGCGGATCTAGATTTTTTACAAATTACAATTACAAACACATCCACCAAAGTTACTGAGCCATTTGTAACGAAATTTCATATAGAGCCCCCAAGGGCTGAGGGAATGAAATTTGTTCAAATGGTTCAAGTTACATGACTAACATGGCTGCCATGCCCATAGATGGTAAAAACCTTTAAAAATCTTCTTCCTCAGAACCAATTGACCGATGACCTTGAAACTTGGTATGTAGCTTCGGGTACCTGAGTACTACCAAGATTAATCAAATTATGACCTTGCGTTGACCTTGACCTCTTCTACTGTAAGGTCAAATATTTGAAAATGCTCAAACACACGATTTTATGGAAATTTTTGACGATTTTGGCCTAAAGATTTCTATATTGAGTCATCTTAATGAGAATATGAAGATTTATCAGTACAAGAAGTCAAGGTCATTCTTTGACCTTTGACCCAACACTCTAGTATTTTGACAATAACAAGCATCTCCTCAAAAGCCACAGGGCCAGTTGTAACCAAATTTCACATAGAGCCCCCAAAGGCTGAGTGAATAATTTTTTTTCGAATAGTCCAGGTCATATGACCACCATAACTGCCATGCCCAATGATAAAAACATTTAAAATATTCTTCTCCAGCACCAAATGACCAATGGCCTTGAAACTTTGTATGTGGCATTGAGTACTCGTGTACTACCAAGATTGTTTAATTTATGACCTTGGATTGACCTTGATCTTTATTACGGCATGGTCAAATGTGGGAAAATGCTGTTGCATAAGATTTCATGGACATGGAAAATTTTGAAGATTCTGGCCTACAAGTTGGTATATTCAAATATCTCAATGAGTACAATGAAGATTTGTGAGTACAACAGGTCAAGATCATTCTTTGACCTTTGACAAGGACTGTCATAGTTTTACAATTTCAAACATCTCCTTGAAAGTCACTGTGCCAACTGTAACCGAATTTCATATAGAGCCTTAACATATTTTTATTGTATCATTAACTGTACATGATTACAATATAAACATGAGACAAACAATTGGATCAGAACAAAAGCATCAATGCTGATTTAGTTCTTCTCCTGTGCAAGTAAAAGTGTACTTTCACAATGGCATATACATTTTATGACAATAGATTTATAATCAAACTATTTCTAATATCTGTGGTACATTATAAATAGATATACACGTGTAAGTCATTTCACATTTATGGCATAGTCAAATATGAATAAAGCTAGAAAATATGAAAAATGCTAGAACATAAGATATCATGGACAGTTTTCAAGATTTTAGCCTAAAAATTGGTATTGAAAGTCGTCTCAATAAGTACACAAGTTTAGCTTTTGAAAAAGCTTGAGAGGGTTATCCTTTAGCAATGAATCTGTAGGATGCAAGTGGTACAGTAGAAAATTGGCAGCAATACAAGTTAATTTTATTGTATTCTTGGACTTTGTTGAAGCTGTAGGTATAGGGCGAGTTTGACAGCCTTTTCCTTATGTCTAGTGATTGCTTGTAACAGGTGAGCTTCAGTGCTATTAACTTTTGTTAGATGATCTGTACTGTTTAGTGACAATTCTTCCTAAGTGGCCTGTACTCTCTGGTATTTGCTTGCATTAGGTGAGATGCTTGTATTATGTGAGACGAAGTGTCAGGACAAGTTTTACAGCTCGTGCCTCAGCGATGCTGGGAGGGACCCTGCAGCTGGGTGCGCAAAAATATGGGAACAAATACCGGGAAATCATGGGACCCTCATTTAGCGAAACGAAACGGCGCATAATCGAGTACAACTTGTTATTGATCTGTACTCTTAAGTGACAACTCTTGGAAGCTGTACTGAACTCTCGGGTAATTGCTTGTAGGCCGTAGGGCGAGATAACGTGTTCAAGATAAGCTATAAAGATCATGCATTTGCGATGCTGGTGAGAATCTTGCAGTAGGGTGCGGCCAAATGTAGAAGTACCGGGAAATAGTGGGACCCTATTTCAGCAAAAGGAAACGGAGTACAATCGTTTACGAATTCCTAACTTAATATGGTTATCCCCGAGGGGATAACCAATGGGGATTTATGAGTACAAAAGGTCATTGACCTTTGCCCCAGGACTCTCGTATTTTGACAATTTTAAACATCTCCTCAAATGTCCGACCATAAATGAGTATTATGGTTTTGTTACTCATAGAGGGACTATGGCGGTCTAAACTGAGTTCTTATTCGTAAATAAATGAAGGATTGCACATTCTACAAGTAATACTGCTATTGTGCCAATGACCATATGTGTTATAGTTACGAAAACGGTTAATGATTTTATCCATTAAAACGTCTTGCATACTGAGCTGCAATTATATATTGGAGTATTTTGGGTCAGGGTCTTTCATATACATGTACATGTAAAAGAAAATGTTAAGAATCTGTAACAAACTGTCTGCTACACCCGTACAAGGTAAAGCACTTCATTCCCTAAAGAGAAATGCCTATCTAGCAATCACAGCTATGGTAATCACTGACCGAAAAATATACAGGGTATTGACGGCAAGGATAGCCTCTAACAGCATATATGGTAAAAGCTTTGAATTAAACCGCAATGGAGAGAGAGAGAGAGAGAGAGAGAGAGAGAGAGAGAGAGAGAGAGAGAGGGAGAGAGAACTCCAACTGCATATGAATCAACTATTAGATAATTTATAATTTTTTGATAAAATTAGTGGAAACGAGCAAACAGATTGCTTTTTTCATGCCCATAATGGTGTGATGGTACATGTATCTTTCCCAAACATGGTTAGAACGTTACGGTCGGTAAGCTATTAATGGTCTAGTGTTTCAGCCTATCCAGGTCATGGAAATTGAAATTGATACAAACAGCTATGATAAATTTAGGAAATATAATGGATCGACTTAGCAATAAAAATGCAAATAGTGACACATATACATCATCAGTCAAAATAAATCAAACTATTTACAAGGTCAGCGATATTTGTTCGAATTACATAAACTAACACTAACGTTGTATATGTACACTTGACCATATTGTGTTTTGTGCTGTCATGATTTTAGATATTAGGTAAGTGTCGCTTATTTGTTGTTTTTCATCATTCAGTTAGACAATGTTTCATGTACCAGCACAAAAAACAGTGCTTTAGTTGTTTTTCTGATTCTTTAGTATTGGGGTCAGTTCTTAAGTACTGATTTAAAATGACCTCATTAAACTTTTTTCTGGTAATATTGCTTAAAATTTTCTAAAACTAAGACTGTCATAGCGACATAAATCTTGGTGGAGTTTGGTTTCCATTCTTTTAGATTATTTTGGCTAGTAGCGAGATTTGCTGCATCGGGCGTTACCTTCCTGATGCCCTTGCCTATCGTCTTTCTCGGACCGTTGATGCGGGGACGCCTGCGCCCGCGAGTTAATACATAGGCGTCTTTTATCTGATGTCTGCAGCTGCTTTGCCTCGTGGACTATGCCAGAAACTGTGGCTCGGAAAGAGATGTAAGTTGCCTGCCGAATATGTCCATCCCATTATTTCTTTCAAACTTTTAGGGTTTAACGACACTGAAGAAGTTAAATGTGATACTTTCAGAAACCATCGATAAATCACATTTAGTTAATCATTCTGTATTTGAAGAGCATGTACACAAATAGCCACAGTTCACACTGGATACTGTTAGAGGTCCATCGATAATGTCATATTGATTTCATTATTCCATTTTCAAAGAGCATGCACACGAATTGCCACAGTTTACACGTGATACTGTCAGAGGTTTATCGATAGAGTCAAATTGATAAATTCTTCTGTATTCAAAGAACATGTACACGAATTGCCACAGTTTACAAATGATGCTGTAAGAGGTCCATCGATAAAGTCACATTGATTCCATTATTCTGGATTCGAAGAGCATGCACGCAAATTGCCACAGATTAAAAGTGATACTGTCAGAGGTCCATCGAAAAAGTCGCATTGATTTAATCATTCTGTAGTCAAAGAGCATGTACACAAATTGCCACAGTTTACAAGTGATACTGTCAGAGGTCCATCGATAAAGTCACATTGATTTAATCATTCTGTATTCGAAGAGCGTGTACAATAATTACATGTACCACAGTTTACAAGTGATATTTTCAGAGGTCCATCGATAAATCACATTGATTAAATCATTCTGTATTCGGAAGAGCGTGTACACGCATTGCCACAGTTTACAAGTGATACTTTCAGAGGTTCATCGATAAAGTCACATTGATTAAATCATTCTGCATTTGAAGAGTATCCACACGAATAGCCACAGTTTACAAGTGATACTGTCAGAGGTTCGTCGATAAAGTCACAATGAATTAATCATTCTGTATTTGAAGATCATGTACACGAATTGCCACAGTTTCCAGAGGTTCGTCGATAAAGTCACATTGATTTAATCATTCTGTATTCGAAGCGTATGTACTCGAATTGCCAAAGTTAACAAGTGATACAAATTAGCACCAGCAACGTGTCCTGAGACCGTCCAAGGGCTCTCATGCCAAATCGAACGGCTTGGACGTGAATAACTTTTAAAACACTGGCTGCGCATGCTCTGAAAACAAGAACATCTTTGCAAAGGATAAATATTGCATAACAAGTTCCTTCAGGATTTCAGATTATTTCAGAGATGGTCTGTTGATCATAAAATTTCATTGCGCTATTTGCACTTGCAGGTAGGATGAATCTTGCGCTACAGTAAGATTGCAAGCAAAACGTTATTTGTCATAGTAAATTGTTTAACAAATTATAATTAAATTAAATTCTATTATTTTTCATATCATTTTGGCATCGAACGTAAATCGATGGGAACACATTTTGATATGCATATCATGCAAAGTTCCTCTCTGGTTTATCATTCAAATGTAAGCCGTAGCGAATGGAAAAAAATAACAGTAATTTCTAAAATAAGACTTTGTGTCGATTAAGAGGGATTAATTAACATATTTTGTTGCCTAGATAGTAGCAGTGGCGTCGAACTAAAAGTTCTCACAACATTTATTACAGTCCTTCCCCCAACCAGAGTAAGCTATCTGCAGCCTGTACTGAGGATTTTTGTAATGTATGTCTTAAAGCATATGTTTTTTTATAGGAATCATGGTCATATGGATTCTATTTGTGTGTTTACTGTCAAACAGTCTGCCTAATTTCGTCGGTGCTGTGACAGGTACGTAATGCATACTGTTTTCTGAAAATGAAGCACGCCCGACGCCTTTTGCAATAAAATGGCAGAGTAGCTTCCCGGGAAAGTGTAAAGTGTATTGCTATAATGCGGGTTTTTTACAAGAAAGATTACTATTCATATCACTCTTTGTATTTCTGGTCGGCGAATCCTTTCATCAATGTGTGTTTATTAAAAAGACGGATTTGCTATCCAGAAGGAGCACTGTCTACATTTATTATTTTTATCTAAACAACAGAAGAAGGAAGACTTATAAATCTTCGTGATGCCTCTTGAATCTAACTGAAATGAATAAAATATCTTTGAATTCAAAGATATTTTATTCATTTCAGTTAGATTCAAGAAAACGGTGTAACCGAATTTTAGTGACGTTGGTCTGTCAGCTTCCAACAGGTTCAGGTTTATTAAAACAATCTTTTCGATCTTATACAAATTAAGGAGTGGTCTACAAAAGAACAAAAATTCTCAGATTACTGCAAAGACATTCAAAGGAGTAAACACCAGTCCACGGTTGTTCACAACTAGGCTAACGACGTCGTTAGTTAACGAGACGTTATTTTTTCAAACGTATTCTTGGTAAAAACACTGCCATTTTTTGCCGAAAAAAATGTGAGGAACGTTTGCAGTGCAAAAACCACATTTTTTCAGCAAAATATGTTACCCCAACTGTTTTTGTGAGTACTGCAAGACTTAATGAGTCCTCAACTAACGACTTTGTTATGCTAACAACGCTTTGAACAACCAAGCCCAAAAATCATTCAGTTTGATCTTTGGCGGTAAGGAAAACAAGTAGTTGAACCAAATATCAAAGATTCGGCATAAGTTTGGAAAGATAATCGTATGGGTTGAATTGGTCAAATTTGCACATGTATTACAGGTTTAACAATCACTCGCGCGAAGGGACAATAAAAATTGTATTTTCAAATATTTCACCTAATCATTACTTTGCTATTGCTGAGCCTCCTGGGGAACATCCTTATAAGAATCGAAACAAAAACACACTTTACTATTCAGTTTTGTATTCCGTCCTTGTCATTCCTAAACAATTTTTATTAAAATTCATTAAGGTGTATAAGTTTAGCTCAGTGCTTTCACAAAAATTGGTTTCGCCAAATTTTATGACTTTGTGTTTGCTTCCCCCAACACTGTGTCTCACACAGGGTATAAACCAGTCCGCCAGTTTTCGCTTCCTGCAGAAACTGTCCGTCACATTTGGCTTCCGCCGAGACTGTCCGCGATATTTTGTTTCCTGCAGGTACTACTGTCCTCGAAAAATGGCTTCCTGGCGAGACTGTCCACGTGGTTCTGCTTCCTGCCGAGGCTCTCGGCAGGAAGCAGAACCCCGTGGACAGTCTCTGCAGGAAGCCATTTATCATGAACATAAGTCTCAGCAGGAAGCAAAAGATCGCGAACAGTCTCGGCGGAAGCCACATACGAAGGACAGTCTCTGCAGGAAGTGAATTTGGCGGACTGGTTTATACCCTGTGGTCTATCCCTTTGACACTTGATCCCGTTTAGAAAAGAGGCAAAAATGAAAGCAGCAGAGTTGCTTTATCTGAAAGTGTGCCAATATGCCCTAAGAGGAAAAACTAGACATTTTATAGCCTTAAATGAAGGACCAAACACACTTTTACATTTCAGCAAACAGGCCCTCTGTACCGTTATTTGCTACAGTAGCAAGTCCAGGGGTGACTTTCCAAGCATCTGATTGGGTGCAGGCTATACCTTCGTACAACACTGGGATGACAGCAGGTTCTCCGCCTTTTGGAAACCCATATTTTTCACAAGCAGGGTTTCCTTGGGAGGGTTTCAGAGCGCTAGGATCCTCATGGTCAAGTGGTACAGCCCCTTTAGGCTCTGTAAACCCATATGTTTCACAAGCAGGGTTTCCTTGGGAGGGTTTCAGAGCGCTAGGATCATCATGGTCAAGTGGTACAGCCCCTTTAGGCTCTGCAAGCGAAGAGGCTCTTGCCACGCCTTGGGTACATTTAATTTAGCTATACCAGAGAATATAAAGATTTTTCTTGATTCTAGACATGGATCTCCAAATAATAACTTTGTGGATAGAGGAACGTCTTCTTTGACGTGAGTTTTATATATCTGACTTATGAAAAACATGAGCTGCCGGGGAAAACGAACACCAGGGCCCAGTTGTTCAAAGCATCGTTAGCCTAACGAGCTCGTTAAGAGGTCAACTCGTTAAGTGTTTTACAACTTTATAACCAAATACACTGATATTTTTTGTTGAAAAAATGTGAGAAGCTTTTGCATTGCAAAAGCTTCTCACATTTTTACAACAAAAAATATTGGCATATTTGAGATATTAAAGTTTGAAATTTTAACGTCACGTTAACTAACGACGTCGTTAGTTTTGAACAACTGGGCCCTGGCCTTCTGTAAGCAAAGGTGGGCTTTCTCACAGCGGCAAGAGACATAATGTTCAAGAGTCATCGCTATAATTCATAAGCCACAGAGGCCCTTCTCGATAGATTTACAAACCAACGTTGCCACATCAGTGACGAAAGGTAGCTTACGTCATGTGCGAACCGCTAGTTTAAGATCAGCCTCCAAAATCTAATGACTACTCAGGATTCATACATGTATATCATTAAAATGTACAGAGACACTGTGATTAGACCGTACAAATCTGTAAGCTGGTCAGTGTCTACATTGCCTGCATATGACACTAGGTTCCTTTTCTCGTGAAATGGGTCCGGTATGTCTTATGAAATATGGTTAACTGGTCAAAAAATCGCGAATGCTTGTTTTTGTGAGTTTTGTAACATGTAAGGTCCATGGATGTGAATATCAGTGTTTTCCCGCAATTTTACGAAGGAACCAACTTTTATGATTTCTATTTTGCTTCCCCTGAAAAGGCGCCAACTACTGAAGGTAAGAATTTGCCTGTTGTAGCAAAGTCACTGACCCCAGTTGAGAAAGGAGTCAAACTAGAAAAATAGGGTTTTTGTTCCTGCAGCTCTTTATTTTACATTAGAAGAAGGCAGCGACACAAAGTCATCTGTCAATCGCAATTTTCGCGTTATACTCGTGAAAAAGTAATGATACCAACTAGCGGTCACATTTCCCAGGAATCGAGTGCATATTTGGGACAACTGAGGCTCATGTATGTTTGGGGAGACCCCAAGGAACAAAATGCTTAGAAAATCGTCAACCTATACTTTTCCGCGTTATATCTAGCAATATTTGATAGGACTTCGTTGCTGCGCATGCGTACTGCGGGGGAATAATTTTTGTATTGCACAGATAAGTTCATAATGCAGGAATCTCGAAAATACTAAAATACCTTGTCATCAGGCTTTACATGCAAGGTTTAACTTCTCGGATTATTTCCCTTTAAAATAAAAATATAGCAATTTCTGTCACTGTTCATGTACCTGTCCGCCTTTTTTTCAAACTTTCTTCACAAACAATTTTCTTATGCCATTGTTTCTATTGCATTATGACAAAATTGGAAGAATTGTGAAGAGCTCGCTAGCCGTTTCGTTTCCGAATTCCAATGGAAATCCCATTGAAATAAGCATTTCAATGGGATTTCCATTGGAATTCGGAAGAAATCACAATACCCTGAAGTTGTGGTTCAGGTTCTCGCATCAGAAGAAGTCAAATTTCAATTTCACGCAGCCTTGCCTACGGCCTGATCTAGTGTATAGAGCACAGCACATAGGATCTCATTATTCCTAAATCAACTTTAAATGACTTTGAACTTCAGCAATTTTAAGGATGATACTCCCCGAAAAGGAAAAATTATTCAAACGACTCTTGTAGCATGTGAAGTCTCACAGGGTATAATCGATTCCGCCAATTTTCGCTTCCTGCAGAGACTGTCCGTCATATTTGGTTTCCGCCGAGACTGTCCGCGAACTCTTGCTTCCTGTAGAGAGTCTCGGCAGGAAGCAGAATCACAAGGAGAGTCTCTGCAGGAAGCCATTTATCATGTACAGAAGTCTCGACAGGAAGCAAGAGATCGCGGACAGTCTCGGCGGAAGCCAAATATGATGTACAGTATGTGCAAGAAGCGAAAAATAGCGGAATCGATTATACCTTGTGAGTCTTGACAAATCAAAACCAATAGGTCTGTTCAATAGGCAGATAAATACGCTTAAATTTAATGTTCATAACTTTCGCAATTGCCATGGCAAAACAAACAAAACACTTCACGTATAGGATTTTTTTTTACAAAGTATTGGTACTGCCAGTCATCGGTACATATACGCTTGTGCTCCTGCTTGTGACAGACCTGTTATTTGCCCCAATATTCTGCAGTTACTAATGACAAACATTTGATAAATTTAGCAATGATTTGTAGACTAGTTATGATTACAATCATACGCCACCTAGGTTCAATGTTCGTTCGAGCTGGCCGAAGGGATAACGCTCATAGGTCCAGAAGGCCTGGCTTTGAGGCAGATCTATATTTAGATCGTGATTTTTCCTCAGCCAGTGGAAAAATTCCACCCCAAAATCATCGGCTCGAAAAAAATGTCAGTAGCATTTTTTAAAAAAAATATTGGCTTGTTACTGACGTGTCTCACTATACTAGCCTCTCTGTTTTTATTATCCTCACTCAGCAAAAGGAGTCAATTCTCAAACGACAAGATTTGCTCCTCTAGGAGTAAATTCTATGTGTTAAGAGTAGACCCAATTTTAGATGAGCTATGTCGATCAGAGAATTAAACATTTTATAACTAAAATAGTTTGCTATTTGATGTCTTGTATGGATATGTTTTTTTCCTTCTTCACTTGTTTATTTGCTGTAATGTTCATGTGCCATAACTATGTAATAAAATTATAATAATTGAGCCGCGACACGACAAAACCAACAATGTTGTTATGCGCCCAGCGCAAACTCAGATCAATCTCAGCATCCGCCCAGTTTGACCAGACTGTTCGTTAGTGCTCAAAGGGTAGCTAATGGTCTAAGCTACGGCCATGCAGACAGCGAAGACTCTGATCAGACTGGGCGGAGGCCCAGGCTGATTTGAGTCTGCGCTGGGCGCACAACCACATTGTTGGTTTTCTCGTGTCGAGGCTCAATTATAGTTTTCAGTTCAATTTCATTCATCATAACCAGGAGAAGTTACGTACACGTGTACTAAAACAAATTTTCCTTGTTAATTTGCAAGTTAGGACAAGAACGATGATCAGTTAAGTTTGCAAATAAAATATGAATTAGTTTTAAATTGGCCATTTATTTTTTCTTTTAAATACTTCATCAAAATAAGATTTATTATGAATATTATTTTGATGCACGAGATAAAACTGAAAAGATAACGATAATGCACCAGCATACAAATTTAATTCAAATAAATTCTTCAAACTAATTCTTCCAAAGGGAATAAAAATTATAATAACAATGTATTGAACCACTCTTATTTCAAATTTTCGGCCTTAGGCCTTCTTCAGGAAATTTGGAAACAATTATTTCAACTATGTGGCATCCATTTTGAAACCATGATATTTGTATCAGTTGACAAAACAATTAGCCTCAAAGAGGTGTCCTCCTTGACAGCTCTGCATTTCTGTTGGAACGCCGCATCTGTCTCTAATTCCGCTTCCCAGTGGATCTTGAAACCTTCAGGTATTATTGAATTGTTAAGGCACTTACCAAGAAAAACAATTAGCCTCAAAGAGGTGTCCTCCTTGACATCTCTGCATTTCTGTTGGAACGCCGCATCTGTCTCTAATTCCGCTTCCCAGTGGATCTTGAAACCTTCAGGTATTATTGAATTGTTAAGGCACTTACCAAGAAAAACAATTAGCCTCAAAGAGGTGTCCTCCTTGACAGCTCTGCATTTCTCTTGGAACGCCGCATCTATCTCTAATTCCGCTTCCCAGTGGATCTTGAAACAATTAGCCTCAAATATCATGGTTTCAAAATGGATGCCACATAGTCTCATCAGAACTTTCACTTTTTGCATAAACTAGAAATGTGTCCATAGGACACGGATGCCCCCGCCTAGTGCCTTAAGTAAGATGGTGCCTTGTTTAAGATACTGACACTTGTAAGATAACTAGGCTCACAGAGGCAGACTTGTGTGGTACATGTTTTATTGTTTTCCTTGGGCAGATGTATTGCGCTTCTTGGATCAAGAGAAGGATGGGTTGGGGATGGAGAGGAGGGGTGGGGGGGGGGGGGGGGGTCACGACTATGATATGTGACAACATTCTGTATCTTACCACAGAAATGGATGTCCTGCACCTTTTCAAAAGATTACCCCGGAAACAAGTAACTTTTCAAAACCTAACAAACGGAAACCATTTTTTTTGAATGAAATAAAGTTATAAAAGGGCCATAACTCCATAAGTAATTGGCGAATTTTACCCTTAACGGTACTTGACCTGTACTTTATAGTTATATATCTTTGTATAAAGCATAAATCCAATACACCAGTCTTTACAAAAGATAATAAACGGAAACCATTTGTTGTACAAAATAGAATAACAAGAGCTGTCGCCTGACAGCATAGCTCGCCTGAATTGGTGCTTGCTCATCACACAGCCGCTATGGTGGCGTGGACTGCTATGCATAAAACTTCATGCAAGCATGTCCATAATGAAAACACATTTATAAACAAAAGCTATCTCAGAAATATGTCTTAAAATAAAATTAAAATAAAAAAAATGAAATGAAATTTCAAAGTCCATGAGCTTGAGATAAAAAAACTGACGGGTGGGGTGGAGTGGGGTGGGGGGGGGGGTGTGGGGGGGGCTAGGTTATATCAAAACCCTGAACCATTATCTAACATCAGTCCAAGTATTAGTATCAACTGAGTCCATTATCGTGGCACTGTGAAATTATGTCTTCATAAATATAAAACTTTAACCAAAATCTTTAAGACAAAATTCTACGTCGATGACCTTGACCTCAAGGTCATCCAGTGGGGTAAGTATAAGGTGTTTTGTAAAAACTCAAGAAAGAGTCTAACATCAGTTCAAGTATAAACTAAATCTCTGCAAAGCATTATGAATCAGTTTGCAATTACAAAACTTTAAAAGCGACAAAAATTTCCTAAGTCCCTGACCTTGACTCAAGATCACTGAGCGGGGTTGGGGGAGTACTCTGTAGATCTTACTTTACAGTGCAAATATATAAAGAATTCATCTATGGGTTCAGGAGATATGTGTCTTTAAAAATCTTTAACCAAAACATCCAATCAATAAAAAGACAATATTCTAAGTCCATGACCTTGACATCAAGGTCACAGAGGGGGGGGGGTGGGGGTAGTACCTCTGAAAACTTTAGACCAATATCTAACTTTAGTGTAAGTATCAAAGGAATCCATCTATGGGTTAAGGAGATATTGGGCTTTATAAAACTTTAACCAAAACATCCAGTCCAAAAAAAACTCCCAATTTTCTAAGTCTATGACCTTGACATCAAGGTCACGGAGTGGGGTGGGGGTGGTACCCTGTTAAACCTTAGACCAATATCTAACTACAGTGCAAGTATCAAAAGAATCCATCCATGGGTTAAGGAGATATAGGTCTTTAAAAAACTTTAACCAAAACATCCAATTCGAACGCCGACGCGGACGCGGACGCTGACGCGGACGCGGATGCGGACGCGGACGCCGACGCCGTGGTGACAACAATAGCTCTTCCTGAACTTTCGTTCAGGCGAGCTAAAAAAGGGCCATAACTCCCATATTAATGAACGGATTTTACCCTAAATCGAATTGGACCTGTATTTTATAATGATATACCTTTGTATAAAATATCAATCCAATGCACTTATCTTTTAGAAGACAATGAACGGAAAACATTTTTGTACGAAATGAGGTCGAAAAAGGGCAATAACTCCCATAATAATTGACGGACTTTACACTTAATCGAAGTTGACCTGTATTTCATGAAAATATACCTGTGTATAAAATATGAAATCAATATACTAATCATTTCAAAAGATAATGAACGGAAACCATTTTTTCATACAGAATGAAGTCGAAAAAGGGCCATTACTCCCACAATAATAGACGGATTCGACTCTAAATCGAATTTGACCTGAATTTCATGATTATATACCTGTGTATAAAATATGAATTCAAGAAACTAAGGTTTTCAAAAGATATCGATATCGGAAACTATTTTCGTACCTACGGGACCGACGGACGTGCGGACGGACAGCGGTGATACTATATGCCCCACCCCATTAAAATGGCGGGGGCATAAAAAATCGATATACCAGACAACTCTAAAATGATAACTGGACCGATGCCCATCCAACTGATAAGGAAAAAAAATTAACTGGGCATAAATGGGTAAAAGATATCCACTCATTATTATAAGAAAATTGAAAGTATTGTGAAAAACATAATGTACATTAATTAACATTACTGAGAGATCAGTGAGCTGAAAAGAAAGTGCAATGGTATTTTACGCTATGATAGTACACATATGGAAAGGCACTTGTGTTTTATAATATAATAACGAACGAGCTTTGCTCGAAAACTGTCTTTTGTGGTTTGCACTGGAACAGAATACTTTTTACGCTCAATACATAGAAAATATGCTGCCGCAACATTCTGATCTCAGGACGAACCTTCACATGGCAATGTATTGATAAGTCAAGCTATTGTACTGTGTTTGTTATACCGAGGTACTTGCCAAGAATTGTCTTTTCTTAGAACTACATGTAGCGCGACGAGGACAATCAAGATTGCAGAAATGCGTAGATTTATCAGTTTTATAGATACAGTCAAACCTGTCTTAGTGGCCACCTCTATTAAGCAAGCAACCTGTATTAAGCAAGCATGTATTCCGTTCCCAAAACAGGCAAATACATTGAAATGTACCTGTATTAAGCAAGCACCTGTCTTAAGCAAGCAGTTTTTGATTATCCCTTAGGTGCTTGCTTAATACAGGTTTGACTGTAGCATAAGAGTATCGACATGAAATGATAACAAAACAAACCAGACTGAATTTTTCGTCTCGACGGCAACTAGCAGAAGCGAGACATAATATAATTGAGCCACGACTCGAGACAACCGACAAAGTGGCATTTGCGCTTAGTGCAGACTCAGATCAGCCTGTGCCGCCGCCTAGTCTAATCAGAGTCTTTGCTGTCCGCATGGAAGTAGCTTAGACTCTTAGCTATCCTATTATAAGCGCTTAGCGTTCTGATCAGACTGGGCAGATGCTCAGGCTAATCTGAGTCTGCGCTTGGCGCAAAACCACATGTTCGTTTTCTCGTGTCGCGGCTAATATGTATTACTCCTCAGGTGCCGTCGGAGGCAATTTCGGCGTCGTAACGAGTTTGTGCGTTTAGCTCTATTTTGTGACAATGTGCTGACCGGCAACACTACATTCCGCTTTATTCTTGTCTGACATCAAAAATGATTTTATGGAGAAACCGATAATACAAATAAACAAAATACTACATTCAACATGATATGATTGCAACAGAAAGACTCATCGATAATGAATACAACTGATTGTGCACAGCAAAACGACCTGTAGAAAAATGGCATGAAGGTTTTTTCCCATGTCAACCCACCACTATTAAACTTCATTATGCGTCTCGAACAAAAGGACCTGTAGAAAAAATGGCATGAAGGTTTTTTTCCCATGTCAACCTACCACTATTAAATTTCATATGCGTCTCGAAAACAACACACATGATCACCGGAACTATATTATGCAAGGACAACATGCCATCAAGTATCGTATGATTATGCTGAAAGTCTAATATGTAAAAGCGTGTTTGTCCATGCCAACGGGCGTAGAATTGTAACTTTTTCTGATTTAACATAAGAATAGTTTATGAGTATAACCCGATCCTTATGGACATGAATGCAAATTTTAATCTACCATCAGTTTCAAATCTCTGAAAACTGAAAACCAAAAAATAATGAGAAAGCGTTTTTGCCTTGTCTGTTGTTTGGTTTCCTGTGATGATTCATTGATGGATTAGGAAACTTTCACGCGGACCAAACACCTGGCTTATTGTTTCGAATCACTGCGGAAGCAGAGGCAGACGACGAGGGTTTGGATCCAGTTAAATTGGTTTACGCCCCAGTAATAGTTCAAAGACGGCTCGTCTGTTGTGATTCTTCAATGTTACATATTGTTATGTCCGTTGTCTGTTGTGATTCTTCAATGTTACATATTGTTATGTCCGTTGTCTGTTGTGATTCTTCAATGTTATATATTGTTATGTCCGTTGTCTGTTGTGATTCCTCAGTGTTACATATTGTTATGTCCGTTGTCTGTTGTGATTCTTCAATGTTACATATTGTTATGTCCGTTGTCTGTTGTGATTCTTCAATTTTACATATTGTTATGTCCGTTGTCTGTTGTGATTCTTCAATGTTACATATTGTTATGTCCGTTGTCTGTTGTGATTCCTCAGTGTTACATATTGTTATGTCCGATGTCTGTTGTGATTCTTCAATGTTACATATTGTTATGTCCGTTGTCTGGTGTGAATCATCAATGTTATATATTGTTATGTCCGTTGTCTGTTGTGATTCCTCAGTGTTACATATTGTTATGTCCGTTGTCTGTTGTGATTCTTCAATGTTACATATTGTTATGTCCGTTGTCTATTGTGATTCTTCAATGTTACATATTGTTATGTCCGTTGTCTGTTGTGATTCCTCAGTGTTACATATTGTTATGTCCGTTGTCTGTTGTGATTCTTCAATGTTACATATTGTTATGTCCGTTGTCTGTTGTGATTCTTCAATGTTACATATTGTTATGTCCGTTGTATGTTGTGATTCCTCAGTGTTACATATTGTTATGTCCGTTGTCTGTTGTGATTCTTCAATGTTACATATTGTTATGTCCGTTGTCTGTTGTGATTCTTCAATGTTACATATTGTTATGTCCGTTGTCTGTTGTGATTCCTCAATGTTACATATTGTTATGTCCGTTGTCTGTTGTGATTCTTCAATGTTACATATTGTTATGTCCGTTGCCCGGTGTGAATCATCAATGGTATATATTGTTATGTCCGTTGTCTGTTGTGATTCTTCAATGTTACATATTGTTATGTCCGTTGTCTGTTGTGATTCTTCAATGTTACATATTGTTATGTCCGTTGTCTGTTGTGATTCCTCAATGTTACATATTGTTATGTCCGTTGTCTGTTGTGATTCCTCAATGTTACATATTGTTATGTCCGTTGTCTGTTGTGATTCCTCAATGTTATATATTGTTATGTCCGTTGTTTGTTGTGATTCTTCAATGTTACATATTGTTATGTCCGTTGTCTGTTGTATTCTTCAATGTTACATATTGTTATGTCCGTTGTCTGTTGTGATTCCTCAATGTTACATATTGTTATGTCCGTTGTCTGTTGTGATTCCTCAATGTTATATATTGTTATGTCCGTTGTCTGTTGTGATTCCTCAATGTTACATATTGTTATGTCCGTTGTCTGTTGTGATTCCTCAATGGTATATATTGTTATGTCCGTTGTTTGTTGTGATTCTTCAATGTTACATATTGTTATGTCCGTTGTCTGGTGTGATTCCTCAATGTTACATATTGTTATGTCCGTTGTCTGTTGTGATTCCTCAATGTTACATATTGTTATGTCCGTTGTCTGTTGTGATTCTTCAATGTTACATATTGTTATGTCCGTTGTCTGGTGTGAATCATCAATGGTATATATTTTTATGTCCGTTGTCTATTGTGATTCCTCAATGGTACATATTGTTATGTCCGTTGTCTGTTGTGATTCTTCAATGTTACATATTGTTATGTCCGTTGTCTGTTGTGATTCCTCAATGTTACATATTGTTATGTCCGTTGTCTGTTGTGATTCTTCAATGTTACATATTGTTATGTCCGTTGTCTGGTGTGATTCTTCAATGTTACATATTGTTATGTCCGTTGACTGGTGTGAATCATCAATGGTATATATTGTTATGTCCGTTGTCTATTGTGATTCCTCAATGGTACATATTGTTATGTCCGTTGCCCGTTGTGATTCCTCAATGTTATATATTGTTATGTCCGTTGCCCGTTGTGATTCCTCAGTGTTACATATTGTTATGTCCGTTGCCTGTTGTGATTCCTCAATGTTATATATTGTTATGTCCGTTGCCCGTTGTGATTCCTCAATGTTATATATTGTTATGTCCGTTGTCTATTGTGATTCCTCAATGTTACATATTGTTATGTCCGTTGCCTGTTGTGATTCCTCAGTGTTACATATTGTTATGTCCGTTGTCTATTGTGATTCCTCAATGTTACATATTGTTATGTCCGTTGTCTGTTGTGATTCCTCAATGTTACATATTGTTATGTCCGTTGTCTGTGTGATTCCTCAATGGTACATATTGTTATGTCCGCTTGTCTGTGGTCTCTAGCAGTGTGGTCACCTAAAAGACTGCCCATTCTGCTTTCTGTTTTGTTTTGTTTTGTAATTTAAAGTAAAAAATAAACAATAAAAACAACTAAGTATGGCATGTCAAACGTTGCATTATTCGATATTTTTATATTTGTATTTGATTTTCTTTCATTTGTATTCAATTCCTGTTCATTTCTATTGTATATTTTTTGTTTCAATTCTATAATCGATCATTTGTATTCAATATCTGTTCATTTCAATTGTATAAGTTTTGTTTATATTCTATATTCTATTATTTCTATTTAATAATGCTTGGTTTGTATTCTAGATTTTTTCATTACTATTCATTGAATTTCGTTTATATTCTACACGGCATTTTTTTTTTTTCATTTTTATTCTAAATTACTATATTTGTATTGTTTAATTGTAATTTGCATTTAATATTTTCATATTTGTATTCAACTTTTGTTCATTTCTATCCAATATGATCTCATTTCTATTGTATATTCCTTCATTTGTATCCTATATTTCGATATTTACATTCTATACTTAGGCCCGATTTCACGTCAACGAGTTAATTTAGTCAATGACTAACGCTAGTCACCGCCTAACTAATATGTATACTAACTTAGTACATGTACTATTTTATTCCGATTTCACATGCTGAATTAGTCAATGATATAGGTAAAACGTATATTAGCAGAAAATAGAAAAAAAATAAATGGATTTATTTTGAAAAAAAAAAAAAATGGTTTGGACCAGACCGTCTGTCCATCTGTCTGCCTGTCCGTCCACAATGTTTTGTGGGCAGCTGTGAAATTAACAGCGGCTTATGCTAGGATCTTGATTTTTGAATGGAATTAGAATAAGCAGACCATTGTTTTTGGCCCCGGGTTTGTTATTCAGATTCTGACATAAGCATTTCCTCAGTATATCATATATTTGACATACAAATACAAATCAAGATACAGATGATCTGACTTGACTTATTTGAGTGTATTTTAACTATTTGGGTTATTCTCTTTCTTTCAACTTCAGGAATAAGATTGTGAAAAAAATATTTGAAGAAACCGCTCAGGTTTGGATGTTTGGGTACACGTTAGCAGTTCAAACTGTAAATGTCCAAACAAGTTTTTGAGTTATGTCTTACTGGGTTGAGTTATGCCCCCCTTCCGATCTGGGAAATCTTGTAAACAAAATATCTGTAAAACCGCTTAAAGGATTTTTGAAAGGGTTTTATAAGCATGTTTTCTAGACAAATAATTTTTGCTGTTAAGGCACTAATGCCCAGGCTCGGATCCAGACCACCGCATACTGGTGGGGCTCTGGATAACTGGTGGGCTGGGAGGTTCCGAGATGTATGCATGTGGGGGGAGGGGCTTTAAAATATATCGCATAATTACGGATCAACTGATGAGAATTTTTGATGACATTTTTACCTTGAAATATATGTTGTGATATCTCATTAGAATCGCCTCGGCGAGGCGATTCTAATGAGATATCACAACATATATTTTAATCTAGCCACATGAATAAATTATCTCAAAGTGTCATCAGATACTCATTATTATCTGGATGCCTACAAATGCACAACACAGAGGCCCAGATGGCGGGGCTGAAGCCCCAAAGCCCACCCCCTGGATCCGGGGCTGAATGCCCGTCAGGTAGAAACTACCCCATAGCCAAAGAAAAATACCCATGGTACCAACAGTTGCTGGAGCGGGGTTGCATTATGACCTTATGACCTCTGTCAGCTGTGTCTGTTTATCTATCGACCGTGAAGGGCGTTATTTGGTTGGTTGATTTGATGCTTAACGTCCACGGTAAACAACTAAGGTCATGTCGGGACGGTCAGTTAACCTAACCACACTATTCCTGGGCAGGCTTAGACCTTCTAAGCGGTTAACCAGTACTAAGTGCACATACTTTCGCCAGTAACTGACAACTGCCCTTCTTGAATCAGCGGAAGGAGAAACGAAAGTATGTGGCCAGACCGGGATTCGAACCCAGGACCTCTGACTTACGAGTCAGGTGTCCTACCGATTGCGCTACCCGGCCCGGCGTTATCCTTTTCGTTAAAGAATCAAAATCTGCAGCATCATTGAGGCCCTACCCCCGCACCCCATTTCATAAAAAAAATAAATAAAAAATAAATAAATAACAGTTCCACTCATCAGTAGCGATACGATCCATGCCAGTTATATTTTAGAGCAATTCTTTATACGCTCAATGCCAGTCCGATCAGAGGACTGGCCTGGGCGTTCAAATGATTGATCTTAAACAGTCTGGTATGGACCATATTATGTTGCCATACGATCCATGCAAGTTAACTTTAAAAACAATCCGTCATACACGCAATGTCAGTCCGATCAGGGGTCTGGCATGGGCAGTTCAAATGATTGCATTCAAACGGACTGGTATGGATCGTATTATGACTGGTGTTGATATGATAGGTTTTATTGGAATATATATATAATTTTTGTATAGTCATTGTCTTCATATTTTGACTGAAATGTGTTTACAAAAAGTTAGTTCTCCGATAACGGCGTACTAAGTTGGAACACCGTTTAGTATGTATTTTAAATTAGTTGACGCACGTGAAATGCATTTTGTATTTTACCTGTGGGAAAACAGTCAAATAAGGCTTAATATGCGTTTTAAATGCGACGTGAAATCGGGCCTTAGTGATTTATATTTGATGTGTTCGTATTTGCTTTCAATCTTATTGATTTTTATTCTAAATTTGTTTTATTTCTATTACATATTTTTAATTTCTATTCTATATTTCTAGATTTGTATTTGATAACAATTGTTTCTATTTGGTGTTTTCCGTTTATATTTGTAAATTGCTTTATTTATATTCTTAACTCGTTGATTTCTAATGTATATATTGTCGCATTTACATTCATTGAGACGCCTATTTATATTCAATAAAAATCTTGCATTTGTATTGTATAATTTGTTTATTAGGGCCTCGCCAGACGAAGTCTGCGGAGGCCCTATAGTAATCACCTTGTCCGTCCGTCTGTCTGTCTGTCCGTCCGTCCGTCCGTCATCATTTCGTGTCCGCTCAATAACTCTAAAGCCGTTAGAGATATCTTCACGAGACTTGATACAAATGTAAAGCATCATCAGACAATGTGCAGAGAACAAGAACCATAACTATACCTACAATATTTACTGAATTATGCCCCTTTGAAATTTTGAGTACAGAAATCGTGTCCGCTCCATAACTCTGAAACTGTTAAAGATATTTTCACGAGACTTGGTACAAATGTAAAGCATCGTCAGACGATGTGCAGAGAACAAGAACCATAACTCTGCCTACCATATTTACTGAATTATGCCCCTTTGAAATTTTGAGTACAGAAATCGTGTCCGCTCCATAACTCTGAAACCGTTAAAGATATTTTCAAGAGACTTGGTATGAATGTAAAGCATCATCAGACGATGTGCAGACAACAAGAACCAAAACTCTGCCTACAATAGAACAAGAACCATAACTCTACCCACAATATTTACTGAATTATGCCCCTTTGAAATTTTGAGTACAGAAATCGTGTCCGCTCCATAACTCTGAAACTGTTAAAGATATTTTCACGAGACTTGGTACAAATGTAAAGCATCGTCAGACGATGTGCAGAGAGCAAGAACCATAACTCTGCCTACAATATTTACTGAATTATGCCCCTTTGAAATTTTGAGTACAGAAATCGTGTCCGCTCCATAACACTGAAACCGTTAAAGATATTTTCAAGAGACTTGGTATGAATGTAAAGCATCATCAGACGATGTGCAGACAACAAGAACCAAAATTCTGCCTACAATATTTACTGAATTATGCCCCTTTGAAATTTTGAGTACAGAAATCGTGTCCGCTCCATAACTCTGAAATCATTTAAGATATTTTCACAAGACTTGGTACAAATGTAAAGCATCATCAGATGATGTACAGAGAACAAGAATCATAACTCTGCCTATATTATTTATTGAATTATGCCCCTTTGAAATTTTGCAAGCAGAAATCATGTCCGCTCTATAACTCTGAAACCTTTTAAGATATTTTCACGAGACTTGGTACAAATGTAAAGTATTATCAGTCAATATGCAGAGAACAAGAACCATAACTCTGCCTACACTATTTACTGAATTATGCCCCTTTGTAATTTTGAGTACAGAAATCGTGTGCAGTTCATAACTCTGAAACCCTTAGGGATATTTTCACGAGACTTGGTACAAATGTAAAGCATCATCAGACAATGTGCAGAGAACAAGAACCATAACTCTGCCTACATTATTTGCTGAATTATGCCCATTTGTAATTTTGAGTACAGAAATCTTGTCAGCTCTTTAACTCTGAAACGGTTAGCGATATTTTCACAAGACTTGGTACAAATGTAAAGCATCATCAGATAATGAGCAGAGAACAAGAATTCTAACTCTGTCTACATTTTTTACTGAAATATGCCCCTTTGTAATTTTAAAAATAGAAATCAGGCCCGCTCTATAGCTTCAAAACCACCAATGATATTTCATAAAACTTGTACATAACATAAAACATCATCAGACAATGTGCAGAGAATAAGAACTGTAACTCCATCTACATTTTTTACAGAATATTTCCCCTTGCTAGTTTACAGTCCAGAAAATGTGTTTGCTCTCTAACTTTAAAACTGTTTTAGATATTTTCACAAAACTTGGTACAAATATAAACATCATCAGACAATGTGCAGAGAAAAAGAACCATAACTACACCTTCCCTTTGTTATTTTAGGTATGGAAATCTTGTCTGCTGTATAACTTTAAAGCCTTTGAAGATATTTTTATTAAACTTGGTACAAATATAAAGCATCATTAGATGAGCTGAAAGTGTGCACAATGCAAGAATGGTAACATAGTTTCCTGCCTCACAGAGTTGTTGCCCATGTTTTAATCAATCATAATTGTGTATTTTGCCCATATCTTAATGACACTGCCAGAGGCTTAATTTCAAACAAAATATTTAATATGAAGGAGCAACATGATAATAGAAGGCTGGTATTGTTATTTCTAGTCGAACACATACAACTTAAATGTCATCAATAGTTTCATAAAGGCGGGGCCCTTTTAGTTACCATGTTTCTAGTTTACTTTGTTACGTGGCATTTCATTGGCTAAGAAAAATTGCGATTTCATTGGCTGAGAAAAATTGGGTATGTCTAGTTACCGGGATAGGGTAGGAAATCCACCACCCGCACCCGCACCCGTGTTAAAAACCCACTACCGGAAATTTTAGTGGCGACATTTGAGATATAAGCAAACGTGTTATTCTAGATTTTTCTGGTTATAGATATTGGAAATTATATGAACTATTTCTGGTACAAAAGTCTTTTCAAACAGATTCAGTTTTAAGACAAAAACGCGAATTGTTGCAATTTCGGGGGTATGAAACCCACCATTCTCCATCGGGAAATTTTTATCTGTTATTTCCATTTATAGCTTTATTAAATGAGATAAGTTTCCTTGATTGTTACTATTTCTACTTTATTATCAAAACCTCGCCAATTTTATTTGACGATAATAGGAAATTTATGATATTTAATGAAATAAACGACTTTTTGTGGAAATAACTGATGTTCTAAGAATAGATATAAATTGCGGCATTTAGTTACATCAAGAAACCGAAACGTACTGAAATAAAGGGGACATGCAGTAATTGCTGAGGGAGTTATAGGGTTTATGGTGGCGAAACCTTGACACCTGTTATTCATTAAGGATATCTTATGATGTTTACATACTTGTTGAAACAATACTTAAAAAAACTTTCATGAAGTCAAGTCACTTTATGCAAGGGCAGCATGGTAAGAAAATCTAGCGTCTCACTGTCCCTCTGACTGTCTGTCTGTGTCAGTCTAGCTGTATGTGTCAGTCTCTCTGTATGTGTCTGTTTGTCTCTTTCTGTCTGTGTGCCTCACACTCTCTCTCTCTGTCTCTCTCTCTCTATCTCAGACATTTAAAGTCTGTGTGTGTGTGTGTGTGTGCGTGCGTGTGCGTGTGTGTGTGTTGTGTTGGATCGTGGTCAGGTTATGAGAGAAGTTAAATACTTTAGCTCTACTGATTTACTTAATTTTCAAGATCTTATGTTTCAATTTTTGCCAAAATGTACGACGTTTATCTGATGGTGTGTCTGATTGCGAGGTACACAACATATATTATGATTGTGGGCTTTTGGAGAGCTCCAAGCTTAGGAAGCCGTGAAAGAAAACAAAGAAAAAGAAGAGATCTTAAGGAGTTGGAGTCCTCTTGTTGCACCTTAAAAGCACAGTCAATATAAAATGTCTGAATGCTGACATATAAGTAGACGGCCAGCAAAACATTCTGTTCTCTCTTCTCTCATAAGGTGATCACGATTCAAGACAACACTCACACACACTAACATAGCTACCAGCTGTCTTCATTATAAGATAGTGTTTGACCAGTTTTTCTGCGATTCTTTTATAAATTGTTTGCAACATTGAGCAGCTCTATACAAGGCAACAGGTGCAGTCCTAATGAATGGCAGCACAGTAATCTCTGGGTGCCACGTGTACAGTCTTATCTTTTTATCATTTATTTATCTATTATTACTCTAGCCGTCTGGTATGTAGGTGGTAAGCCTATAATGGCCGGACTGATATTGGTTCCGGTAACTAGACATACCCAATTTTTCTCAGCCGATGAAATCCCAATTTTTCTCAGCCAATGAAATGCCACGTATCAAAGTAAATAAACAAATTATACAATACAAATGCAAGAGTTCTTATTGAATATAAATAGGCGTCTCAATAAATATAAACGCAACAATATATACAATAGAAGTAACCGAGTTAAGAATATAAATAAAGCAATTTACAAATATAAACGGAGAACCTCAAATAGAAGCAATAGTTATTAAATATAAATCTAGAATTATAGGATAGAAATTAAAAACATGTAATAGAAATGAAACAATTTAGAATAGAAATCAAATAAGATTGAAAGCAAATGCGAGCATAACAAATATAAATCACTAAGTACAGAATGTAAATTTCGAAATATAGGATACAAATGTAAAATATACAAAAGAAATGAAGTAATATAGGATAGAAATGAGCAGAAGTTTAGTACAAATATGAAAATATTAAATGTAAATCACAATTATACAATACAAATACAGTGATTTATAATATAAATGAAAAATATTGAATATAAATGAAAGTCAATGAATAGTAATGGAGCAATCTAGCATACAAACCATCAATTATTAAATAGAACTAATAGAATATAGAATATAAACAAAACTTATACAATAGAAGTGAACAGATATTGAATACAAATGATCGATTATAGAATTGAAACAAAAAATCTACAATAGAAATGAACAGAGACTGAATACAACTATGAAAATATACAATACAAATAAAGATAATCAAATACAAATATAAAAATATCGAATAATGCAACGTTTGACATGCCATAACTAAGTAAGAATAGCTGCTGTTGCTATAGTTAATCCGGGTAGCTAAATGACCACCAGTATCCCCAATACATGTATTTGGAAACACCTTTAAAAATGGTGTCCAGGGATGATTTTTGAATGTGGATGATGTAGTTAAAATATGCTGAAAACTTCACACGTGTGTCATCCAGTGAAGTTTATCCTCAAACAGCCGTTACTATAAACCTACGCCTTTGCATAAATCCCACTAGGCACGGTACTGTTTATTTTCGATTAGAGGACGAAGCATAAGCTGCGTGAAGCATCTTATTTCTCAAAATTCGGAAAGTGATCGAAGAAAATGTAAAAGAAGCGTGAGATATTTGTTTTTTTTTTTCAAGAATGAGATACCGGTTGTTAAGATATACACTGCTCAAAATATTTAAAGGAGCAGCTGATATTTTCCCATAGACATTACTAAAACATATTACCCAGTTCAATCGTCCATAAATTCGATCGCCAAAGGCCAAGAAATTCTCATTCCTTTGCAGCATATGTAAAAACCATCGAAGTTTAAGACAACAAGAATTTCCATACAACTGATACCCTGATCATTTCCATGGAACAAATTTTGCATTTTTCGATTTTTTCTGAAACTGATGCATTTTTCTGGAAGTCTATAAAATCCCATAAACTTGAGTTCAAAGTGATCCTTTCAAAATGGTCACCTTGTAAGACATTCAGCTTCATAGGCAAAATGATCGTGATGACTTTGGTTGTAATTTTTATGGGGTTCCCCTGTTCTAAAAAAGGGAATTTTTTACCAAAATTTCATTTGTACAAAAATCATTCCATGGACATGGACAGGGCAAATATTGGATCAAAACTTGGGCTGTCAGTCACCTCAACCCTCTTTAAAAAAATGGCAAAAATTGGAAATTCCGTGTTTTTGTCGAGCGGAAGTAAATGGGCCTTAAATTGGGGATGCCTTGCACTGTCGTCTATGAAAATCATTTGGCGCTCCTTTAAATATTTTGAGCAGTGTATATAAAATCCTAGTACTTCGACAGTTAGGTTAGAAATTATAATTGGGCCGCGACACGAGAAAACCAACAAAGTGGCTGTGCGCCCAGCGAAGATGCTGATCAGTCTGGGCATCTGCCTACCTAGTCTGATCAGAGTCTTAGCTGTCAGCATGGAGGTAGCTTAGACCCTTGGCTATCTGTAAAGCGCATAGCGAAGACTCTGATCACACTGGGCGGATGCCAAGGCTGATTTGAATATGCGCTCGCGCACATGCCACTTTGTTGGTTAACTCGTGTCGCGGCTCAATTATTTATGTAAAATGTTCCCCGACGTATGGACATGTCAGCAACTGGGAAGGAGATATACCTTCAAGTTGAGTGATGATCAAATGTCGTAATTCTGCCAAAAATTATATGGGCAAACAGTTGATGGAAATGCTGCTTTCTCAAGACTTCAATCAACAGACTAATCTAGGGCTGTAACTCTACTTTAAATACTCACATCGTGACCCGGCTAAAACACGATGCATTTAAGGAAATAGGAAGGATTTCGTGAAAATCAGTTGAAAACTAAAAGATGAGTTGCAGCCCAAATTTGCATCAATTTGTTAGATTGATGAATAGCTATGACTATAACAGAAAAAGTCAAATATGATCCTACTGAAATATGCCCCTTTCAGATGGTGATACAGTATCCTGAAAGTTTTCTGAAGACCGGCCAAATATGAAGGGGGGACTTGCAGCTGCTAGCTTTACCTCACTGGACTGATCAATGGCAGTTACTCTGCAAAAAGGTTTGGTTCAAAAAAAATATTTACCCCAGATGGTGATAACAATATCTTGAAAGTTTTATGAAGTTCCAGCTAAAAACTGAATGAGGATTTGGGGCTACAAATTTAATATTGCTGAACCGATCGAAGGCTGTAACTCTGGCAGAAAGGTTTCCAAAATGATCCCAATATAAAATGATCTACTTCTAAAAAATCAGGTCCCAGTTGTTCAAAGCATCGTTAGCCAAACGAGCTCGTTAAGAGGTCATTTCGTTAAGTGTTTTGTGACTTTATAGCCAAATACACTGACATTTTTGTTGAAAATATGTGAGAAGTTTTTAATGCAAAAGCTTCTTACGTTTTTTTCAGCAAAAAATAATGGCACACTTGAGGTATGAATGTTTGAAATTTTAATGTCTCGTTAACTAACAACTTCGTTAGTTTTGAACAACAGATGTTACTGTTAATTCTGCTAAGCCTATTACGTTTTCGTCATCCAGCGACAGGACTCACCTGAAGATAAGAAGTAAGCTAAAAGTTCAAAAGATTCTTTGGACGAAATGTCACAGAACAACGAAACTATGCAACAAATGACACAATCACTGAAAATTCAAATAACAAGCCCCGTTCATTTTTTCAATGCACGCGCGCTCCGGAAGACAGAAAATAAAATTCTGTTAAGGAAACTAAGAAAGGACGAAGTAAGTTTACCAGACATTGCGTTGACCAATCAATATGTTCAGAAAAGTAAGATCCCTTGGTAGCAAGTAACACACCAAAGAAAAGAAAATAGCAGACTCGGTTTAATTGAGTCTGTTCATGACTAGTTATACCTCCGACATACGAATTATGTCAGGGATATATAGTTTATGTCATTTCGTCCGTTCGTCCGTTAGTCCGTGCGTCCTATCGTCCGTTCGTCAACTTTACGTCAAAGTTTTGCGTTAAACCTTTTGTAATTGCTCATATTTCTTTAACTTTATATCAGATTCTCTCCATATTTGGTTCATTATATCTTATAGCATTACCTTTGATCTGATATATCTAGACCTCTGGGTCAGGCTCCTGGGTGGATGTCAGGGGTCAATAATTAGGACTTAGGCATTTTCATTATGTCAAAATTTTGTGTTAAACCTTTCTTAATTGTTCATGTGTCTGTAACCACAATGTCAGATTCTTTTCATATTTGGTTCATGATATCTCATAAGCATTATCTTTGATGTGAAGAGTCTATGCCCTAGAGTCAGGCTCCTGGGTGGAGCCAAAGGTCAATAATTAGGAATTAGGCATTTTCATTATTTCTAAGTTTTGCGTTAAACCTTTTCGATTACTCATATCTCTGTAAATGCATTGCAAATACATACCACATTTTATTCATGATATCTCTATAGCATTACTTTCGATAGGGACTTCTGGGTCAGGCTCATGAATGGGGCCATGGGTCAATAACTAGGACTCAGCCATTTGGTTTTTTTTTGCTTGTTCTTATATATTTAAATGGAATCTGGTGATGCATGACTAATTTTATTTCATACTAGTCTACATTCTATTGAAGCTGCTGCTGACCAAAGGTTAAGGTCACAGACTTTGAATTTGTTCTCCTATAACATTTTTGCATTAAACTTTTGTGTAAAAGTTTGCTTTCAGGCGGTGGCACTGGTCGGGGGTATACGTGAGCCCCTGCTCACTTGCTCTAGTAATGAAATGTGCGGCACCGGCCACGCTTCCGGCTGAAGCGGAACTCTATTTTCAAAATTACTCAAATGAACTCAATGATCCCAAAGGACCAGAAAATATAATCTGCACTATAATGATGTACGGGGAGACACTTTACGGCCTCCGCACGGCACAAACACCAGCTGCAGTAAAGATAAATATGTTCTGAAAAGTAAGATCCTTTGGAAGCAAGTAACACACCGAAGAATAGAAAAAGCAGATTCGGTTTAATTGAGTCTGTTCATGACTAGTAATGAAATGTGCGACACCAGCCACACCCCCTAGCACCGGCTTAAGCGGGAAGTTCTTTTGATAATTGTAAAATCTTTGTAAAATCGATGCATAGCAGTACATGGATGGGATCTTTGCAAACGATCTCTGTAAACGATATTCTCAGCAGATTGCACAGGTTTACAAGCTAAGCTTTTATTTGTTGAGAGATTTCTTCAAAGTAATAACTGTAATTTCTTGTTAAAGTAGACAGACTGAACATAATAATTCTAACAGAACTTAATAAAAGCGTTGTAACATGACTCGGATATCAAATAACACGTGAATAAACTATAAACTGCACTGAAAGTAAAGTTTTTGTCGGTTTACGAAGGGTGTTTCATATATAAACCTTACTATTTTCATAAAATTTTCACTTCTTTTACTTCATACCTTCACTTTGTTAAATAGGTTGTGATGAGAACAAAAATCTTAATAAAATGCCGAAAGCACAACATATCTCTTCTTAGACTTCAGTAGTATTCGAATTATGGACGTTTTAGTTTAAAAGCATTGGTAAGCCAATCTGACTTATTTTTGTTAGGTAAAAGGTAAACCTAGGATCAGCATTTGAAAAAAAAACTTGGTAAGGCCCAGTGTACCAAAAACACTTTATACTAAGGCTCAAGGTCATCTGTTGTTCGGTTCTGGAAAAGAAGATTTGAAAAGGGTTTTTTTACTACATATTGGCATACTAGCCATCTTGTATGATGACTTCAGCTGTTGCTTGGTTCTGGAGAAGAAGGTTTTAAAGGGGTTTACCATAATTGGGCGTGGTTACGATGTTGAAAGGCAGATGACATTCACTGAAGCAAATCTGACTTCTGTCTTTGCCCAGATGCCCTATATACAATTTGGTGTTCATTGGTTTAGTGGTTGCAAGGGAGACGTTTGAAAAGCGACGGAGGGACAAACGAACAGTAGTGGACAAAGGACGATGAAAAACAAACAACAGATGACAGAGGCTGCCTATCCTTTAACTATAGGCTGGCCAAAAACCTTTCGCTCAGGGGAGCTATATATACATATATAAGAATACATTCACCTGAAACAGGATAAAAAGGTGAAAAATGAATCGTTTGCTAGATAAATGCGATGGTAAGCAAATTTGACTTTTCCACTGTAAGGTCAAAGGTGAACAAGCTTGTTAGGACCCAGTGTACCGATGCTCATACATGTGTACCAAGACTCAAGGTCACCGATTGTTGAGCTCTGTTAATGATTATTTTAACAGTTTAATCTTTATGGTTTATTCAGATTTTTGAATTTTAACATAAATCAGTACCTTAAGATGTGGAAGAAAGAGGACTAGAGAGCATGAGAGAGAACGCGAACATTTTTCTTTTTTTTAATGTAAGAATCGAAATACTTATTAAGCTACAGCAGTGATGTTTTAGTAAAAGTTCACTATTTAGAAGTCAGTTGTATAATAGATCACATCACGAGCGCGGAGCGCTCCTGATGTGATATACTTTACAATAGACCTTCAAACAGTGACTGATTACTCAAGAGCTCACTGTTACAGCTAAAATATTTCATAGTTCTAACATGACATTTAAGTTTTTCCCCTTGCAGCGTCAAAATTAAATTTGTGACTAATCACGTGTTAAAATCGAAATAGTTCAGCTCTAGCATTAATTGTGAATTTAATAATTCTTTTTAATTTAATAAGTCACTGTTTGGAAGTCAAGTGTTTGATAGATCATATGACGTTGGGTGCAAACGTTTACCTCCGTCGACATCCGCCTCAGATAATCCTTTAGAAAACATCACAATAATTTTGCAGTTTCATTGTGTCTAATGTTAGAGTCGAAATAATATTTCACTACCTGCGAATTCTCACCGATTAACAGAGGTGCAAATACCAATTCTAACGGCTTCGACGTCGAGAATTAATATTTAGCGATCTGCCCTCCACACCATTTGTTCATTAGCAAATAATTTACTGGTACAAAGTAGTTCTTAATTAAATGGGCCCTCGACACGGGCAAACCAACACAGTGGCATGTGCACCCAGCGAAGACTCAAATCATCCTGGTCACCGGCCCATCCTGCTCAGAGTCTTCGCTAAGCGCTTGTACATGTAGCTAAGGACATAAGCTAGCTCCATGCGAACAGCGAAGACTATGATTAGCCTCGGCAGCTGCCCAGGCCGGTCTGAGTCTTCGCTGGGCGCACATGCCGCTTTGTTGATTCGGTCGTGTCGCGGCTAAAATGTTGTTTCAACGTGTGCCAACTTGATATCTTTGTTGTCTGGCGTGCGTACATCATCTTAATTGATCCTGGCATCTAAACTGGTCCTGGCATCTATTTTGGTCCTGACTAGCCTCTAAATTGGTCCCAGCTGGCATCTGTTATGGTGCGATAAGCAGCCTCTAAGATGGTCCTGAGCGCTTAACGTAAATACGAGGGTCATCCAATAAAGAGTGGGACTTGTTTGATATTTTACGAACCCTACCCCCTTACTTAAAAATTTTGGCTTTATTTGCAAGACCAGTATCTCACCTCCCTATAGTAAATGTTTCATCAAATTTGCCAACAACTTATTTGGCTATGGTTGGAAATGTAAGGCACAAGATAAGTCACTGGCCGGGATTTGCTTTATAATTCAACCACAAAGACAGGAAATAAGGTCTTGCATTTATCCAAATAGTGGTATCCGAACATATTTTGACATTTTCTCTACTTGGTTGCATTACGTTTGAATTTTGCTTATACTAATTGGTCTTTAGATTATCCCATTGACGGATGGTTGCCGAGCAACCAACCTATTCCAGGACATATGACCTTAAGTAGTATGCATGATTTTCTGTTGCTAAGCAACACAAAGCACATCACCTGTGTGTTTCTGCAATACGTGCATTACAATTTATGTAGTATACCTCACCGCTTAGAGTTAAGTGCTTGCAATTATATAAATTTGCTTTTAATTTATGACATCTGTCTTACGCCCACCCCCAATTACAATCCTCAAGTTTATCACTTTTTTATCATTTTTTTTCAGACTAAAATTCCTAGCTTTTTCGACAATATAGTCCAAAATGAGTTATTTTCACAAAGTATGATCCAAACATAGTATGTTATAAAGCAAAATATTTTTGGACTTAATAGGAGGGTTCCAGTAACCATGGCAATCATTTTACAAAGATGGCCAGGAGCTTTTCCCTTGTCTTCTGCCGTTGATAGGCAACAAGAAATCAATGGGCAGATAAAAATTTGGGATACTTTGTTGTATGCGCTATAGGATTTGCCACGCAATGGTCATATTTTCAATATGAAAAACGTACCGAGTCGCAAATTATAAAGAAAGTCCAACTCTTTATTGGATAACCCTCGTATATGAAAACTAATAGTTTTTCTGCTTCTCACGACTTTAAATTCATAGCCTCGGCACGAGCCATTTTAAAAATAATTCTCGTGTGTGTGCGAGGAGGGGGGAGGGGCGAGTTTAGTCCCCGGCCCTCTTCCTACGCCTATTTCGTTTTATTTTCAATATTCAACGGAACGCCAATGTTCGTGCATAGAAAATTTATATTCCAGTAAGTTACTGAGACAGCTCCATTTTTTGGCGCCTCGTACTCTCGCAAACCAACTCTGCATCGAATCGGAAAGAGTTCGATTTAGCATGTAAATAAGTTCGAAGCATGTTCTTTCACTGGATCGTATGTGCAACATATACAGCGCTTACACTTTCATTCTCTCACCGCCAATGCTTCATCTTTTCGCATTTATTTTGGATAAAATGCAAGCTACAAGAAGACTTCCATATATAATTTAGCTTCAAGCAACCGCGACATGATGTTTTCTTGTGCTGTAGTTTGATTTGATGATTGGAATCATGTAACACGAAAAATGTAACCCGAAAAACATATTGCATGGACGTGCAAAAACTCTGCACGATATGCGTATTGACATGCGGAAGCACACTGTGGATTGCGGGCAAACGGATTGCTGCCTAAAACAAAGAGAGAAGTATGTAGGATACAGATACCGACCATAGCCTGGTGTTCAGGCCGTATATCTATCTCTTTATCACCAACACGGTACTTAACTCACGTGCGGGACTTAACTACTGTAACGATTGCCTTACTCAGTGGCTGAAATACGGGACTAACCTGGAATACTGTAACAGAGAAATAGTCTAGCTGTCTCGCAGACCTGTACTCATACTTAAAATCATAGAAACTGTTTCGAATTATTTAATATTTTATTAAAACCATTTACTCGCTTGCACCGGTCTAAACCCATTAAAATCCGAACCTGAAAGGCGGGTATTCGGCGCCTTCTGACGGACCTAGCAGATATAAATGTTTTATAAAAGCATGTTTGATTGCTATTATGAATTGCATAAAAACATTACGACGCTCGAAAACTTTGGAGAAAATGCTATGAAAAAAATCATTTTAGCTGTGCCTATATTGACGCGGAACGTTTTGAACGCCACAAAACTACTTCCACTGCTGATCACACTGGGCGCATACCCAGGCTGATCTGATGCTACGCTAGATTAACATTACTCAAAGCAATAATAAATTATTCGTAGAAGGCACTACTACTATGCATAGTTATCAGGTATATATATGGAACGCCGCAACTATCTTACATTCGGACAAGTCATTACGTTCTTTTAACAAACACTATTATATTGTTCATTTCTATAACGTTTTGTCTGAAAACTGTGATCTCTTGTCAGTTTGATATACTGTAAGGTTAACTCGTTATTGTATACTGCTGATTTTTATAATTGCTTGTCAGAAAACCATAATGTCTTGCCACCATGGCATGTTGTCTGGTTGACTCGTGAGTATATGCTGTTCTCTTCTGTTATGTACTGTCAGAAAACCATTATGTCTTGTTAGGAAACCATAATGCCTTGTCAGAAACCATCGTGCTTTATTAGTTTGTCATTCGGTCTTTTTAACGTGCAGCTGTATGCTGTTCGTTTTCATTAGGTGTTTTCAGAACCCCATTTCATCTAGTCGTTTTTCGTACTGTCTTTTTTATTTGTTATTTGATGCTGTTACTCTCCATTATGTTTTATCAGAAAACCATTATGTTTTGTCAATCTGTCATGTTGTCTTGTTAACTGGCTGATTTTTTGCATTAACTTGCCGTTATGTAAAGTTAAAGAATCATTCTATGCTATGAAATCAACATAGTTCATTCATAGAGTATCATTTCAACTTATCTTAACCTGTTGTTAAGTCATCATTATATGTGACAGACCATGAGATTTTGGGTCCAAATGAGGTCCCTGGGCGAAAATGAGATATCACCATTTTCTGATAGCTTGATAGTGCTGGAGTGCATATATGAAATTTCAGCTCAATATTATGAGTGGTTTCTGAGAAATTTGAATCTTGTCCTACTGACCTGAAACATGAATTTTTCAGTTTTGCCAATTACACTTTCAAGCAGGCCTTCTGATTTCAAATATTAAATCTACGAATTATGGATCTTACATGAAACAGAATCTACATAAATACTAAGAATTTAATAAAATTATTTTTTAATCAGTCAGCAATCAATCAACATTCATCATCAGAAAAGCCCGTTGCCATGGCAACCAATGTCATGGAAACAACAAACATCTCCGCATAATTTACTTCTCAAGTAAGTCAGGGCACGTAATTTTCCCATTTTTGGAACTATAATGTCCAAGATTTTTGCAATGTGAACATTTCCTTTTTTTAATGTCCTTAGAATCAGCCTGAATTGTCTGTGTGTCCACTTTTATCACTGGTTTTGGGCAGGAAGGTCTTGGGCATACCACCCCATTGGCACAGTATGGAGCAACTTCCTCATAGAGATACCACTGTCTTTGTGGCTCAAGTCCTTTCATCGGAATAATTTCCGGCAGTTCATGACAAAGCTGAGGAAATCTATGGTCTTTGTTTTTAAGGACACAAATAGTTATTTCCAAGTCAGTAGCATACTTCCTCAAGTAAACAATCCCGGGGCTTGAACTGTCCATTCTGAAACAGAGTACAAAAAGTAAATGTGTACGCTATTGAAAGGGCTCTTTAATAAAATGCAACAATGCTTTAGATGTGCAGGCTGTCTCAGAAACTGTTGTGGCAGCTAGTTTCACTAAATACTGCAAATTCATAGTCATACCTACAATTAGTGTTGCAATCAAGACACCAGCTTCTTTCTGACCAATACAAATAGTTTACAATCTAAATTTGTATCTGAAAGAATGAACTTTTTTCAGGTGCACACATACATTTTCAAGGGAAAGGAACTCTGCCATTCTTATTTTAGCCTTCCTTTTCAACTCTTAAAGGAAAGAATTTACTACCCCAGGAGCAAATGCTTTCCTCTTAGAGTGGATCCCATTTTAGAAGGGGCTGGTTATCATGAGTTGTCTCCCTTCGAAAAAATGGTGAGAGAAAAAACAACAACTGGATATCCATACACCTTAATCAACAGCTATAAATAATAAACATACATCAGTCCTATTTTAAACCACCATTTTTTCCCACATAATGAGAGAATCTTGCGAGGGTTTATTTAGTGTAAGATTTATGAAACATGCTTAGTATTTTCTTTTGTAATAAGCAAGTGTTTGCCATCAAAATTATCAAAACAAAATGCATATAATTTTCTAGAAGAAGAGCCTTTATTATTATGTAAATTTCAACAATCATTTTGTGTATAAAGAACAGGTTTTACATATTACTGTGTTCACTATAAGAATTTGCAGACATCAATTTTAGAAGACTTGAAATTTTGCTTGTCAATGGAGTAATTCTTACAAATGTTAATGGAATCAATTAAGTGCATGCTCTGAACAAATTTGCTCCTGAAGGACTGAAGCAGTATCATCCAGCTTCTTACTGTTTGCACTGGCAATGTATGAAAAATAGTATGAGTCCAAATTTTTATGGTAAGTACACTGAGAAAAGCTGTCATATCCTACCTAAAGTGGTGGTAGGAAGTAATATGAGGAATTGGCTTGAACCACTTCTTGAAGAATGATGCCCAGTCATAGAAGACAACAGGACAATCAGGATCATCAACTAGCTGGGGTATATTATGGTTGTTTCTAGATGATGCAGCAACAGATTCTGCCATCTCTGACATTGTCTCTACTGTACTGTTCCTCCAACGAACTTTCCATAGGCCAAAATGCCAGTCAGGATGGAACTTGGTATGTCCAGCTTCCATCAAGGAGAATTCTACACTGTGGTGTCTCATTGTCATTGTTCTCCACAAGCCATATCTGAAAACAAATGTTAGAACATTTTAAGTCAATTACTGTGTAATTGCATTTCAAACTTGGGAGTGTATTAGCAGTAAGTTTCTTATTTTTATACTCTAAATGTATAGCAGTATATTGAGGTTTAAGTAAAGAGCAGTATATAGTACTCCTGAATTCATATGAGTATCAAGTCACTTTGAAAGAAGATTTTCTGAAGCTTTGAAATTTGCTTCTAGTTTGCATTTAAATTATATTCCGGGTCTTACTAGCACCACATAGATTCTGACAAATGAAAATACATGTAATAAGTTTGTCTCGAAGAAATACTATACACATTTCTTTTTCTTTTTATTAAAATAAAGTAGAGATATTAAATGTCTAATCCTTGTGCAACAAATGTTCATTACAGTGCAGTTGCAGCTATACATATGCACTAAAGCTGTAAAAGTTGTAGGCTGCTAATTTTTATTTCCTCATATTTCATTTACCAACCCTGAAAACACTGTTTTAGCAGGTCACCTTACCCTATCACTGTATTATTTTTATTCTGTCCAGTACAGTTGTCCATGTGTAACTTCACATCAGTTTCTCCATAGCCCTTGTACTGGAAATGGTGGTGCAAAAGGCTTGTGACTGTATTAGCTCCCTTTCCAGTGTGTTGAGCCTCATCAACCAAGTAGAAGACCTGTGAGCCTGTAAGCAAATGACCAAACTTTATTCAACATCTTTGAACACTACATGTACTTATACAGTTTAAGGTGTATGTGTATGCAGCCATGTTTTGTCACCATTTTCTCAGACAATTTTTGTGACTTGTTTGCTTCCCTGTGTGTCAACAGGGTCTACTCTTAAACATGTTAAAGGAAAGAACATGTTCAACAGTGCCTGTTGAGAATTGAAACAGAACAGAAGAAGGGAGGCAAAATGATAGCAGAGTTTGTTCCCCTGAAAAAGTACCCATTTAACTTTAAAGTACCCATTATTTCTGTACAATAAACAGGAAATCAGTTACTTGACTTTTAAGAAAGAGTGCATCTAGTTTAGTCCTTTTGTACAAAGGATACAGAAATTAAATTTATTGTTGAAATAAATCAATTAGGCATACTAGTATTTATGTTTTTGTACTTATCACTGACTCATACATGTATGAATGTTTGAATGCATAAAAATTGTGTGACACCAGTGGAAAGGCAGATGTGAGTTTTCCCTGATTTTACCAGAATGCAATTAAAATTTGTAATAACACAAAATACATATGGAGTGGAACAGATGCTTTTTTTGCCTTTTAACAGAAGTAGTTTCCCTGTTGGAAAATCAGCTGTGGTGTCCAGACAAACACAAATTAAGGTACTGCAATGAAATGATGTGTCTTGTACATCAAAAACTTTTATAAAACTTCAGTTTTAAAAATTTCAGGTATTCTATAATTACCTGATCCTTCAGAACAGACACCAAAACACTGACACTTTCTTGGGGTTTTGAAGAAAAGTGGCCCAACCTGCTGAGCATAGTGGGGATAGTGGATCTGTTGGGCATAGTCAAAACTATAGTGTTGAACTCCAACTAAGGAACATGGTGGCTGACCTGAAATAAAATTTGAAAATGGTATAAACAAGGATATATACTGACCAATTTGATCTTGGAGCTATTCCAGAAAATTTACAGCTTTGATAATGTGAGAAAAGGTATAATCCAAAGCCTAAGAGACACTAATCACTCTGCGTTTATGAATAAACAAAAATAATTCTCATTTAATTGTCAGTGATCACTGATTAGCTAGCCAAGTTCATAGAGCTATTTGATTTGCATAAGAGTGCAAGGGCTTACTGTGCTTGCAGTAGATGAGGGTGGGGATTGTTTAAACATTTTTCTCTCTCTATCATCTCTTTTCTGTCTCCCCCTATCTGGGAGACAGCCTGATAGAGACTGAAATACTGTCTCAAAGAGCCGCTAAACCCAAAACAACCAACCAACATAAAGCTATTAAGACAGCCTGAATTTCACCTGTAATTGTTTGTTGTAGTCAACAGGTCAACAGCACTGCTGTGGCACACAGTATCAAAGGAAAACAGATTTTGGGACTCAGATTTTGGTAGTTTTTGTCAGTGCAATTAACTACATCTATACTTCTTAATAAAATATAAACAGTAGCACACAGCCAACCTGAGCAAATATCTTACAGTTTTATTTGTGGCAGGCATGGTAACTTTTAATGCAAAAATAATTCATTTGACAACCAACTAGATCTTGCATTTTTCTGCTGTGGTTTTACCAACTTTCCTTTGAAATAAAAAAAAAGAGACAAACTCTGAAAAGGATGCTAAGACCACACTCTCTGTCTAAATTCTGTTTCAGCAATTTGAAAATTCTGTCCCAGCAGTTTGAATTTGAACTTCAAATTTGAGGGGTATGATAGTCCATATATATGCTATTGAGTTTCAGCAATAAATTTTAGTCTATCACCTCCACCGAATTAGAAGTCTTGCACTATTAGATTTGTCATTTGACAGAAGAGATCCATGCAGTCTGACCTTATCCCAGATAAACTAAGTATACCTCTACTCTTATTTTCTTCATCCAGAGTGGTGAATACTGACTTAGCCTCCTCACATTGTTCTCTGTATTGGTCTCTCTGTGTCTTGGCTTTATCCAGATGGTCTTGGTACTCTCTTAACTTTTCTACTTTCTCTTCCTCTGTCAAATTACCACTTTTTGATATACCATTTACATAATTTTGACACTTATGACACAAGTCTGTTGCCGGTTTAACAATCAGTATGTGAGGGCACTGTTCAAGCCATATGGTTCTAAACTCAGACAGGCACACTTTTCTGTACTGCATTTCTTCTGCTGCTTTAATGTATTTCTCATGAATATCAGCTTTTGTCTTGTCTGATGGCAGTAATATTACTTTACTGTCCCTAAAATTGGGTAGTCTGCCTGGTAATGGCAGCCCATATTTGTTGCCATAATGAATTAGAAACTGCTTAATGTTTTCTACATCCTGCATTGTCAGTGAATGTTTAGGAGACTTGCCGGTATTTCCATGAGTCCTTGGAATCAAACCGTCTGAATCCAGAGAACGAGCAATAGCATCAATCTTCTTTCTATTTACCCCATGAGCAAATGCAAATGTCTCCCTACACACCTGTCTCCCACTGAAAAAATACTCCTGTCTTGGTTTCTCCCTTTCTTTACTTGGGTGTTTTCTATAGGCTGTCATTTCACCTGATCTTCTGTGGTGAAAGAGCTGAACTTTAATAAGCAAATCTAGCTCACTGTGAGACGTCTCCAAGCTGCCGGTCCTGTAGTCAACAAGGCTACTCCAGTCTACAACTGTACTACAGGGCTTGCCATAAAGTCTAACACAACCACAAGTCTTAGTCTGGAAATTAGTTAGAATTGACTGCTCTGACAAATCTGTATCTCTCAGCTCAGGCTGAACCAAAGATTCTGCTGCCACAATATTTTCCTGATCATTGTCACTATCATCATCATTACTACTTGTGCCCTGGTCTGTTTCAGTGGGTGAATTTTCAATAGTCTGAACATTTCCGAAAAATAAATCATTGACCCTCTCAATTTCGTCATTGAAATCTTCATCTTGATTCTCTATGATATCGGGAGGAATCGTACTTACAGTACTAGACTGGCTATATGTTTCCATTTTCTGCGTATAAATTTAAAATCACAATGTTTGAATCACTTCCGCGTTTACTACTTTATTGACCTTGACATTCGCCAAAATGATCAAGGTAAATAACTCGCAAAAGCTTAATAAATGAAAACTGCAACTGCACTCCTGGATTTCTCAGTTATCGGGTGCGCATAATACCGATCTCGCAAATTTATATCAACAAATCTAATATTCTTACCATGTCTTTTACGCCTTTTCCTTTTATATTCAAAATAACTGTTGTTTATACGTGTTTGTTCTACTAAATTACCGTGTAGATACCGCATTTATGACGAAGAAATGCACCGTGGTTCACCACAACGGTAAAACAGGTGCGACGTAAATTAGCTACGTCACGTCGTCACGTTTCGGGCGCGTTTTTCTAGAATGACGTAAAGCCTCATTTGGACCCAAAATGTCATGACGAGTCATTTCAACTTATCTTAACCTGTTGTTAAGTCATCATTATATGTTGTTTTGTTAAAACGTTATGTTGTTGTCTGATAAAACCCTGTACCAGAAATCGATAAAACCCTGTACAAGAAGTCCGGTAACTGTTAGGGCGTCCGGTAGTACAGTACCTACACGGAATATAATAGTGTTTGAATGTCGTCCGTCCAGCATTCCATCCGTCCGCCCGTCAATCATTCGGGGTTTTGGCGCAGTGCAGAGGCATACATGCGTCTGTCCGTCTGTCCATCTGTTTATATATGTGTGTGTATTTCTGTAGGTCTATCCATGCATCTTTCCGATCACCCATTTGCCTGTCTGTATATGTGTGTGTGTATGTCTGCCTGTCCATCCGTACATATGCGCATCCATCTGATCGGCCATTTGTCTGTCAGCTCATCGAGTTCCTTTTTTTCTTCCCGAGATCCATACATTCATCTTTCTGTGTGCCGTTGCTCGTGAATTAAACAGTAGATTAGGGCGGGAGCATTTGGAGTCAGGGTATGCTAAGTAATACATAGGGCAGGGGCTAGGACGTGGGGTTGTGTGGTGTGAATTGGTGGGTAAGTAGGGTAGGAGAATGGGCTGGGATTGATGGGATGGATGGAGTATATGCTGGGAGTTTTGGGGATGATATGGGTATGGTAGAAAGAGTACGGTAAGTATAGGTATGGGTAGACTTTTGTCAGCCCAAGATGTTAGAAATTCACATTAAATCTCACTTGCCTCTCTGATCCGTTTATACCTCCCTAAAATGAAGATGTTAGAGTATGAAGTCTGACAAATAATAAAATGAAAAGAAAAAAGAGAAGTAAAACATTTATGGACCAACCATTTGATATTCCGAGGGGGGGGGGGGTTATAATAAAATTAAAAGAAAAAAGAGAAGTAAAACATTTAGGGACTGACCATTTGATAGTCCGAGGGGTGGGGGGGATGCTGGTATATTTTTCAAAATAAATCTCTGTCTAAGGATGTGCAAGAAAAAAATAAATTGGCTCATAAGGGGATTTAAATAAATATTCTTGCCTCAAAAATAAGTGAAAATAAAAATCTGGCTCCACCCAAAATTTCCAAAACAAAAATTAAAATAGTCTGCAGTTGTGGGAGTTTGGGGGATAAAGTGGGTAGGGTAAAAAGGATAGGGTGTTACGAAATGGATCTAATCGTCCACTATGTCGTCGAGATTATTTTAATCCTTTCAATCAGTAAGGCTACAGTTTTTAGGGTAACTGTGGTAATAAAACGTTTACGGAAATTGTGACTATGTTATGCATGGGTTGTTTGTGAATACCTCTCGTGGACAGCGTATTGCATGATTTTAAGGTGAATACCTGCACGAGTCTTTTGATTGTGGACAGCGTGTTGCATGATTTTAATGTGAGTAGCTGCACGCTTAGACTCGAGTCCCATGATTTAAAAGTGAGACGCTTAGTATTTATACTGCTATTCTTTAATGAAAAATTAGACGTGGCTGTTTAATTCTTATACTGAGGACGTTATATTGTTGTGTGCCCAGATTCTGAGTTTAGACCAGAACGGTAAGATTTTATTATATTTATTTAGAATAGTTTGGCTAAGAATGAAAAATGTGACTTCTGATTGATATGGTATGATTATATGTGTCGACTGATTTGATTTTGTTGGCAGTGATCAGGCTGCGTATGTGATTGCTGATTTTGTTTATACTGACCATGCTGCGCATGGTATTTGTATATTAGGAAGTTTTGTAAATTACGGAAATAGTTTATATCACTGATGTTGGTTGCAATGGTGTGCGTCTATTTGACGTCCAGTGACGTCAGTTGCATTCATGTTATTGCGACGTCAGCACTTTTTATATTAGTGTCACGTATACGTGGCTTATAGAAGTAGATTGATTTGTAATGGAACTAATTTATATACTCGTGACGTCAATTGACGCCATAGCATGCACCGCATTAAGGGCTTTTTCCATAAGTTATAATGGTAACATTTGGTCATCATGCGTTTGATTTGCCTTCATTAGACGGCGTCATATGGTATAACATCATTGATGTCATGATGTCAGATCAAACGTTATGATCCCAAATGTGTGAGAAACGCTTATTCAGCTATTATATTCTATGGCAAATGGTATTACGCTTAGTTTAAAGAAATGAATTAATACATATGCGAGTTAGATTTTGGTCAATCAATTTAATGTAAATAGGTCATTGTTTAGATTATTCATGTTTTATGTGGGGTATGTCATGGTAATGCCTGTTGACGTCAGTATACTTCTTGACAATGTTTGACGTCAGATCCTTCGACGCACATGCGTGGTAGGATCTACGTTTCTTCATTGGCGGAAGTAGTAAGCACACTTTTAGCTTTACATCGTGAGCGCGAGTCGTGTCTAGTGACACGGCTGGCGTGTGCACGTTATGCTCGGCATTCGCCGAGGGCGTTGTATGGTATTTCCAAGACAGGCCCAAGTCTTACGTGTTTTTATTATGTAGTTACACTGTATTAAGTGTAAGTTCGTTATTTTTAGGCACATCAAGTCCGGCAGTCAGCTGTTAGGGCTTAGAGCCACGTCTCACCTGGAGAGTCGATATACGTCTCCAGGTTAATACCAACCCGGGTAGAGGCAGTTACAACGCCGTTTGTGCATGGTTCCTAAGCAGAGGCGGGAAGCACAAAATGTAGGCGGAAGTGGTTAGCACAGTTTTGCCAGATTCTGTGAGAAGATCTGAAGGTCACATCAAGTGTGGGACAGTGTTCGTCCACTAAGGTGTGTTAATATATATAGACTGGTCCCTGGTACGATCCAGGGAGCGACCAGTATATAATCGTGCACGTGTCAATATAAGTTGGTGTTCCTCATGATATATGGACTGGCCCATGACATGATCCAGGGAACAACGAATTGAAGTCTACCAACATAAGGCCTTGTTTTTTTTGTATGAGCTCAAACTGACGTCTTTTGTTCTTTGTGTTTTCCTTTAGTTCATGGCGCTGAGCCGAGTACGGTGTTGACGTCAGACGGTAATCTATTTGCGTATTGTACGCAAATCGATAACAGATTTGAAACAAACACCTTACTTGGGACAGCGACATGAACTGATATGTGTTGTATATTATTGTAATTGTGAATTGTTGTAAATTGTATTGTTGTATATAGAATTTACATTATATATAAACTTCAAAAAATTCTAACGTTGTTAGAGTTTCCTTGTTAGTGTATTACACTAGTAGATAACCCTTTAAACGGAAGTCACCCTCCGCCGTCCTGGCGACGCATAAGGCTCTACACCCGTGTCGACCGTGTGTAAAACCTTCTGCGTAACATGGTGTCAGAAGTGGGATTTGATTTCCGGTTAATATCTGCCAGTGTAAGACATTGACAATATATACAGAATCTAGGCACAATTTTGTCAGACATTTTTTTTTTATTATTGACTTTCTGATTGTTCTTTTCTAAGGTGACGTAAGGATGTTTGTAAGGCTGTGAATTTTAGGGGAGCAATTTTGCCACTAAATTCTTTGTAAATGTAACCTACACTCAATTAAGGTCAACTATCCTTATTCCCTGCGTGATGAAGTGCGATAGCCCATGCATTAATTTGTGATAGAATGTAACAGGTTGCACATCTGAGTGGGGAAACTGAGGTATATAGACCTGAATTGTCTTGGCACGGATGATACATATTTAGTTTTAAGGTCCGGTTGAGTACCTTGGCACTGCTGTTGCATGACAATCTGTAAGTTTATTAACCTAAACGTTTTGTACGTTGTGTCGTAACCGTTACTGAGGTCCATTTTATGTCCTGATTTAGTAACGTAGGTCACTCATAACGTTATATAATATCGTTACAATGAATTAAACCTAATAGCGGAATCTTAAGTTTGATTTACCGTTGGTATCTTATATGGTTTTGTAATGTAGGACGTACAGTTGTCGTGTCAGTGTTAATACGTTGCGTTACATACGTTACGTTTGTATATCCGATACGCTAGATCAAGTTGGGCGTAATTGTATGTGGGTTATTTACGTCATCTAATTACGTCATCTAATAGTGAAAAGTAATTCTCGGCAAAGTCAACGTCAGTTTATGACGTCATTTCCGGTCTGTTATGAACGTAACTTTAATGGCTACGTCCAGATCGCGAGTATACTAATTAATCAACGTTTTAGTTGGATTAGTTCGTTATTATTATTGTTAACGTTTTAGTTAACGTGTGTGACTATAAGTGAACGTCGATTTCAGTTAAGTTAACGTGAGCATTACGTTAAGCGTCATGGATCAGTTAGTTAAGACGGGAAGGGAGTTAGGTTATGAAGGGCAGGCATTGCAGGAATTTGTAAAGCAACAGCAAGAGACTGAGAGGGCAGAAAGGCACGCAGTAAGGGAACTTGATAAAGAGAAGATCGCGGCGGAGAAAGAAAAGCTTGCGCAGGCCGATAAAGACCGGGAAATTGAGTTAGCTAGGATCGCGGCGGAAAAAGAGAGGATCGCGCAGGCCGAAAAAGATAGGGAAATTGAATTGGCTAGGATCGCGACTGAAGAAGCTAAGATTGCGGCAGATAGGGCGACGGAAGAAGCTAAGATTGCGGCGGATAGGGAAATCGAGATGGCGCGGATTGAAAGTATAGAGCGGCAAGCCGAGAAAGATAGGGAAGCTAGGTTGTATCAAGTCGAAAGCGATAAGGAAGCAAAGTTGTCGAGCGAAGTTGAGTTAGAAAAGTTGAAGTATAGTTTTGAATTGCAGCAACGCGAGTTGAAGAATCAGATAGAGTTGCAGAAGGTAACGTTTAGAGTTGAATTAGAAAAACAGAAAGCTGAAAAATTAGCGCATGCGCGAGATCCGAAGTTACCGTATTTTGATGAAAGTAAGGACAAGATGGATAGTTACTTATCAAGGTTTGAGAAATACGCGACGGCGAATAAATTGGATAAAAACGTTTGGGCTGCATATTTAAGCGCATTACTTAAAGGTCGCGCGCTTGATGTTTATGATAGATTGTCTGTAGATGATGCAGCAGATTATGACAAGTTGAAAGATGCGTTGTTAAAGAATTTTGATATGACTGAACGCGGATTTAGGAAGAAATTTCGCTATGATAGGCCTGAAAAGTCCGAAACGTTTATTCAGTTTAGTAGTAGACTTAGGTCGTATCTTAATAAATGGTTGAAAATGGCGAAAGTAGACCAGTCTTACGAAGCTGTTTGCGATTTTTTCGCTAGGGATCAGTTTTTAGAATCCTGTAGTAAAGAACTATATGTTCATTTGAAACCGAAAACATTCACGAATCTAGGTGAGATGGCTAGGGAAGCAGATTTATTTGCAGAAGCACGTGGCGGTGTCTACGCTTGTGTTAATAAGGGGCAGCGTGATAGTAAGGGCGTAACTCAGAGTAGATCTGATAATAAGCCGAGTGCAAAGCCAGAGATAAAATGTAGTATTTGTGGTAAGGGACATTTAACATATAAATGTTTTAAGAATCCCGATAGGAAGCAAGCATATAGTGCGGAGGTAGGTGCAAGTGCAAGCGGGTATAGCGGAAGTAAGGGGAGTAGTTATGCACCTAAAGATGAGACACAAAGATCGCAGAGTAAGAGTGATACTGTACAGACGAAGGGTAGTAATTCAGATCGTGGCCGTGGTCGGGGTTATTCCCGCGGACGTGGTCGGGGTGGCGGCCATCAAATGAGTTTTTGTAAAACTACAATGAATAGGTCTCATGAAATTGAAGGTCTCTATAAGAGTAAGGAAGAAAGTCCACTAATCAATGATAATGTGGATAGGGAAGGTGTCTGTTACTTTTTAAGGTCGCGATTACCAACAGCGCAGGGTACGGTTAATGGTAAGACTGTTGTAGTTTTAAGGGACACAGGTTGTACTGGGTGTGTCGTTCGTAGAAACTTGGTTTCTAATGATCAGTTACTTGGTAGAGAATCTGATGTAACTTTGATTGATGAATCTACTCAAAGGTATCCCTTAGCAATGGTTGACATAGATTGTCCATTTTTCACAGGAAAAACTGAGGCATTGTGCATGGAAGATACATTGTATGACCTGGTTATTGGAAATATTGACGGGTCAAAACTTCCCGATATGTCCCATTTTGCAATGGCGGCAGTGACTAGGTCACAAGCTAAGCAAGGTGAAGAGGTCTATAGGAAACTTAAAGTTCCTGATCAAATTATTGCTAGTGATAAGGAGGCATTGAAGCAGGCCCAAGTTGTTGACCCTAAATTGAATGGCATAAGGCAAAGAGTGGAATCTGGGAATGTGACTATTAGTCGTGGATTGAACCGGGGTGAAACTAAGTTTATCCGAAAGAAAGAATTATTGTATAGGCAGTTTACTAAGGAAAACAAGGTCACTTTCCAACTAATTATCCCTGAAGGTTTTCGTGAAAAGGTGTTAAGATTGGCGCACGAAACCTTGATGTCAGGTCATTTGGGCATAAAGAAAACTATGGATAGAGTGTTAACTGAGTTCTTTTGGCCTGGAGTTTGTGGTGATGTGGCAAGGTTTTGTAAATCTTGTGACATATGTCAAAGGACTATTCAAAAAGGTCGTGTCACTAAGGTTCCTTTAGGAAAGTTGCCACAGATTGACACACCATTTAAACGAGTCGCTGTTGATATAGTTGGACCGATAGAACCTCGTTCTGACAAGAAATCCCGCTATATTTTAACAATGATAGACTATGCGACGAGATATCCCGAGGCGGTAGCGTTACCCGGCATAGAAACGGAACGCGTAGCCGAAGCGTTAGTTGAGATGTTTAGTAGAGTTGGCATACCTGATGAAATGTTAACAGATTGCGGAAGTCAGTTTACTGCTGAAGTTATGAAAGAAGTAAGCAGGCTGTTATCACTCCAACAGTTAACCACGACGCCGTATCATCCTATCTGTAACGGTCTCGTAGAGCGTTTTCACGCGACGTTGAAGCAAATGCTACGTAGGATGTGCGCAGAACGTCCAAAAGACTGGGATAAATATCTCCCAGCACTGCTGTTTGCGATAAGGGAGGTTCCGCAAGAGTCATTAGGGTTTTCTCCGTTCGAATTGTTATACGGACGTAACGTTAAGGGCCCTATGGCAATATTACGTGAAATATGGTCTGAAGAGGTACAGGATGAGCAGGTTCTGTCTACGTACCAGTACGTAATTGAGTTGAGAGAACGGTTAGAGCAGACGTGTAAGTCAGCACATGATAATTTACGGAAAGTACAAGTAAAGCAAAAGGCTTATTATGACAAACGCGCTAGGTCGCGTAAATTTAACGTGGGAGATAAAGTACTGTTATTACTGCCAACTGACAGTAATAAACTGTTATTTCAGTGGAAGGGTCCATATGAAGTAGTAGAGGTGGTGAATAGAATGGACTATAAAATCGACGTCAATGGTGTCGTGAGTACATATCATGCTAATATGCTGAAACAATATGTCGAACGTCGTAGTGTGCCGTCACATTGTTTATTGTCGACTGAGACTACAGAGTCGGTTGATGACGATGGTAGTGATGAATTTTCTCTTGATGATTGTGCTTTTCCGACAGCTAAAGAGCCGGAAACTTATAACGACGTCAGTATTTCAGATACGTTAACGTCAGAACAACGTATGGAGGTTGAAGCGTTGATTAAACAGTACCCGGATGTACTATCAAGTTTACCCGGTCGAACTGATCAAATACAGCACAATATCAAACTACTCACGTCAGAACCCATACGGACGAAGGGTTATTCTATCCCGTATAAGACGCGTAACGTCATGGAGACGGAGATACAGGATATGTTGGATTTAGGGGTAATCGAGCCGTCGATTTCACCGTATTCATCTCCTGTTGTCCTAGTTCCGAAGAAAGACGGATCAGTTAGATTCTGTATCGACTTCCGGAAGCTTAACAAAGTGACGGAATTCGATGCAGAACCTATGCCAAATATGGAGGAGGTTATCAATAAAATGTCGGGACATAGATTCTTTACAAAGATGGACCTGAGTAAGGGTTATTGGCAAGTCAGTCTAACTGAAAGGTCTAAACCTTTGACGGCATTTGAAACGCCTAAGGGTTTATTCCAGTTTAAAACTATGCCCTTCGGTTTGGTCAATTCGGGAGCCTCTTTTTGTAGGTTAATGAGAATCATATTGTCCAATCTCCCAAATGTTGACAGCTTTGTTGATGACATGTGGATATTCACTGAAACATGGAAGGATCATGTGACGTCATTACGTCAAGTGTTGGATCGGCTCAGGTCGGCCAAATTGACGGCAAAACCATCTAAATGCATGATCGGATATGGCAGTATCGAGTGCCTTGGTCACAATATCGTCGGACAGACGGTACGACCGCAAGAGGACAAGATACAGGCTATCAGAGATGCTCCTCGTCCATGTACGAAAAGGCAAATTAAATCTTTTCTGGGATTAGCTGGGTTTTACCGTCGTTTTATCCCAAATTTCTCATCCATAGCTTCTCCTCTGACTGATTTAACTAAACGGGATAGACCTAATTCTATCAAAGATTGGCAAGATCAGCATGAAAGGGCATTTCAAACCCTGAAGAGTAGGCTCACGTCTAGTCCTATTCTTCGCTTACCTGTTTTTCAAGAAGGTAACCCGTTTGTACTCCGAACAGACGCTTCAGACGTTGGTCTTGGAGCTATTTTGCTTCAGGAATTCGAAGGTGAAGGTCGTTTGCCGATTGCTTATGCTAGCAAGAAATTGTTACCTCGGGAAAGGAACTACTCTGTAATTGAAAAGGAATGTTTGGGTATAATCTGGGGTGTTGAGAAATTTCGTAAGTACCTGTATGGGGCGGAGTTCCTACTTGAAACTGACCACAAACCTTTGTCCTATATGCAGACAGCTAAGGTGCTCAATCCCCGAATCATGCGTTGGGCCATGAAATTACAGCCGTACAGATTCAGGATCGTTGCTATCCGCGGCCAAGATAATTTGGGGGCGGACTACCTTAGTAGATAGTTTGGCCACGTTATGCATCGCACCGTTGTTGTGTATATAGCTAGTTTTCCAGTTTTGACATAGCCTACAATTCGATCGCATTTCGTACTATTTCAGAAAAGAAACATTGTTATGTTTTTTTCTCCCTAAGGGGAAACCTATGTTACGAAATGGATCTAATCGTCCACTATGTCGTCGAGATTATTTTAATCCTTTCAATCAGTAAGGCTACAGTTTTTAGGGTAACTGTGGTAATAAAACGTTTACGGAAATTGTGACTATGTTATGCATGGGTTGTTTGTGAATACCTCTCGTGGACAGCGTATTGCATGATTTTAAGGTGAATACCTGCACGAGTCTTTTGATTGTGGACAGCGTGTTGCATGATTTTAATGTGAGTAGCTGCACGCTTAGACTCGAGTCCCATGATTTAAAAGTGAGACGCTTAGTATTTATACTGCTATTCTTTAATGAAAAATTAGACGTGGCTGTTTAATTCTTATACTGAGGACGTTATATTGTTGTGTGCCCAGATTCTGAGTTTAGACCAGAACGGTAAGATTTTATTATATTTATTTAGAATAGTTTGGCTAAGAATGAAAAATGTGACTTCTGATTGAGATGGTATGATTATATGTGTCGACTGATTTGATTTTGTTGGCAGTGATCAGGCTGCGTATGTGATTGCTGATTTTGTTTATACTGACCATGCTGCGCATGGTATTTGTATATTAGGAAGTTTTGTAAATTACGGAAATAGTTTATATCACTGATGTTGGTTGCAATGGTGTGCGTCTATTTGACGTCCAGTGACGTCAGTTGCATTCATGTTATTGCGACGTCAGCACTTTTTAGATTAGTGTCACGTATACGTGGCTTATAGAAGTAGATTGATTTGTAATGGAACTAATTTATATACTCGTGACGTCAATTGACGCCATAGCATGCACCGCATTAAGGGTTTTTTCCATAAGTTATAATGGTAACATTTGGTCATCATGCGTTTGATTTGCCTTCATTAGACGGCGTCATATGGTATAACATCATTGATGTCATGATGTCAGATCAAACGTTATGATCCCAAATGTGTGAGAAACGCTTATTCAGCTATTATATTCTATGGCAAATGGTATTACGCTTAGTTTAAAGAAATGAATTAATACATATGCGAGTTAGATTTTGGTCAATCAATTTAATGTAAATAGGTCATTGTTTAGATTATTCATGTTTTATGTGGGGTATGTCATGGTAATGCCTGATGACGTCAGTATACTTCTTGACAATGTTTGACGTCAGATCCTTCGACGCACATGCGTGGTAGGATCTACGTTTCTTCATTGGCGGAAGTAGTAAGCACACTTTAAGCTTTACATCGTGAGCGCGAGTCGTGTCTAGTGACACGGCTGGCGTGTGCACGTTATGCTCGGCATTCGCCGAGGGCGTTGTATGGTATTTCCAAGACAGGCCCAAGTCTTACGTGTTTTTATTATATAGTTACAATGTATTAAGTGTAAGTTCGTTATTTTTAGGCACATCAAGTCCGGCAGTCAGCTGTTAGGGCTTAGAGCCACGTCTCACCTGGAGAGTCGATATACGTCTCCAGGTTAATACCAACCCGGGTAGAGGCAGTTACAACGCCGTTTGTGCATGGTTCCTAAGCAGAGGCGGGAAGCACAAAATGTAGGCGGAAGTGGTTAGCACAGTTTTGCCAGATTCTGTGATAAGATCTGAAGGTCACATCAAGTGTGGGACAGTGTTCGTCCACTAAGGTGTGCTAATATATATAGACTGGTCCCTGGTACGATCCAGGGAGCGACCAGTATATAATCGTGCACGTGTCAATATAAGTTGGTGTTCCTCATGATATATGGACTGGCCCATGACATGATCCAGGGAACGACGAATTGAAGTCTACCAACATAAGGCCTTGTTTTTTTTGTATGAGCTCAAACTGACGTCTTTTGTTCTTTGTGTTTTCCTTTAGTTCATGGCGCTGAGCCGAGTACGGTGTTGACGTCAGACGGTAATCTATTTGCGTATTGTACGCAAATCGATAACAGATTTGAAACAAACACCTTACTTGGGCCAGCGACATGAACTGATATGTGTTGTATATTATTGTAATTGTGAATTGTTGTAAATTGTATTGTTGTATATAGAATTTACATTATATATAAACTTCAAAAAATTCTAACGTTGTTAGAGTTTCCTTGTTAGTGTATTACACTAGTAGATAACCCTTTAAACGGAAGTCACCCTCCGCCGTCCTGGCGACGCATAAGGCTCTACACCCGTGTCGACCGTGTGTAAAACCTTCTGCGTAACATAGGGCAAGGAAAGATATGGGTAGTGAGAGGGGTAAGAATGGGTGTGAGGAGTGGTGGTGGGGTGGTGGTGAGTGTGTAGACTTCGGAAGGATAGGTGAATGAGTTTGGCTGGCGTTGTGTATAGAACCGTTAGTGGCGGGAATAGGGGTCTGGATGGGAGTGGGTTCGGGCGGGTAACCATCAAGAGTAGAGGTTTGGTTGTGGTAGTTATAGACTGGGAGGGTGTGGTAAGTGGGGTAGGGTGAGTGAAGAGGTTTGGATGGCACGGTGTGGGAAAGAACAAGTGGTGACATTGGGATTAGGGCGGAGCCGGGAGCATCTTCGTAAGATAGTGTAGTGTATGATAGGATATGGTATAAGAGGGTATGGGTTGGACGGGCGTAAATGGAGTGGAGTGAGGAGGGGAAGAGTAGGTAAGGTAAGGTATGTGAAGGGGTTTGGATTGCATGGCATGGGGAAGAACAAAAGGTGGGATGGATATCTGGGTAAGGCTGGGAGCATTTGGGTATGGTAATGTAGGGTAGGACGGAATATGGGAAGAGGACTGGGTGGGATTGGGATGGATGAGGGTTTGTTGTGGGATTGTAAGGGTAGGTGGAAGCATTGGGTTGAATATGTGTGGGCGTAGGCATAGGCGTTAGCATAATGAATAGTAGGATAGAGAAGGGTAGGGGTAGGGAAAGAGGTTGGGATATTGGTGCGTATAGAGGAGGTACGCGTAAGGATGGGGCTTGGTTTGGATATTGTTGGGTGTATGTAGGGTGAGTAAAATGGAGTAAAGCAGGGCAGATCATGGGAGGGGAGGGAATGGTATGTGGTGGTGGTTAGATGGGGCTGAGGCTTGTGGAGTGCCTCTTTCAGTAACTGTCTTACTTAAGAGTTTCGAATTTAATAAGCATTTATCATTTTTGACTTTGGGTATGAGGGTATGGTGAGACTGGGTTGGTGGAAAATGGTGAGTTAGGGTAGGGAAGAGTATGGCTAGGGAAGAGGAAGGGTGGGGTCCTTGGAGAGGGTTCAGGGCAGATAAGATGTTAAGAGATAAAGTATTCTATTCCTGTTTGTCCTGCCAACCGGCACGTCCCACCCCACAGCACCCCACAACACAAGACTTGAAAAGAGAACATGTCAAACAAACAAGACATAATAGTTTTTGACAAGGCATAATGAAAATATACAACACACAACAATAAGTGGAGAAGACAACATGTCCAACTGACAAGACATTATGTGATTTTAACAAGAGATAGTGAAAATGAACAGCATATAATAACGACTGAAAAAGACAGCATGTCGAACTGACGAGACACAATGAAAATGATCAGCACATAAAAACGAGTGAAGATGGCAGCATGTAAAACTGACAGGATATAATGGTTTTCAGACATGCAATAAAGGCTTTCTAACAAGATAAAATGAAAAATGAACTGCATATAATAACGAGTGGAGAAGACAGCCTGTTAAGCTGACTAATAAAGACTTTCAGACAATACATAATGAAAATGAACAACATATAATAACGAGTGAAGAAGATAACATGTCAAATTGACAAGGTATAATGATTTTCAGACAATACATAATGAAAATAAACAACATATAATGACGAGTGCAGAAAACATTATGTTAAACCGAGATGATATTATGGCTTTTAGACAAGACAAATTGAAAAAGAACAGCATATAATAACGAATGAGAAAAACAGCATGTCGAACTGACGAAACATAATGTAACTGAACAGCATATAATGCTTGTCCATATAACATAATGACATGTCCGAATATAAGACAGTTGTGGCGTTCCGTATATATAACTGAGATCATTTTAGAGGCTGCTTATCGCGCCATAATAGATGCCAGCTGGGACCAGTTTAGAGGCTAGCTAGGACCAAAATAGAGACCAGGACCAGTATAGATGCAGGACCACTTTAGATGACAGGCGTGTTCCATATCTCTTTGGATGTTATTTGTAACTGTGAAGGCGCCTTTCCTATTTGAGCCGCGACACGACAAAACCAACAATGTGGTTGTGCGCCCAGCGCAGACTCAGATCAGCCTGGGCATCCGCCCAGTCTGATCAGAGTCTTCGCTGTCCGCATGGAGGTAGCTTGGACCCTTAGCTACCATTTGAGCACTTAAGAAAGAGTCTGATCAAACTGGGCGGATGTCCAGGCTGATATGAGTCTGCGCTGGGCGCACGACCACATTGTTGTTTTTCTCATGTCGTGGCTCATTTATTAAATATTAGCGGCCTCGAGTGAAAAGATACCCCACGACATGTGTGAGGAAGACAGATATCAGCCATCGCATCCACACAGTTTGATTAAAGTTTTACGATTTCTAATCAAAATTCAATATTCCCTGGGGAATTATAACATATTGACTGATCAGTTTGTGCATGTACGCAGACTGATTATGCACTTGGCATCTGGTCCCTTTTCTTATGTGACGCCAATATCGTTTTTTCTGAAGATAAATGAGCCTCGACACCTAAAACAAACAAATAGGTATTTGAGCTTAACGAAGTTTCAGATCAGCCTTGGCGGATGGGCGGATGCATCCCTCCAGTCTGGCCAGAGTCTTTGCTGTGCGCTTAAGGTCAAGAATACGTAAATGACTGGCGCAATTAATTACATGCGTCGCGAAGGACGTTACGTCACGAAATACTTCCTAGTCAGTGTAATTTTTAATATGGCGGCCCCATCGGACATTAAATAATAACGTCAAACATGGGGAAAACGGAGTTGTTGTCATTGTTTATTCAAGCCCTTTGCTGATATCGCCGCTGAATGTTCTTTTTTCCCTGTATGTTTGAAGTTATTTCATCAACACAAGTGTATTCATACTAAATTAATGAGAGAGAGAGAGAGAGAGAGAGAGAGAGAGAGAGAGAGAGAGGATAGACTGACAGACAGACAGAGTTTCATGTGTAACAATTTAAGGCTGGCCGAAATACATGTTCCCTTCCTGCTTTCAGGGCTCACAGGACTTTTCAGACACACATATAAAAGGCGGAGCCCATCTTTCTCCTTTCTCTGCGTTATCTTTCTCTGATTTGAAAAAGCTACTGCTGGCTTGACAAAGAGACTTTTCCAGTCGCTTGCAAGCTGGCCGAATCCGGATTCGAACCCGCAGCCGTCTACGTCATAACCGAACGTCCGCGGCGCCGGTGGGATTATGCATCCGAAATAATTAATAAACCAAGTAAATGTATGCCAGCTGATTTTAGAGCTTTAGGGATCGGAATGTAATATTTATTATAATGCCGATTTTTGCGATTTTAATACACATATCCTTTCCGGACATCGAAAATTTTGTTTTGATTACAAAATAATCTTGAATGATACAATATTTCTTCTACTTGTTGTATGCCGTTGCCAAAGATATAGCGGACCTCTTACTCACATCGCCCTACGGCCACTACGCTCCTTTACCTATCCCGCCGACGGTGGATTAGGAAGTTGACATTGTAACTTACCATCATCTCGATATGACTGTAATACTGTCCAAAAGTCAATTTAACTGACTTCTGAGCCACGCCGACAGAACAGGAGTCGTCAGTAATATGGTACATGCACACAGATCAGTCTGCGCATACGCACAGACTAATATTTCTCTTCGCTGTTCCTCACGAAATCATTGTACCAGAGGGCAACAAAGGCTCTGGTCAGCTTGGGCGGGTGCGCACACTGATCTGAGCATCCGCTGACCGTATATGCCCCAAAGAACCCATTTTGTCATGGCACGGCGCATTTTGTGATTTAGGGTAACGCATTTTTATACCCCGCCACACATTAGTGGCGGGGTATTATGTTTTCACGTTGGCCGTCCGTGTGTCCGTCCGTCCGTCCGTAGTACGTACGTCTGTCCGTCCGTCCGCACTTCGTTTCCGTTCGATAACTTAAGTATTTATCAACGGATTTTCTTCAAATTTTGCATATGCATTTGTACCAAGAATGTCTCGCTTGGGATTGTTAATGGGCAAATTTCGATAATTTCTGACAGAGTTATGGCACTTGTCAATGTACAAAAAATGGTTTCTGGCCTCTAGTTCCTTTACTACCTGGAGTATCATGATGAAACTTCACAAACATGATCGAAGTAACATAAGCTTTGTATGAGCTCAGAAATAAAATCATCGGGGGTTATCTGCCCCTGCCCTGGGGCTATATACATGTATAAAATCATGAAAAATTCCATATAAAATCAGAGTTTGAAGCGATTGTTCTGAAACTTACAGTAAATGATCCGAGTGATGAAAGCCTCCAGTGATGCTCAAATTTACCCCATGGTAGTTATCTCCCCTGCCCCTGGTCCATATACATGCATAAAATCAGATGATAGGGGAAAAATCTATATAAAATCATGTGAAACGGATTCAGAAATTTACATCTAATGATAGAAGTAATAAAAGCTTCTTGTGGTGATTAAAATTTGACCCTTAAGGGGTTATCTGCCCGTGCCCCATGGCCACATGTTTAAAATCGCTAAAATTGTATTTGATGGAAGTGGTAAGTGATTTATGGGAAGCTTATTTTAAGTGATCAGAGTAATAAAATGTCCTGTTATGACAGAGACTTTTATCAATGTTCAGTGGGGTTAGGCTGCCCCTGCCCTGGGGTTATACAGAGAAAAGATAAATCTGGAAAAATCGGTTTGGGAAAATGGTTTGCAGTGGCGGGGTAGTCGTTTGCGATGCTTTTATTTTATGTGCGGTCCGTCGTGTCGGCTGCAGTAACTATATTACTGTTAGAAGTGTGCTTACAATTTGTACTATTTTTTTGTTTATGGGAGTCTGAAAAATAAATTCTTTCACTTATGCCTCGTTCACGACATAAAGTTTCTTTGTCACAGAATCTTTAACAAAGAAAGTTTGCCAAACATTTTGTGTTAACTTGGAGCAAATTAGTTGTTAAGAAAATTGTGGCAGGGAATCTTTGTCAAATAAACTTTGAAATATTTGCTGCTATGTTCACACGATCGAACATTATTTGTCAAGGTTACCTGGACAAATAAACTTTGCCCGTGTGAACGGCCAACCATGCCACATTTTCTTTGTTGAATATACTTTGTTCACAATCAAACCGAGTTGATTATGAGCAAAGTTTTCTGTGCTTATCTCCATAGCTAGTTTCTTTGTTACATACATGTATTCTATGGCAAATTTTCTGTTCACACGGACAAATTTTGTTTGTCATAAAAACTTTACCATATAAATTTGACCGGACAATGACAATGTGGCACATGTTTTCATTCACACGAGCATTTTTTTTTCTTTTCCAAACCTACTTTGTCACAGAAACTTTGCCCGTATGAACGAAGCTTAAGGCATTCATTCTGAGAACCCTTTTAGTCCTTATCTTTCCGTATTCTCATAACGGCCTTAGCATGTCTTATAACGTCGCCAGTAAACGATTGCAACGTCGCTTATAAATGACGTCGCGGAATGGCGTAAATGTATACATACACATGTACCTATGCTTGCTTATCAAGCGCTACTTGAAAAACGAGCTCGGTAGTCAAGGACTTTTCTTACCTCATTTTAATCGACAGATCCTGTGACATTAAATATCGGTTTTTGAAAAAAATCTATGTAGTGGTAAACAAGCTGTGAACTTTTAAATCTTAAAATCTGAGTTTTTTCATCGCATTCCCATTGCCGTCAATGGAAACGGCCTAAAAAATTTATGTTTTTCAATCTGATCTAGCGACTAAACGAACTCGGTGACCTATCTTTTTTATTGCACAATTCGATGTAACACATGAAAATGCACCCCTGTGCAAAATTTTAAAAAATTCTATGTATGCGCCATTTACGTATTCTTGACCTTAAAGCTTAGCGTAGGGTCTAAGCTAGCTGCATGCGAACAGCAAATTCTCTAATTAGACTGGGCGAATGCCCAGGCTGATCTGAGTCTTTAATTGGCGCACATGCCAATTTGACCGCTTTGTCGTGACGCGGCTCATTAATAGTGATGTTTTGGTAATTTCAGGGACAGCTGATGTGATTATACCTCTTATTTCGTTAGCTGGTTCTGAAAGGGTATCCTCTGAAACACTATATAATATTAGAGGCACTTCAATGATACCTTTCTCCCCTCAGCTGGAAGCTGCATCGCCTTGGATTTCTAGTTCTGGATTTTCTATCCCGCTGGCACTTGGCAGGACGCTCTTGCTTATGCAATCTTCATTGATTTTCCCTGTCAGAGGAGCTTCAGCTACCGGGGCAGCGACAAACCCTTGGTTCACGTCAACGGGTCACAATCTTGGGGGTTCTCTTCCCGGATCACTAGCCATCCCATGGACTGATGCGACTGCTTTTTCTGGAAGTCTTGTTAATCCATTGACTGATCGGACTGCTCTTTCAGGACCTCAGGTATTACCATGGACTGAAGGGACTGCCATTTCAGGACCATAAGCAATACCATGGACTGATACGACTGCTCTTATTGGAAGTCCAGTAAATCCACGGACTGATGGAACTTTTCTTACTGGAGCATGAGTTAAACTACACGTATGGACTAATTTTGAGGTATGGCCTGAGACGAGATGACTTTGAATAGTAGATTTAAATCTAAAACCCTGTGGCTGTATATCTTGTACAGGATATTGGTCTAATCTTATCTACAGCAGAGCGTTTTAAGGGTCAGCACATATGCTACAACGGGAATTGAGGTGTATGAGTAAAACGCAATGTTTACCGACATTTCAGGAAGGGAAAAGAACTTCCGTCATTTCCTGCTTGCTCCCTTGAATCACTTAACCCTTCGAAAATAGGACCTTTCCTAAAAAAAGGAATCCGCTCCAAGAGGAGCAAATTCTTTTCGCTAAAAGTTGAGCCTCATTGAGAAGAGAGAAAAACTGAAATCGGCAGAGTTGCTTCCCCTGAAAGTGTGCCCATTCACCTTTTATGACGTTAGAAATCTTATAAGGTCGAGGAAATTTTAATTTAGATATACAAAACTTAGCCGCGACACGACAAAACCAACAAAGTGGCTTGTGCGTCCACATATTCTGATAGTGCTTTATATTTTTATAAACTGTTTCATGAAGACATTTTAAACTGTTTAATTAATAAAATGATACGGAGCGGAAACAAAGCTAATATGAAATTACTATATTAGAAACAACGGGGCATAACTCCGTCAAAACTTAAAGTAGGTGTTTTATCTCCCTAAATCTTGTACAGACTTACATAAGTCTTACAACGGTTTTAGAGGTATGGCGCTGACACAATATTCTTGAGTTCAAATACTACATTGGAACTTTGACCTCTTCCAATGACCTTGACCTTTGTCAGACATCGTCCTGATTAGGCAAACATTTGACCCAAGTTTCAATAAATTGTTTCAAGGATTTAAGGAGATTTGGAGCGGACATGAAAAGTTAAAAAACGGACTGAAGACGCCACGACATAATACAACCGTCTCATGACGGGCAAATAAAAACTGAACAAATATTGGAAAGAATAAGCAGTCAATTCCCCAGGTTACAACTAGTTAAAAGTATTGTTAACTTATAACCAATTATTAACTTTTTACTTATAGCAGTTGCTGAGAAATTTCACTATAAATGCTAAGATAGAAAAAAAGTTGGGAATGTCCGTTCTCTATCCCGCAATACAAGTCATTGTTATACCAGACATGAACCCTCAACTTCGAACAGGCACAGTTGCATGGAATTGATACAAAAATTTCATTAATAATTGCATGAAGAGTTTAGAAAAGAAACTTAATAAGAATAGCAATAATGATAATAATAATTATCATAATAAAAAACACAGAGGAACGCCAGGTCTTCATGGATCCACCATGATACAACATTCCATTATCAACTCATAAACGATGAACATTTTAGCTTTATATCTGTCTCTTTGAATACTCTTCCAATTCTCTTCGAATTTTCAAACTCTTCGAAACAATACTCAATCCCTATGAGTTATGAAATGAGCCGCGATAGGAGAAAACCAACAATGTGACATGTACGCCCAGCGCAGACTCCGATCAGCCTGGGCATCCGCCCAGTCTGATCAAAGGCTTCCCTGTCCGCATGAGGCAAGCTTTGACCTTTAGCTATCGTTTAAGCGCAAAGCGGAGACTCTCATCAGTCTGAGCGGATGCCCAGGCTGATCTGAGTCTGCGCTGGGCGCACATGCCACTTTATTGGTTTTCTCGTGCCGGGGCTCAAAATTAAGCCTGATTGAAACTAATACAGATAATTTTTTACAGATAAAAGCATTATGCTTAGCATTCATAAACCAAAATCGATAAGGATATTAATTTTTCATCAATCTTTTTAAGTTTTCTGTGATGCTGTTTTCAATTTTAGCTCCGCTTATACTTCGTACATTTCACACAGAAATAAATGAAAAGGAGCGAACGTAGTGTCGTGAATAAGGCAGAGGACTACCAATCCAGGGCCACAGGTTTGATTCCCTCGCTTCCTCAGTGAGGTATCGCTGTAATATTCTCACTGCAGTTTCGTAATTGTAAAGCCAACTTTAAACACATACAACAATATTAGATTTCACAGCAAAAGGGCTTCGAAAATGATCAAGGTTATCTTAGTTGGCAAGCTACTATTCATATCATAAAATTGAATAAAATAGAAACATACAATGTACAGGCATGGAACCCCAATCGTTTTACCGCCTTTTTCATATCAGATATTCTGTTTTCTCAAATATGCTTGGCAAGAAAAAAAATAAATGACGGTACTGAGGTCTCATCAAGGCAATCGCATGCTCGTTTCCAGCACGTTATAGGGAAAAGTCGGGTAACTTCGGACGGCGGGTAAATTCGGACATACAATTGCAAACAGTGAAAACAAGATGAGACGGCTCATCATGAGCCGTCTCATCAGGATTTTCACTGTTTGCCTAGTTAATTTTGTTTTAATTCCAAACAACTGATATATACAGGAAACAATGTCACTGTCCAGATTTGTCCGAATTTACCCAACTTTACCCTAAAGCATCCCAGGAGACACTAAACGCCGTATCAACGTCGGTTCATCGTTGTTTGGTCACTGTAACCTTTGCTAGTGTCACGACCCTAAATGCAGGATTAACCAATCTTGAAACTGCACACGTGTAGCAACAAAAATCTGAAAATCTAAAACAACGCTGAATTATGGTGGCTGGTTTGTGCCATTTCGTCTTTTCGTCTTTTCGCCGCGAAAAGACGCCACGCGAAAAGACGAAAAGACGAAAAGACGCCATGCGAAAAGACGAAAGACGAAAAAACGCCAGGCGAAAAGACGAAATAACGCCATGCGAAAAGACGAAACCCGCCACGCGAAAAGACGAAATTTCAGGGCGAAAAGACGAAAAAACGCCATGCGAAAAGACGCCATTTGAAACTCTTAATTTGTCGTCTTTTCGCGTGGCGTCTTTTCGTCTTTTCGTCTTTTCGCATGGCGTTATTTCGTCTTTTCGCATGGCGTTATTTCGTCTTTTCGCGTGGCGTTATTTCGTCTTTTCGTCTTTTCGCGTGGCGTTATTTCGTCTTTTCGCATGGCATCTTTTCGTCTTTTCGCATCATGTGTTTTGCATTAAGATGTATCAATAAATCCTATTCTAAATGCAGTTAATACTTTGAAAACTTAGCCAGGTGTTTCTTTTTTAAACTGTGTAGACCCTGATCAGAATGCAATCTGTAAAGAAGTGTACTAATCACGGTTTGCAGTTTTTGCCGTTAAACTGTTCTTTTAAAAACATTACCAAAAATATGAGGAAAGAAGTCATTATGGTATATCTACTGAACGGGCAGAAAGGAAAATGAGCCGTCCTAATGTTTTGGAGTAAAATACTCCAAACAAGTTTCAACATATCTTAATTTTGATCTTAAACTGCCTAAAAGATTAACCACTTGTTGACCATGTAATCTCTCTCAAACTATGGAAAACGAAGGTGTCTATACAAACATTGAAACATTGTTGCACTTCGCTGTAAGTGTTATGATATGAAAAAATAATGATACAGTATTTTCCCCAATTTGACATACATTTAACTGCAGCTAACCCAAAATTTCAACAAGTTTATAGTTTTCTAAAGACGTGCCAATCGCAGACAGAGCAGAGCCTGATTAGGCTTCTCTCCTCTTTGGCTTTCGCATATGTGTCCCAATATATAAGAATTTTATATTGAAAATGTGCCCCCTTCCGCCATTTTTACAAAGGGGCACAACTACCGTTACTTCCTCTATAAGTCTTCTTTAAACGACAGGGATGGATTTTGCTAGCTCAACTAGGGCAGCTGAAGACAGGACTAGGTGGAAAAGGAGTGTTGTAGAGTCATCTGTGGTGCCCCAACGACCTCACAAGATAATGGGATAGACTAGACTAGACTAGCGGTTGCAGTCAGTTCGACCCCCGCCCCCTCTACACACACACACACACACACACACACACACACACACACACACACACACACACACACGCCTCAGTGGTCCTTCAGATGTGACTCTAAACCGCGAGGTCATGTCTTCATATGACCTTAGCATTGGTGGGACATTTTACCCAATCCTCTCGATCTCTCAGTTTGAACAATAATATTGTAACACATTTTACTCAGAAAATACATTAAGTAGTAGATTAGGTTCTAGTATTAAGTAATAAATTTGGACCATGTTACCATTATGATCCTAAATCCTAGGACATATGTGTCCTAGGAAAACAGTGGTCTGGTCAGGCTCTGCATTGGTAACCATTCTGCGTATGTTATGATACAGCTCGAGATATTAAAATCTACTTGTTCAAATTTAAAAAAAAGAAAGAAGAAAAAAAAATAAAAACGGTTATTTTCACGTAGGATGCATGGAGACACAGGCTTCAACATATTTATATCTGTGCTTAAGGCGAACGGGACCACTCTCAATGGGAAGCAATTTTGCATTTTTGCCTCCTTTCTTAAGGAGGGTCAGCTCTTGAAAGTAGAATTTGGTCCTCTAGGAGCAAATTCTTTCCTTGAAGAGTAGACGTATTTAAGAATCTAACTTTCTGTTTGCTTCACTCTCCTATCTTGGGAAGCAAAGAGAATGTCACAAAAGTTGTTCCTTTTTGTCAGTATGACAGAAGGGGACAATATGTTCAATATTAGAGAGATCTTTCTTGGAGGTGTATACATTCAGCTATTGATTGATTGATTGATTTATTGCTTAACGTCCGCAGTAAACATCTATGGTCATGTCGGGATGGTCAGTTAACCTAACCACAATATTCCTGGGCAGGCTTAGACCTCCTAAGCGGTTAACCAGTACTAAGTGCACATACTTTCGCCAGTAACAGACAACTGCCCTTCTTGAATCAGCGGAAGGAGAAACGAAAGTATTTAGCCAGACCAGGTATCGAACCCAGAACGAACCCAGAACCTCTGACATATGAGTCAGGTACCCTACCGATTGCTCTACGCGGCCCGGCATACATTCAGCTATACAGTCAAACCTGCTTATGGTCAGCTATACAGTCAAACCTGCTTATGTGGTCACCTCTATTAAGGGATCACCTCGCTTAAGCAGCCACATTTTCTTGGTCCTTTGAACCAAAATACAGTGCAAATGAAATGTATTAAGGGGTCAACTGTCTTAAGTAGCCACTTTTTGTCCTTCCCTTGGGTGACCCCTTAAGACAGGTTTGACGGTATTTCTCAAAAATGCTTGCGACAACAATGTACTAGGTCTGCCTATGCTCCTCAATGCACAAATTTGCGTCTGCTAATTTTTAAGTCAACATGGCCCAGATTTTTTAATCAATAACTGTAATTATTGCCGACCCCATACTAATACTTCACTTTTAACAAGTTTTATTTTTCTGTCGGATAAAATAGAGTTTCAGTGGCAAATCCCTTCTAATTTTCATAAGACTGGTGCTTGACTTGACTGATTATCTTGATTATATCTATGTTTGATCTCAGTCAACAAGGCACAAATTTGTTATTCAATCTAAACGGTACCATACTGACCGAAAATGTTGCCGACCCCAGTGCACGTTAATTTTATAGTCTATCCTTACAATTTTTAGCTGTCAAAAAGATATATTTTATATATTAAAAAAAGCATTTCAGTGGCAAATTCTGTGATCAGACTGCTTCTGTAGCTGCGTTTGCAGTAGTCTGATATGAGTCTATATTGGTTACTCAGACAAACTGTCTTAGTATTAGGAATCAATACAGGAATCAATACAGTTATCTATAGAAGGGTATTTGTGTGTCGTTATTTCATCTTTTCGTCTTTTCGCCTGGCGTCTTTTCGTCTTTTCGTCTATCGCATGGCGTTATTTCGTCTTTTCGCGTGGCGTTATTTCGTCTTTTCGTCTTTTCGCATTTCGTTATTTCGTCTTTTCGCGCCGAAAAGACGAACAGACGCCATGCGAAAAGACGAAAAGACGAAATAACGCCACGCGAAAAGACGAAAAGACGAAATAACGCCACGCGAAAAGACGAAATAACGCCATGCGAAAAGACGAAATAACGCCATGCGAAAAGACGAAAAGACGCCAGGCGAAAAGACGAAAAGACGCCACGCGAAAAGACGACAAATTAAGAGTTTCAAATGGCGTCTTTTCGCATGGCGTTTTTTCGTCTTTTCGCCCTGAAATTTCGTCTTTTCACGTGGCGGGTTTCGTCTTTTCGCATGGCGTTATTTCGTCTTTTCGTCTTTTCGCCTGGCGTTTTTTCGTCTTTTCGCATGGCGTCTTTTCGTCTTTTCGCGTGGCGTCTTTTCGCGGCGAAAAGACGAAAATACGAAATGGCACAAACCAGCCACCATACTGAATCAGTGTATAGGTCGTTTCCGAAAAAAGTGGAGGGCAACAAATCTATTTCATTTCATTGCTCCTGAATATATTTTCATGAAACTTTGCAGACCTTAATCTTTCACCCTAAACGAACTCATGCTAGGGATTTTTTTTTCTACAATTTAATAAAGAAAATTATCAGATCGACTACATGTTGAAAACTGTCCCTTATCTCTGAAGATTTACGCTTGATTGGAGCAGTTTTTTTTGTTACAGCCAGTTCCACACCTTGTTAGCTTTGTTAGCTATGTTTTGGAGGATGTTACGAAACGAAAAAGAGCTGTTACGAAATGAAAACCAGTCATAGTTACCAAAACGACTTGGTCATCGAAAAAGAGCTGCGACGAAACGAAAAGAGTCATAGTTAATAGACGACCTGGTGATCAGGTCGTTAAGTAACTATGCCTCTTTTTCGTTTCGTAACAGCTCCTTTTCGTAATGCAACAGCCCTTATATATACATAGTTAGCCAGAGATGAGTGTTGTACAGACTATATTAATTTACATCCCTTATATGGGCATTTACCCCATTTTAAGAGAAACACATAAAAAAGCAAAAAAAAAAAAAAAAAAAAAAAAAAGAAAAAAACATTTTCATGGTACTCCCATGGGAAACCCCCATCTTATAGCAGAATTTCGGAAGACTGATTGATACATTTTGGGGTAATTCGTAAGAGGGAAACCCCCGTTTTATAGCCGAATAAAAATGGTGGATGCTATTTACACAAGATCCAAGGTATATTTTCACACAGTTCGACTAATGCCATTATCGCGTGTCTGTAGACACTCTGATTTAGTCTTTACAAGACAAATGTACACTATAACATCTAAGGCAAGTTAAGCCATGTATTGTACAAAGTCCATTAACCGACTGATTTTGAGCTGTCACGTTCTGTTGTGTCTCTAAACCCACGCTGAGAAAATTCTTACTGCATTTATGTTGTATTAGCTTACCATCCTAATCAACGAGTGCAGTTTGCAGTCTAGTGATATGAATTAGCTCAATTCGTTGTTACAGTTATTTTACACAGCAGATAAGACAATTCAGAGGACCAACGGTCCTACAGCTCACCTGAGACCTTAGTGTCAACATACATAAGGACCTCTGACGGTTGAAATGTTAATTTGCCTATAAAATTAGTCAAAATTAAATTTTTGATCCCAAGAATTTCTCTTGAAATTTGTTGTTCTCAACTCCCCCTAACTGGCTATGAATTTGATTTCCGATTTTTTAGCACATAGTCTTAAATTTTTGGTGGAAAATGCCCAATTTTATGATTAAACATAATGGAAACAGGAAATGTTTTTAAAGACACTCCCCCCCCCCCCCCGTGCCTCAGCTAGCCACTTTGGTTGATTTGATGCTTAACGTCCACGGGAAACAACTATGGTCATGTCGGGACAGTCAGTTAACCTAACCACACTATTCCTGGGCAGGCTTAGACCTCCTAAGCGGTTAACCAGTACTAAGTGCACATACTTTCGCCAGTAACTGACAACTGCCCTTCTTGAATCAGCGGAAGGAGAAACGCAAGTATGTGGCCAGACCGGGATTCGAACCCAGGACCTCTGACTTACGAGTCAGGTGCCCTACCGATTGCGCTACCCGGCCCGGCATTCTCATGTATGTGTGTACTATCATGATACACATTATATGTGAGTGGGTTGCTGAGGCACGAGGGGGGAAGATAGTCTACAGCTGAAAAACTGAAAAAGTGGGTGGGGTACTTACACCCTTTATATATAAAAAGAAATATAAAAATAGTCTAAAGTCCTTGTTATTGAAAAGATATTGCTTAATATCAGTAATAGTAGTGTGTACGTCAGTTTAAGCATAGTTATCAATTAAAAATTCGATATATAAGAAAACCAAAAACAATGATTTATTTTCAGAGACTGAAAAATCCACATACCCCTCTTGATAAAATTGGTTTAAGTTAGTCTGCAGGCATGATAATTTTTCAAAATCACCGTTAAAATGTCTTCACAGTACACAAGTCTACATACTAATGCCAAATATTTCAGCTTTTGCTGCCCGAGGAAGGTGCAATAATTTGTCGAAAAATAGACAAATATGCACTGATACTGTCAGAGGTCCTTTGTAACTTCGCTTATTAGTTATAATTGTTAACCAGTGGTTTAGGAGAAAAGCAATTTCTAGTGATAAAATATCAGTGACCTCGGGCAAAGGTAAAAAAATGATCTTGAACTTTGGTGACCTTATGCCTTATTCAGTTATTATGTCTACACTTAGAAAGTGAAATATTCTGTTTAAGAATTTTACATAAAAAACCCCATAAAGATCCAAACTTAACCTGGCCATAAATTAGGTCAAGTATTATGCTGTGTCATAATTTGAACAAACTTTGTAGAGCCCGAGTCTCATATGCTGAATACAAACTATTTGACCGTTGGGTTCTGGAGGAAAAGATTTTAAAAGCTTTAACATACATATGGGTGTGGCGGCTATCTTGGTCATGTGACCAAGACCACCTATATAAACTTCTGTTCCCCTGACAAAGGGCGGCTACCGACCAAAAATGGCTTTAATCGGCATAGTGGCTTCAATGGCGAAGATGTTTGAAAATGTTGACGGACAATAGAATCTCAGTGACCATGAACAAAGGTCAAAGAATGAAATTGACCTTTGACAACATAATGTCTTCATTTGTTTATTTACCTGACCATAAATACCTAGTATCATATCTGGAACTTACAAGGTTTCCGAGAAATCTACTGTTTAAGCATTTTTTTCTATATAAAAGCATAACGAAGCACAGTTGATCTTGTCATAAATTAGCCCAAGGTCACCGCAGGATCATGACTTGAACAAACTGTTTAGGGTCCGAGTCCTCAATGCTACAAACAAAGTTTCAAGGTCATTGGCCTTTCGATCCTGAAGAAGATTTTTAAGTGTTTTTCCACACTATATGGGCATGGTGGCCATCTTGGTGGTAAAGGCTTGTCTGAAACCCTTTGAAATTAAGAACAAAAACAAGAAACAAAACTGAAGTCTCGGATTTTATTGACTCCATATGACAGTCATGTCGTTTGCAAGGCGGCATAGGCACCCTTAGCCACATCGCTTTCGTTTCTTGAATTAAATACAGCTTCGGAGTTTCTGACACTAGCACTAAACTTTATACATATGAGCCGCGACACGACAAAACCACAATGTGGTTGTGCGCCCAGCGCAGACTCAGATCAGCCTGGGCATCCACCCAGACTGATCAGAGTCTTCGCTGTCCGCATGGAGGTAGCTTAGACCCTAAGCTACCCTTTGAACACTTTACGAAGAGTCTGGTCAAACTGGGCGGATGTCCAGGCTGATCTGAGTCTGCGCTGGGCGCACAACCACATTGTTAGTTTTTTCGTGTCGCGGCTCATATATAGATAACTCTCTTCAAAACGCCATTGTTTACTCTTTCATTTTAGTTCGGATTCCGTGCTTTGCAAATTTGTTTAAACATCATCTTGAGTGCGTCCCGGAATTCGGCACTTTGTACAGTATAGATCCAAGGGTTAAATAAAGAGTTGCTAAAAACTAGCCATATCGTGGCTTGTGTCACAAAACGAGGAAAAACCCACGAGGGCATGACAGCTTCAATAACGCTTATAATGACTGCTGGCCACGTGGTTATGTTAATCCCGATAAGAATAACACCAATCAGTATGAGGCACTGTCGTTGAATATCTTTGTTTGCCCTTCTGTAAATATCGCTTTCTTTTATCGTTGTAGCTTTAGATTTGTCTAAAGCGTCCCGTGAATAGGTGATGTTTTCGTCTAACATAGATTCAACATCATGTCCAAGTTTTCTTTTGTTTTTAGACTGACAGGCACGAAAGTTGCGTCTCGAACTATTTAAAGTTACCAATCGCTTGTCTATAGTTTGATCACAACTTGCAGTTATGCATTTTATGCAAACTCTTGTATCAGAACTGGTGTCTAATATTTCTCGAATCTCGTTTTCATCTCTTCTTCTGTTTTTTGTTTCAAAGCTATAACACGCTCTGGTTGTTTGGGCGGATTTACATCGACTACACTGCTTGTGGACAGGTATTGTATTTTTGTTCACGATGTTACGACGTAATACTGCAAAAGTAACGCAGTAAAATATGTTTAGGATTGCAAGTGGTAAAAGCAGGCCACAACCAAAGTAAGCATAAACGTTTCGAGAATTCTCACCAAAAAGGCTAAGCAGGTTACATCCACTTATATCCAAGTCTTCTTTAGACCAAATTACAAAAGGAATACAACAGTATAAACAACAAAAAGTTAATATCGCAACAATTTGATAAACCGACATTTTTGTCTTCCATCCGATCCGAAGTCTATCAATACACACAGTGAACACGAATCTGTAAATACAAATGCTTAAAACATTATATAGCATTGATAACTGAGAAATTATAACAACTGCAAGCAGAATAGCACAATTTGTAAGATTTTTTCTAAACGTAACACATTTTATAAACGTTGAAACCATCATTGCAACGCCACATAATATATCATTTAGCGTTAAACACACCAGTAAAAGCCAAAATTCTTGCTTATAAAATTTATTCCTATTCCAGAAAAGGCACATTAAAACTATTAAATTTTCCAATAATATCACAGCCGAATTAATTCTTGCACCGATTACCCACTGCACGTGAATTGTCACAGACTCGTCTGTTGTATTGTTATACATAAGTAGCAAATAGTGATTTGCCTCTTACAAGAATCTCTACAAAATACAGCAGAAGTCAGGTTATCATGACAAACGAATTCGTATTAATACTGTCGCCATGGAAATAGAAAGAAAACTTAAATGAAGCTTTAAACGAGCAAAGACATTGAACGCTGTTGTTTGTTAGACCTTTCAGTTTCATAGCCTTTCCAAGAGTGCATGTGTCTCATGCATCAGTAGAAGTTGCACGATTGTAATTTTCTCCGGATGACAAAGTACATTCTGCAGATATCTAAAAGCAAGATGTTTTATATTAATAAATATATACATCAATGGCAGTTCTATTCACGAAATATAGACTGTTTTTATTGGTTCTCTTTACAGTAATGGAATCTAGACGTAAACATCAGCGCCTCACGCCATGCGTCCCCGATACCCTCAGTTCCTTTTGTGTTTTCATAAACGAGTCGAGCAGCGGCGTAACGTAACAGAGAACAGCCAATACTGAAACCAGTCTGTGAGTCTGGGCAGTTTAACAAGTGAAGCTAGAACTTTCCTCAGGGTTCACACATGATGTATGCGAACAGCAAAGGCACTGGTCAGATTGCGCGGGTGCGCAGGCTGGTATGAACATAAAAAGTTTACATATTTGTTCAACTCTCTTTTGCATGTTGCAACCAAATCATTAAATGCAAGTTAATTATTTTTTTCTGTTGAATGGATGTTGAATTAAGTAAAAACGTTTTCTGATCCGATCAAACACTATGGTCAAGTCAGGTAAATTCGGACAGCAGGTAAATTCGGGCAGTGACATTGTTTTCTTTATATGTCAGTTTTTTTAATTAAAACAAAATTAACTGGGCAAACAGTGAAATCCCTGATGAGACGGCTCATTATGAGCCGTTTCGTTTGGGCCTTCACTGTTTTCAATGGTATTATCGAATTTACATGCTGTCCGACGTTACCAGACTCGACCCATACATCTAGGAGCTCCGGTAGCTGAGTTGGCTAAGCGCCTGTCTCCTAATCTAGCAGTAAGGTTCACATCTCGCGGGATGCAAAATTCTTTCCGACCATTAACAGGGTTCCATTGCATACAGTGACACAATCTATCATTGTCAGCCTTCCATAAGCTAGATTTGACTGAAATACTGGCTGTTGAATGGGTCATTAAGTTTCAAGTCTTCAATTCATCCTTTCCCACCACATCTACGTATGTCATTTGATATGGATTTATATCCGATCGACATAATGATAAAATTCACTTATCAATGAGTACATGTGTCTAGAAAATTGAAACTTCTGTTAAGACATCTATAATCTTTATATTCATTCGTGATAAAAGCCTTAACTAGCTCTGGTACGATAATAATCGCAAGACAATATGGAGTAGTTAATTAAATTTTTAGCTCACCTGAGCGGAAGGCTCAAAAATGAGTTTATAGTACAGGCAGGCCTCCGTCGTCAATTGTTTTTTTTTTTATGATCACACTCCTTTAACATTGTCTTCTCACACAACACTGGGCCAATTGAAGCCACATTTCATATAGAGCCATTACAGGATGAGAGAACGGAAGTTAATGTATTTGGTCCAGGTCACATGACCAAGATGGCAGCCATGCCCATTACATGTAGTAAAAATCTCCCTTTCTTCTCCTGTACCAATGGGCCGATTGCCTTTAAGCTTGGTATGTCGTATTTGGGATTCTAGTGCTACAAAGGCTATACAAATGATGGTCCTGGGTTGACGTTGACCTACTTCATGGCAAGGTCAAATTTGGTCCCTTAGGCTTTTGAATGGGGAAAAAACTTAAAAAGCATTTTCTGTTGCCCTAAGACTCTAAAATATGGAAATGCAGTCGACTTCAACCCTTATCAATTCAAAAGGTCAGGGTCATTTATTGGCCAAAGGTCACTTGGGTTGAATACTTTCAGGTCCTTTCTCTCAGTTACTAAAAGGCAAACTGCAATTACTTGATCAAACATGCTGATAACCAGGAGAGGGCATACATTCTCGGATGCGTTCGAAATTTGGCTATAATGTACATTTTTTCTTAGAGTTGCTTGCCCTTGAGTGCTTAAGTATCCCATATTTGACCTTGTCTCGCGCATAGCGACTTTAATATTTACCGGCAATTCATCAAGCTTGCTGATAACTAGGACAAACATACAATCTTAAACGCATTTGAAATTCGACCATATTTTACAAGTGGTCTTAGAGTCACTTACCTTGAGTGCGGAGGATGAATGGATTCAGGTGAGCTACAGGACCAATAGTCCTCAGGTTTTCGTTCATACTGACACAAATATCAAGTGACACCCACAAACAGTGATCGAGCAACCAATCTAACAAAACTAGAGTGTCATACTGGAGTCAAGTTATTCGTAAAATGAGAGAAAAGTAGCCGAATTAAACCATCGAAAACAATTAACAACCATCAAAATTTATGTTAGAATCATCAGAAAGCAACTTCTTTTTAATAGATCATGTAATTAATTATTTTAATCTATGTTTTCTGCACTTAGAATAAACATTATTTTATTATATAAATACAATACACATGACAAGACATATACACAAGAATATACAAAAAGGATCCAGAAGAAAGTCAAACGACTTATGTAAATCTGTATCCCGTTGACAATGATGTTATAGCATATGATACTGATTTGGTATGTCAGCTACAATAAATGATGTTTAATTGAGCAATATCAATGAAAATGAAACATGATATAATAAATAAGCATCTTTACAGAGATGGAGAAAAAAGAAGAGCTTTTTAGAGCATATTGGAAGGTGTTCACAAGATATAGCCATTAAGACAAAATACAGTCACGCAAAATAGTTGCAATCAAGGGCGGGCTCCAATGAGAGTTCTGAGTGAGTCAATTCTTTCCGTCTATCAGAGATAGATGAACCATTGCCCCTAGTGGAACCGCCTCGCCGAAGTGGTTCTAATGAACGTCACGACACACGTTGCAATGATAAGAAATCGAGTGAAGAAATAAAATCTTTCTCGCAGTCACGGCATCCAGGCCCACCCTTGTGTGCAGCTATGAACGAGTCAGAACAGAAAAAGAGCAAGAAAATGAACAAGTAGATAAACAAATATAAATGTATAAAAAGAAGAAGGCAAAGAAAAGAAAGACTCCACGGGAGACCACGAGTGAGGGTCTTACCGAGTAACCAAGACATGCTCAGCTGGATGATACGATTGGTTTGTGTTGCCAGGTTGTACACAGAATCAAAGGCTTAGCATTGTCTTTGTGATCAAATTTGTATGTTGTTAAACTTATGTACAGTGTGTCTGGAAACGCTTTGTGAAAGACTGTGCAGCCAAAACAATAGACTCATAGCTTCATTTGTTAGCTCTGGAATCCCAAAGAGTAGAGTATTTAGTGTGGGAGGGGCTATTTCAGAGATGGTCGCTATCATCTCTTGTCTGAAATTCTGGAATAAGTTGCATTCCAAGAAATGATTAGTGTCTTCGACAGCCCCACAGATACAGTTCGAATACGCTATTATATTCTTTGAAAAGAGATGCTGGTTTAGAGTACTGCAATTCATTCTTAGTCTGGTATGATAAATCTGATCACTTCTTTTACCAATCGTATAGAACTTTGGAGGCCCCCTAATATTTACATTTAGTTTGTGTTTGAAAATTGCTAGTGTACTTGAATCACGAATTTCTTGTGAAAGCTCATTCCAGTTACGAACTACTGCTGGGAGGGAGGAATTGTAGTACTGTTGTGTGTTATAATGGATAGTTTGAGTATCGTTAGCGTTACACAGATTGTATGAAGATGCGTTGCCGACGCTGTCACGAACTAAGGTTGATATGTATGCTGGAGAGAGTCCATTTTGCATTTTGTAAAACAAGACAAGTTTGTGTTTTTTTCCTTCTAGAAGCTAGCGTTTCCCAGCCTGTGTCCAAAAGTAGAGAATTTATTGAAGCAAGCTTGGTAGCGCCCGTTACTATTCTCGCTGATTCATTCTGAATTTTTTCCAGCTCATTTACCTCATACTGGGTACAGTTATCCCATACCGCGTCTGCATATTCCAGTAGAGGACGAATGAATAAAAATACATCGTTTGTAATGATTTTCTGTCAAGTGTCATCAGAAAATCATAAGTAAGTAAGTAAGTAAGTAAGTAAAGACTTTATTTAAAGAGGGTAACAACATTTAGCACATACAAAAATACATGTAATAGCTAATCTTCCATGAGGCCCTCATTATATACATATATATACATAAACATAATTACAAACAAATGCATATAGACGAAACAAAATACAAGTATATATACAGAATATTGCCGTCTCATTATACAAACTGATGTCTATATGAAGTTTTCAACATCATTGACATCATGATCGGACCAGCAGCTGCAAGGGATGCCACACACAATCACTCGATATCAGTGCATATATAGCATGCAGAACTAGAAAAATATCTCAACAGAATTAAAATAGTCTATTAATTCTCAAATAATTATGCATTCCAGTCTTGTACATCTTTATAAACTGAAATAAGAAAAAAAAAAAAAAAAAAAAACCAACATAATGTTTATACATATTGTACAATGAATGGTCTGAGAAGCAGGTCATTTAAAAATCCACTTCAGATGAAACACTATTATTTTGTTTGCTTAAACACTGTTATAGCGTTCACATTCAGAAAGGTCTAATCATACAATACTGAATTAAGGCAAAGTGATCATAGCATGCATAGGAAAATACTGCAGGAGCAATTATTACATTTATACATATAAACACATGTAATAATGGAGAAGAACCTAAGAGAATGAAAAAAAGAAAAAAAAAAGAAAAAAAAAAAGAAAGATATAACTGGGTGAGCATTTTCCCATAAAAAGAGAGGATTAAATCCTATTATTCAGCTCAATTAGTAACCAACCATTTTAAACATCTATTATGAAAGGTATCAATAGTCTGAGAATTTTTAATTTCTTCTGGCAGGCTATTCCATATTAAGCATCCAGAATACCTCAGACTGTGTTTAAAACATTCTGTTCTTGGCTTGGGGGGCACAAAACAACCAGCAGCGGATGAACGTAACATAACTGAAGTGTTATCATTATTCCGTAATGAGAAATTTTCAGAAATATACTCTGGTGTCATATCATTACGATGATGTAATGATGTAATGCTCTACACTTCCATAAAGTTGCCCTTGACAAACTGTCTGGACTCAGATCAGCCGTTACAAAGCGCAACTTGTGGTCCAAGCCTATACTGTTAAACGTAAATGAGCGTAGGTTCAGGGGAGACAACTCTTTCATTTTTATACGCCCGTCGAAGACGGGTCGTATTATGTCGTGGCCTCCGTCCGTCCGAGCGTCCTTCTGTCTGTCCGTCTGTTTAGTTTTCGTGTCCGCTCCATATCTCCTTAACCAATCGAAAGATTTTTTGGAAACATGGGTCAAATGTTCACATCACTGAGGCGAAGTGCAGAACTCGTATTTCATCGATGTCCGACAAAGGTCAATATCATATTTAGAGGTCAAAAGTCAAATGGTAACATTTGGTGTCCGCACCATATCCTGAAAGCCGTATAAGATTTCTTCATGAAAGTTTGTACAAATTTAAAGCACCATCAGGCGATGTGTTAATGAAAAGAACCATAACTTTACTTTCAGTTTTGACGGATTTATGTCCCTTTGTATTTTTCATATAAGCTTCGTGTCCGCTCTATATCTCAAAAACCGTTTAAGATTTCTTCATGAAAGTTTGTATTAATGTAAAACAACATCAGCCAATGTTCACTTTTAAGGAAATTACGTCCCTTTGTATTTTTTTAATTAATTTGTGTTCGCTCCATATCTTCTTAACTTCTAAAGGTCAAGGTCACAGTTCGAACTTAAACTAAATGAATAGGCTTTAATGAAAGCATGTTTGTGTCATATATGTGTCCGAGGTTTAACTGCAGAATAACTGCATCATCATCGGCGCAAAATACTCCCTAGGTGAAAATGGACATTTCATCATAGGTATCCAGTTGTGGCAAGTGCCAGTACCTAAATCACGGCGATGTCTTACTCAAGGCACTAGGCGGGGGCATCCGTGTTCTATGGACACATTTCTAGTTTTTCTTTACATTTCAAAGCCTTTATCTAAACTTACCGGTATCTGAAAGTAATTTTCTGGAACCAGAAAAATTACTTTTAGATATCAGTAGTTTAAGGTTAACTTTGAGCTTCTTTCGCAAGGGAATAAGTTTGAAACGTGTATGCAGATTTCCCGTTCAGGCATATAAAATATAAGATCTGTCTTTACCATAAGCAGAGAGAGAGAGAGAGAGAGAGAGAGAGAGAGAGAGAGAGCATGGACAGTATCAACATGGTGTTCATCATCGCCGCAAAATACTCTCTAGGTGAAAATGGACATTTTATTTACTAAACAAGAGTTGTCAGAAGACACCATTGCGCCTAGTGGGTGCTTGACTCTCATTGCTACAAAGACTCACAGCATAATGAGGTTTTGTGCAGTGTCAGACTAATCAATTATCCTAGGTATGAAGAAATGTATACTATTATAGTGATTAAAATATAAAACAAAATCAATGAAATGTAGGTAGGAGTAACCTCTATATACAAGGGTCAGATTAATTCGCTACATGTATGCCGTGTATGATGTTAATCCATTAAACAGTGTCGGAGATACAAGGTAAAATCGCAGTCATGAAAAATAGGTTGACTTACAAAATAGTATGAGATCATTTTGCAGTGTCAGACTGAGCCAAAGGCCAAGTATGATGGATATCTACTTACTGGTCAGGGAACCATGAAATATAGGTCACTGTCACAAAATCACTGGACTATGAATACAAGTATATGACACAGGAAGCTGCATGGATACTTAGCATCTATTGCACCTGTGGGATATGCTGTCTGACCAAATTTAAAGAGTAACTACACTTCAGGAACTGACTGAATCAGATCCCAAGCCCTATCCCAAGCATCAAAGGGAAAGATTGACAAAGACATCCCAACAAACAATAAATTACAAGTGATAAGCCGAGTCAGCAGCTCTTTCCCAAATAAGTGGCAACTCGGCTATCTATACTGAACTAAATAATTTAGACCAACAGAAGGGTTACAATAGATTCAGCAAATTATACGAAAAAAATTTAACAACTATTTTTACCTATATAGAAGGGTTAAAATGAGAACACAATAAATTAAACAGCACCGAACATAAAACAAATGCAACCGCAACGAAAGTACCGCCTTGGGACGGTCAATAATAACTACTGAGGGGCTTAAGCCGGTTTTACTGGGCCCAAACCTTCACCCTCACCCTCCGTCGCGGTGCACACAATTAGTTGGTAGTTCGGTTCGTATGGAGGTCCCCTAACTCATCAGGGAGTCATCACGGCCAAGACTTAAAATCAAGAAAAGACTGTGATGAAGCAAGGATGAGGACTCGACAGCCAAAACGTGTTGAGACACCTGGAGATCCCTGGGGTGTCAGCAACACCACTGGAACACTGGACCCGTGTGCAATCAAAGAGGACAGCAAAGTTGTCAACCGTGATTACGTTAACCACTAAGCATGCAGACTGTCGCATTCCATCTATGTTATAGCCAATGCGTTTAAATCGCATGAGTATGAATGCTTTGTCTCAAAGGCATCGTCAACAATAAAACATGTCCTTAAAACAATGTCGAACACCAAAATCAGTAAGCCGTAACGTATAGGCAAAGGACATCAAATTGTGTAATGCGACTGCTGCAATTATATGGATGTATATGAATAATGTACGATGGTTGTAGCTGCAAAAGTTTGTAAGATACAGTGTGAAACATCGAGTTAAACGCAATTGTTAACCATGGTTAACCAGATCATGGACACAGAGGACTCTGACGCTTGCACTAACACTGACGCTAACGTATACTACGACGCCGAGGGTATAGGAGTAAGCACTCCTTTGCATTAATGAAGGCGCACTAAATATAACTTATAGTCACTGTTGTCAGTCAGAGTTGTGTTAAAGATACTAGACTAAGTATGATTTATACATGTAAGGAGTATTTTGCTTAAATTTGTACACTTTCTATTTCAAGTATATCAAGTATTGTTTTATAAAGCTATTTTGCCCAGCAGAGGGAAAAACTAAATAGGAAGTCATCGCGTGACGCCGGGAGAGACGTCAGGAGAGCAATGAATGACTCAGAGACAAATGGATCGGACAGCGAAGTGGACCCAGATATTGATTTCATAGAAGACTCAGTGCGGCATCTGAAAATTTTGAGGATAAAAATAAACAGGGTAGGCGACTATGAAAAGACCGACTTTATTGTAATAAATAATGTAATTTTTCACATAGAACCGGACAGTGGTGCAAATGTCAATGTAATGGACGAACACCTATACAAGGCTATAAAATATAAACATGAGAAAATCTTTCACTTATACAAAGCAGCACTAAACTGAGTACGCTTCTAAACGATTTGCAAGTCTTAGGTGAGTTTAAAGCAACTACTCGAAATCAAACAAGAGAGGCAGAAACAACTTTTGTGGCAGTGAAAGGCAAGATTAACTCTCCACCATTATTAGGAAGAAGAGCGCTTTTTGAGCAAGCCATGCTCGAGATAAGGCCAGACGGATCTTTGAAAGAAAGAAACGGATTGAGAAGAACAGACAGCAAAGCTGTTAAATCTATCCTGGACAATAAGGAGAGATTAGACTTAGAGAAGATACTGGAACAGCAGAAGGAGATTTTCAATGACATAGGAAAAATCTTCGATAAGAAAAATAATGAGGAATTTTTAGTTAAATTCTCAATGAGGCCAGATGCTACACCTGTTGCGCAAAAACCACGGCCTGTTCCATACTATTTTTAAGAACCACTGCGGAAATTGCTTGATGAATGTATCAAAGAAGAGATATTTGAGAAAGTGGAACCAGGAGAACCGGTAACATGGTGTTCTCCACTAGTTGTTCAGCCTAAGCCAAGGTACTCAAATGCAAGCCATGACAACTTGGAGCCGCACATGATCAGGGCCAGTGTAGACTTGCGAGTCCCAAATAAATATATGAAAAGAAACAGAATTATGCAATCACCAGTTGTTGAAGCTTTTTCATGCAAATTTCATGAGTGCAAAATATTTTCAAAGATGGACTTGAAACAAGGGTATCTCCAGCTGATCCTCCATCCAGACTCTAGAGCTGTTGCTACTTTCAGTACACCATGGGGTAAATAGCGACCAAAAATTAAAATCTTAAAAAGTTCCTTCAAGAGCAGAGAATAAATACAGAAGTAGGAACATGGGCCAGACTACGTAGTTTCGGCTAATAAAGCCTCGTCAGTGACCCTGACAATATCTGGTGACGAAACCAGAAAAAAAGCATACTGTAATTTCTTAATTTTAATTGGGAAGTCGATTCAAAGACTGATTAGTTTCAAAAGGATCCAAATAATATAAAAGACGATGATCTAGAATAATAGTCTTCATCGACCTCAAATTTTAGATTTCTCAGAATCTATCCTTTGATCCCAAAGGATGTAAATAAAATATAATCTGCACTATGGATGATGTACGGGGAGACTTTTTACGGCCGCCACACGGCACAGCACCAGCTGCAGTGATGTAAAATTAAAATCTTAAAAAGTTCCTTCAAGAGCAGAGAATAAATACAGAAGTAGGAACATGGTCCAGACTACGTAGTTTCGGCTAATAAAGCCTCGTCAGTGACCCTGACAATATCTGGTGACGAAACCAGAAAAAAAAAGCATACTGTACTTTCTTAATTTTAATTGGGAAGTCGATTCAAAGACTGATTAGTTTCAAAAGGATCCAAATAATATAAAAGACGATGATCTAGAATAAAAGTCTTCATCGACCTCAAATTTTAGATTTCTCAGAATCTATCCTCTGATCCCAAAGGATGTAAATAAAATATTATCTGCACTATGGACTGATATTTGGGGCAAAGTCGTTACAAGATTTATTCGATGAAGCCATGTTTCGAATTTTTTGAGACATCCCTAACTGTATGAACCAAAGAGATGACATCCTCACTGGGGGCATTACCTTAGCTGACCACAATAAGACACTCAAGGAAGTTCTACAACGTGCCAAAGATTTGGGTATTACACTCAACAAAGAAAACTGTCTGTTTGGAGTGCATGAACTTGATTTTTGGCTACCGATTCACAAGTTAGGGACTCAAGCCAACATAAGACAAAGTCAGGGCGGTAAAAGAATGCAATCCTCCAGGATCCAGAGATGAGGTAAAGAGCTGTCTGGGCATGATAGGATACCTATCAAAATTCACCCAAGGGTATTCAGTACTGACAGCACCACTGGACAAGCTGTTCCCTTCTTGTGGGGGACAGAAGAAAATGCAGCCTTTCAGAAGCTCAAAAACAGCATTACAAATGATGATACAATGACATTCTTCGACCCCAGAAAGCCAGTCTTCGTACGCACTGAAGCTAGTTTTCACGAAGGATTTTCAGATGGGTTATTCCAAAGAACTGGCAAGGGACTACAGCCTGTTCATTATATCAGTAGGTCAATGACTCCAGCAGAAACGCGAAACAGCCAAACAGAAAAAGACGCCTTGACTGTAAAATGGGCGAAAACAAGATTCAGCATGTGCCTGCTAGGGGCCCCGAAGTTTAAGATCATTACGTTGCATAAACCATTGATCCCCATGTTCAACAAATCATATGCAAACTACCACCCAGAATTGAAAAATGGATCATGGAAATGCAGGATGTCGATTACGAGTTTGTTTATGAACCAGGCAAAGATGCTGCAGATCCTTTGGATTATTTGTCCCGACATCCTCTTCCAGAAACAGAAAGAGATGACACTGAGAAAACAGTCAACACCATAGTCGGCAAAATACTGGTTCCCACGCCTCAATGCCATGGTTGAAGACGCTGTATCAAGATGTTATCAGTGCCAGGTGTCAACTGCTGAGCACAAGCAGGAACCAGTCAAACCATCTGAAATACCAGAATCAGCATGGCATACACTCTCAGTAGATTTTGGTGGACCATATCCAGTTGGTCACTACAACCTAGTGGTCATAGATAAGAGGGCTAGATTTCCAGTAGTTAAACAGGTAACATCGACGTCCTTCAAAGCTACGTGTGAAAGACTGAGAAAAATATTTGCTACGCATGGAATACCAGAACGCCTAGAATCTGACAACGGACCACCTTTCAATTCCACAGACTTCAAAAAGTTTGCTGAAGAAATGGGATTTACAAATCATAGGGTGACTCCAGAGCATCCAAGAGCAAATGGAGAAGCAGAAAGCTTCATGAAAGTGCTAAACAAGACAGAACAGATAGCACATAGTGAGGGACAATCAAGTAACACGGCACTACAGTGTATGCTCATGGGGTGCAGATCGACACCACGCCCAGCAACCGGATATTCACCATATGAAGCTTTGATGAAAAGAATTGTAAGAACAAAACTAGACTTTATGTCCTTTTCAAGAAGAGATTACCATAGAATGGACAAAGAGATAACAAAAATGACAGTGAGTATAAAAAGAAATGGGCCCACCAGCACAGACATCCAAAATGTGAAAAACATCATTTTAAGATAGATGACAAAGCGTTGCTGCAAAAGAGAAAAGTATATAAATGGTCCACAGAATACGAGAAAGAGTACTACGAAGTCATTGAAATATGTGGCTCAACTATAACAGCCAAACGGAAGTCAGATGGGGTACCATATGCAGGGATGCGTCGAAGTTTAAACTTCTACGGGAGCCTCAGGGTAAGAGCTGGAGAGAAAGGTTGTTGAGCAAACCAGATCGAAAACGGCAGCAGGAAAACACTAGTCTAAGAGCGGAGGAAGGCACAAGTGAGCAAAATGATACAGGGCAAGAAGAAGCAATAGAGGAGGCGATCTAACAAAACGATACTCAACAGCACGACAACGGACAACATCTAGAACATCTACCATGGCTGCCACAAAGGAGAGAATTACCTAAACGAACCAGAAGACCTTCACTGAGATTTAGAGACTATGTTCTAGAAACTCAAAAACAAATCAATATACATTGAACTTCGGCTTTAAGCATTTTACATTTATTCTATTCAGACTGAAAGACTATCTTTTAAAACATGGGAGAAATCTGATAATCTATTCTATTCTATTCCTTTTCTATGCCAGTTACATTCTGTTGTGATATATTTAGATCTTCTATCATTAGTACATAATGTCGTTTCTATGGAACGTCGCTAACGTCATTCTTTAAGTAGTATTCTAAGTGATGGCGTATTAAACTAAGAAATCATGAAAGCGACATAACAGACTAATAGACAATATTTTATTTATAATTTATTTAAATTTTTTCCACCGAATGATCACCCAAAATCCCACAAGTGAAAATATGATTGTTGGTGATCATGAGTGAAACTATATATGATCTAACATTCCGCCGGTCCCGCACGAACACATTGTCTATTTTCTCTTGCTTTTCACACCCTGTGGTGGGGTATAATCTTTTTCTGCTGTCCTTCCTTCCGTTGCCTTCCCAGTCATCTGCCTGTAGAACGTACGCCCATCCGTCCGACCATTTAATAGTACGTTCGGAAGTACTTTCTTTCTGTTCGACAACCCGAATATTCTTTCAGATTGACATGTACATTTTCCTGGAGATGTGTTAATATGATATTTTGATGATATGGCCGCGTTATTGATGTCCAAAAATTGATTTTGATTAACCTGATGTGATGAAGGTAATTAAAGAACCATAAAATCCTAAGTGTTAGGTTTGTCCAAACAGTGCAAACCCAGATAAGACTGCTCCAAAAGTAGAATTCCAGCTGCATCTTTTGAGTGCGTTATTGCCTTGCACAGAAAAAAACAGAATATCATATAAGGACAATGATGGTAATCCTTTCATGTATTGAATTTTAAGAGTTTTTACGACAACATAGGCTGCCTGCTCGAATAAGAATAGTATCTTCTGTGGACGTATTCCTGCTTTGGATTGATACAGCTATATAAAGATATTACTAAAATCAAAGTTGAAAGGAGCTTTAATGGGTTTATGCGTTCCACCACCAGTTGCCTCTGACTCAGACAGCTATGCGTTTTCCCTAAACAGATCTGCTATTAGAAATGAGTGCTCTCAATAGACGTCCCCAAGGCAAAGGGAGTTCTTTCACCCCTCCTTTCATCCATTTTGTCGCTATATTCTTGGAATGAAAAGAAGGGTACAACTCTCACTGGTTCCACAGCGGCTCAGGTTCCATTTTCCCCGTTGGTTGGTTGGTTGATTTGATGCTTAACGTCCACGGTAAACAACTAAGGTCATGTCGGGACGGTCAGTTAACCTAACCACACTATTCCTGGGCAGGCTTAGACCTCCTAAGCGGTTAACCAGTACTAAGTGCACATACTTTCGCCAGTAACTGACAACTGCCCTTCTTGACTCAGCGGAAGGAGAAACGAAAGTATGTGGCCAGACCGGGATTCGAACCCAGGACCTCTGACTTACGAGTCAGGTGCCCTACCGATTGCGCTACCCGGCCCGGCATTTTCCCCGTTCTAGATATCCCAGTCACACCATCTGCTGTTGCTGAACCTCATCTATCAGCACCCTCGGTGGCTGATAGAAGCAGAAAATCTCGTAGGAAACCAAAACAGGAGACGAGACAAAATGTGTTCGTAGATTTTTAGAAACCATCCCTGTCTGACGCTCGTAGAATGCGACGGAAAAAATCAAGCAAAAAAAAATATGATGGTTCCTCGGAGCACGGGGATGAAAAATTGTTTCGATACTTTTTTCTTTGGAAAAGCATAATATTTGTAGCAGAGTTAAATACAAAGCATTTGCTGTGTTATTTTGTTTAGGCCTCAACTCCTTACGATCAAGAAATTATTGGCTTCTATAATTGTTACGAATATGCATGCAAAAGCAGCTTCAATTAATGTATGTGGGCTGCATATAATTGAAAAATGACGTCAATTTATTATGCAGGTTCCAGAAGTAATGAAAGAGACTTCCAAATTAAGGTCAAGGATACGTAAATGACTGGCGCAATCAATAAGTGAGCTCGGAGTTCTGAGTTTCCGGTTGGTCTGGAGGAGAAAGTTCAAACGTCACAATTTGGAACAATTTGTACCTTCCATTTGTTCATTTTGCAAGTTTTATACACATGAAGTTTGAATCTATAGCCTTTGTCTTGACCCAGTCCAGGCTTTAAGTCAAACTACCCCTCAAATGAAAGTTGTTTGAATTCCGACAGAGAATTGATAGTGTGTCAGTTTGTTTGGGCGTAACTTCTGAATTTGCTATAAGTTTTTAAATTGTTACAGCTTGCTGATCCTAAAAAAGATTAAATTTGATGATTATCGAGCAATTTTGCAAAATATTCATGAACTGGTGGAATCGATTTTTTTGTGAATTTGTTCCTTATGGACTTCTGATCACTTTGATTTTGAGGTAAGTGTGAATTGAGGTCTGGACTTGGTCAAGACAAAGGCTATAAATTCAAACTTCATGTGTAAAAAAAACTTGCCAAATGAATTAAATGGAAGGTAGAAATGATTTATTTCACCAAATGATAGAAATGTTCCAGAAATCCTAGGGTAGAAGTTTGACCCCTTAATATTTTTTCGAATATATTAGTCGATATGTAGTTTTGTTACGCTTTGCGTATATGGCTTTTGGCATCCGTGAACTCTGACCTCCGAGAGCAAAATCTGAGTGCGCGCATGCGCAGTGCGGAACTCCGAACTCGCTTATTACGTTCATCGCGAAGGACGCTAGGTCACAAAATACTTCCTAGTCAGTGTTGTTTTCAATATGGCGGCCCCCATCGGACATCCAATAATAACGTCAAACATGGGAAAAATGAGTTGTTGTTATTGTTTATTTAAGCCATCTGCTGATATTGCACTGTTCATTTTTTTACCTGTATTTATGAAGTTATTTCATAAACATAAATGTTTCCATACAGAATTAACTACAGCATGTGAGCAGGGGCTCACATTGAACCCCGGCCAGTGCCACCGCCTAATAAACACAATGGACAATCTATTACAAATCCAGTGAAAGGCCTATAGACTAATACACAATGGTTCCATTAAAACATGCAAATTTTATAATGGGCACAAATTTACCACGAACTTTCAACACAAGTTTACATAAACTTCTATGCCAGTGACCTAATGTCAGCAGCAGCAACCAGATGATGTCAACTAGTCAATTTTAACCTAGTCACATAGCAATCTAAGAAATCATTAACATAAATTTTCCCATTTATTCCATTGATAAAGATGGAAAAAAGGAAAAAAATGCAAAAGAAGACCAAAAGAAATCTTAGCATTTTGAATTTCTTTCCCACAATTAACTTGGCCATTCTCAAGATGTAAACAAAATTTGAAGACCATGGCTCTCTTAGGAACAGAGAAAACTGTGACAAAAAATTTATTGGAGAGAAAGAAAAATGGACAAACAAACGGAATGATAAGCAGGAGGCCGATACTCTCTTACACCATAAAACTAGTCATACCAAACATTTGCACCAAATTTTAAAATTCTAGCTGTAGTGGTTCCTGAGAAATCTTGGACAGAAAAAGTTCAATTTTATATGAGAGAAAGAGAAAATGGACAAACAAAGGAAGGGATAACAGGAGGAGGCTGATCCTTTCTAACATCATACAACTAGTCATACCCAATGTTTGTAACACATTTAAACAAACCTAGTATAGCTGTTCCTGAGAAAACTGTTAGAAATTTAATTGGAGAGAAAGAAAAAATGGACAAAGGGAATGATAAGCAGGAGAAAGCTAATTGTCTCTTATACCGTACATCTAGTCATACCCAACATTTGTAGCAAATTTCAAAATCCTAGCTCTTGTGGTTCCTGAGAAATCTGAGACAGAAACTTAATTGGAGAGAGAGAAAAATGGACAAACAAAAGGAATGATAAGCAGGAGAAAGCTAATTGTCTCTTATACGGTACAACTAACATTTGAACCAAATTTCAAAATCATAGCTCTCGTGGTTCCTGAGAAATCTGAGACAGAAATTTAATTGGAGAGAGAAAAAAAAATGGACAAACTAAGGGAATGATAAGCAGGAGAAGGCTGGTTGTCTTTTACACGGTACAACTTCACTTACTACACTTCAGGAACTGACTGAATCAGATCCAAAACCCTATCCCCAACATCAAAGGGAAAGATTGACAAACACATCCCAACAAACAATAAAGTATAAGTGATAAGCCGAGTCAGCAGCTCTTTCCCAAATAGGTGGCAACTCAGCTATCTTTATTGAACTAAATAATTAAGACCAACAGAAGGGTTACAACAGACTAAGCAAATTATACGAAAAACATTTAACAATTATTTTTACCTCTTTCTATTTCTATTATAGAAAGGATAAAATGAGAACACAATAAATTAAACAGCACAGAACATAAAACAAGTGCAACCGCAACGAAAGTACCGCCATGGGACGGTCAGTGATAAATACTGTGGGGGGGGGGGGGGGGGGGGGGAGGGTTTAAACCGGTTTACTGGGCCCAAACCTTCACCCTCACCCTCCGCCGCGGTGCACACAATTAGTAGGTAGGTCGGTTTTCGTATGGAGGTCCCCTGACTCATTAGAGAGTTATCACTGTCAACAATTAAAATCAAGACATATGCAACAATGGATTACTGGCTATCTGATAAACCGAGAATTTATTTTGCATTAGCGTCTATTGGGAGTAAATATAAATCCACCAATAAAACCTTTATTTTTAGTTTTATCGTTAAGTCCCTTATGGCTTTTAAAAGCAAAATCCTTCCTCTTTTCAAAGAACATTGTTTTATAATTTTATTCCTTTTCTAAATTGGTCCTTTTTAATTATGAAGGACACTACCATAGCTCCTGTATATTCCTAAGGGAATGTTCATTTTGGAATGAGCGTTTTAGTTTTTAAACAATGATTTTATGATAGCTTCAAAGAATTTTTTCAATACCCTAATGGGATTAAATGGATATTTTAGTTCTGCTTCATTTGGTATAACTTTCAAAAATGGGAAATAAAAACATTTTGGTCCTTTTTTCATTTTTGTTAACCAACCATCGATAATTTAACCATTATTTCACTTCTTCCGAGCGGCTACGGAAAGACCCGATTGCTATCTCGGAGAAAGTTACCTGAGCCGCTGTAATAGATTATAATACAGAGATCTAGAACGATACAGGGGACACTTACTACTATTTATGTATTTATTCATTTATTTATTGTTCGTATTTATTTGTTTATTTATTTATTTACTTATTTATTTATTGTTCGTTTGTTCTGCTGGGACCATGAAACTCTGTTAAAAATAATTTTTTAACTATCCCACAAATACTTTACTTGAATAAGAGGAATAGAAGCATGATTATTTTGGCTTAAGAAATATAAAGATCCCATTTTTTGTGCAATTTACATAATGATACAATTAATTGGTCATGGTGGATCATTGAGACCAAACTGTGAAATCTATGTCATGTATGGATTCCTGTATTAATCATTGTGTTCAGAAATCATTTTTATCAGATATTTGTAATTATCCAAAGAACGAACTCACTAAACTTTATTATGAAACCCTGATCAGACTATAGTACGTAGATGCGCATGCTTGCGTAGGCTGATCAAAGACTTTTCTATTTACACGTTTAGTTTGCATCGCAATTTACATAATGGTACAATTAATTGGTCATGGCGGATCATTTTGTCAGAGACAGGTAAATTGATATAGTAGTTTGTCTGTCTGATGTAGCCACAAATATGTCAGCCATTGTCTATTTTATGCATTGTTATTATCACCATTAATTGACATGTATGGTATAGGTTTTCTTTCATTGAGGATCAGAGGCGGGTTGTTTGCTCAGCACCTCATTGAGACCAAACTGTGAAATCTATGTCATTATGTTCTCAAATAAACGTTTAAACCGTGTTAATTCATTTGCGACAGAATCACATTCTACGGAAATGGAAAAGAATTTTAAAAACGTTTGCTTACTCTGGTATAACTGTACAGATCTTTATGCCCATGCGGACAGCGAAGACTCTGGTCAGACTGGGCGGATGCTCAGGCTCAGTAGGCGAAATGGGAGTATGCGAAATGGGAATAGGCGAAACGGGATCATTCCGCCTGATCTGTGTCTTCGCTTGGCGCACTTAGTTTGTTTTGTCATGTCGCAGCTCAATTTTTACATTTCTGTATTGTTTTCTCGCTAAAACTGCCTCGTGCAGAATAAGAAAAATATAACGATAAGTTAACACACCAAAAGAGAAAAGAAAAAGAAGTCACTTGAAGAGAATCACATAGACAAACTTTTCAAATGCATCCATATTGAAGGAAAAGATGCAGACAAGTATGGTTAAAATTAAATTGCTGACTTGCTGACCTTTTCATTTGTATTTTAAAGCCCCTGGCTACATCGCTTACATAAATTTCTGACTTGTATCAATTACTATGCGACGAGCGGAATATGGACAATAAAACAGCACGTGTCCCTATCACTGAATAAACAGATTACTAGCCGAAAGTGTCTAGATGAGAATATACACAAAATGAAATTGCTGTCAGATTGCTACTTACATTAATATTTATTTACTGAATTCCTGTATTAATCATTGTGTTCAGAAATCATTTTTTATCAGATATTTGTAATTATCCAAACAACGAACTCACTAAACTTTATTATGAAACCCTGATCAGACTATAGTACGTAGATGCGCATGCTTGCGTAGGCTGATCAAAGACTTTGCTATTTACACGTTTTGTTTACATCGCAATTTACATACAGTAAAGCCAGAGAAAAACTTGACATAAAGTGCAACTGATGTGCACTAGCCCAGAGAGAGGTGTGCACATGACATTGAGTAAGCTCAGAGACACAGGTGCACTCGACTTTGCGACCCAAGTGCACTAGACAAATTTCCAATTCAGCAATCACCTGTGAATTCAAGGTGCACATTCGTGTTCAGTATATTTGCTATAAACCTACTCTACAGTTCTTAGTTCAATATTGTAAGACACCATTTATTCTTGATTTTTCTTTTTTACTTTGTTTTTATTTATCTATTTCATTCCGTCTTTTTATTTAACCAAACATATCAAATTTGATCTTTTTATGTCATTTGAAGTCTGTAATCACCATCTATCTATTAATGAATACCAATCAATCAAAAATAATGGTAAAAGGTTGGGATAATTACATTAGATAGAACATTCTATCAAAGTAATTTAAAGGTGCGCAAACAATGATTTTTTCTAATACCCCTTTCTTTAATTGGTCAACAGTTTTTCCTAGTGACATAATTATGGGTAGGTGGAGACAGAAGTGCCATAATATTTAAATGTATATAATGCGTTATTCCCAACACACTTCTTTAATGGTTTTGTTGTTATAAGACAATAGAAGATGACAGCCAGACAGAAGTCTCTTTCAGGTAAGTATTTATCTAATTGTTACCTTACTTATTGCAGAGCACCTCGTTTAGTAATGCTCATTTAAATATGTTTATTTTAGTATATCGATGTTTTGGAAGAGCTTGCTTAACGCGGTGTATTTAATTCTTCCCGTTTATTTATTTATATTTCAATATATTTATTTAAACGTTACACAATAATAATTTGGCTTATTATCTCTATCACTATTTCAGAAGTAATTACAGAAATTTGTGGACTTGTATATATAAATTTATATCATTACAACTCTATAGTCACTGGTTATCTATCTGACAAAAACATGACATTCCCTGTCCGCCAAGCGAAGACGCATTTCAGCCTGGGAATCCGTCCAGTCTGATCAGTCTCTGCTGTGCTCATGCAGTCAGAGAAGATTCTGATCAGCCTCGGTGGATGCCTAGGCTGATCTGAGTCTTTGCTGAGTCATTTTGTTGGATCTGTCACGCAGCGGCTCGAATGAGATGGATTTGAATAAGGCATCTGTCAATACATGTATCCTTGGGCAAGAAGATTTCTTGTTTGTGTGAATGTTTGATTACTGTGTACTTAAAGGTCTGGATTTTGCTCTTCCAACCCATAATGGAATCTCCTCCAATAAACGGGTAATAAGAATATCGAATGCATCTCTAATCTCCTCATTATTAGGGTCATAAAATATTAAAGTGCTGAGACCGCTGCCAGCTTCAGGGTTCCCGGTGTTGTATATTCATTAATCAATCCAGTAAAACCTAAACAAGAGGGCCATGGTGGCCCTGAATCGCTCACCTGAGCATTAATCAGTTCACTGGCTCTGGTGAAGATTTATAAGAGTTTTTACCATACATGGGAATGGCGGCCACCTTGGTCATGTGACCAAGATCATTTGAAGAACTTTCAATCCTTTGACCCATGTGCAGGCTCCATATGAAATTTGATCTGCCCAGTGGTTTCAGAGATGTTTGAAAATGTTTATGGATGGATGAAAGAGGCAGCTAACACCAATACTGTAAGGCTCAGGTGAGCTGAAAATGGCAGAGTCGCTTCTCCGAAAAGTTCCCGTTCATGTTGAGTTCCTTTGATGGATTTGAACTAGACTTAACTAGGCAAACACAGATGATAGAATGGTAGCATCATTATCTCACTGTGGTGAAACTAATGTATTCCAAGGAGTTTGTGGCTGGCATCATTGCAATGTTAGTTCTGATTCTTGCAACATAACTTAATTTAGATTTGACCTAGTGACCTAGCTTTTGACCCGACATGACCCAGTTTCAAACCGGATATTGTAAGAATAAACATTCTGACAAAGTTTCATTGAGATTGGATCAAAACTGTGCCCTCTGGAGCGTATACAAGGCCGTTCTTATATTTGACCTAGTGACCTAGTTTTTGATCCGAGACAAACCAGTTTCAAACTTTACCTAGATTTTATAAAGGTAAACATTCTGACAGAGTTTCATGAAAATTGGATCAAAACTGTGACCTTTAGGATGTACACAAAGTTTTTCTTAGATTTGACCTAGTGACCTAGTTTCTGATCTGACGTGACTCAGTTTCATAAGGGGCATATATATATAAACAATAAACATTTTGACATAGTTTCATGAAGATTGGATTAAAACTATTCCTTCTAGTGCGTACACGAGGTTTTTTCTAAAATTTGACCTAGTGACCTAGGTTTTGACCTGACATGACCTACTTTCAAACTTGGCCTAGAGTTTATGGAGATAAACATTCTGACAAAATTTCATAAAGATTGGAACAAAACTGTGTCCTCTAGAGCGTACACACGGTTTTTCTATGATATGACCAAGTGACCTAGTTTTTGACCCTACATGACCCAGTTTCAAATTCGTCCTTCATATTATGAGGATAAACATTCCGATAAAAATTCATGAACTTTGGATCAAAACTGTGCCTTCTAGAGCGTACACAAGGGTTTTCTAAGATTTGACCTAGTGACCTAGTTTTTGACCCAACATGGCCAAATTTCGAACTTGGCCTAGAGTTTATGGAGATAAACATTCTGACAATGTTTTATAAAGACTGGATCAAAACTGTGTCACCTAGAGCGTACACAATGTTTTTCTATGATTTGACCTAGTGACCTAGTTTTTGACCCAACATGACCCAGTTTCGTTCTTGTCCTAGATATTATAAAGATAAACATTCTGACAAAGTTTCATGAACTTTGGATGAAAACTTTGCCTTCTAAAGTGTACACAAGGTTTTTCTAAGATTTGACCTAGTGACCTAGTTTTTGACCCAACATGACCCAGTTTCAAACTTGGCCTAGAGTTTATGGAGATATATATTCTGACAATGTTTCATATAGATTGGATCAAAACTGTGCCCGCTAGAGCGAACACAAGGTTTTTCTATGATTTGACCTAGCGACCTAGTTTTTGACCCGACGTGACCCAGTTTCGAACTTGTTCTAGATATTATAAGGATAAACATTCTGACAAAGTTTCATGAACTTTGGATGAAAACTGTGCCTTCTAGAGCGTACACAAGTTTTTCTAAGATTTGACCTAGTGACCTAGTTTTTGACCCGACGTGACCCAGTTTCAAACTTGTCCTAGATATTATAAAGATAAACATTCTGACAAAGTTTCATGATCTTTGGATGAAAACTGTGCCTTCTAGAGTGTACACAAGGTTTTTCTAAGATTTGACCTAGTGACCTAGTTTTTGACCCGACATGACCCAGTTTCGAACTTGGCCTAGATTTTATGAAGATAAACATTCTGACAAAGTTTCAGAAAGATTGGATCAAAACTGTGCCCGCTAGAGTGTACACAAGCAAAAGTTGACGGACGTCCGTCCGGACGTACGACGGACGACGGACATCAGGGTATCCCAAAAGCTCACCCTGAGCACTTCGTGCTCAGGCGAGCTAAAAAATGGAGATCAGAACCATATATTTTGGGGGAAAAAACATAAAAGTAAAAAGGAGAAAATGCGAATAAAATAAAATAAATAGAAAAATAGAATTGAACTGTAAAAGGAGATTTAGAAGAAAGAAATTTTGATATATATAATATATTAATATTTTCTTGTATATCACTTACAAATCGTACTTACTTTTTTTTTTACCATTTTACATACTTCGCCATTATAATTTTCAATTTTAATATTATCAGCTTTTGAATTCCTTATTTTATTTTTATTTTATTTTATTTATTTATTGGTTTAGTAGTTGAAATATTCTGCAATTTAATAAATTTACAATTTTCAAATAATCCCAAGAAAAACAATACAATTTGTAAAGGTAAAAGTTTGTTTCAAGGCTCGCTGCATAGATCCCTAAGACTTCAATTAGATTGTGAAACATATGTTTTGAAAATCATTGATAATCAGCTTGAGGAAATAAGTTTAGTGATTAAAGCAAGGTATCTGTTATTGATTTCCCTCCGCTAGTCCGCATTAAGACATAAGGTATAAAAAATAATACAAATGAAAAAAATCTACAAAGACATCTTAATTCTTTGTATCAGAAAGGAAATTCTTTGTATCACCGTGGAAAGGAAATATTCCTGTTGCATTATATGTCGTAATGGGTTGCAAATTGAGTAGACTCTGACCAGGGTGCTCACAGAGCAATCTAATCTGATTCTTCTCTTATCACTTAGACAAACTATCACCAATTCAGGGGGTGGTCGGGTGGTGCGATGGTGCTGTGTGTAACTTCCAGTGCCGGGGCGTCCTACTGATTTGTAACATTGTAGGGCAAGGGCCTACTGTGCTTGCAGTAGGTGCGGGTGGGGGTTGTTTTGACATTTTTTTCTCTCGTCTATCATTTCTCTTCTTTCTCCCTCTCTCTGGGAGACGGCCCGATATAGACTGAAATACTGTCTCAAAGGGCCGTTAAACCCAAAACAATAAATCAATCAAAACCACCAATTCAAACTGTATTCAAGGCCGTCGCGGCTGATCCGGACCAGCCATGGCCGGACCCTGTTTCGACAAGCATAATATGAATCTTACTTCCCCACCCCCTCTTTTTTCCATTTGTGTTCTCTTTCCCTCATTTTTTAAATCTTAACTAAGAGTGTTCGGAAAACACCAACCCTTTTTCATAATAGTCGATGAAATCTTGTTATCAACCGGAGTCAACTATTGATAAGCCTGAGGGTGTGAAGCGAAGTGTCGGCACACTTCTTATACAAACAAACAAACAAACTTTATTCAGCAGAATTAAGCAAAGTACATTGCTTCTAGCCTACCATGGTACAACAGTAGTGAAATGAACATAGACATATTTTGTAATTAAAAGAGAAGCTTTGGTTGCAATTGGTTATCGGGAAAAAAACAGTTTTTACATGCATTTTTTACCCATCTAATTCATTTCTTAATTTATTTGAAAAAAATACATATATTTCGATAGGTTCAAAATTACGTTTTTATTTTTTGATGGCATTATTTGATCAATTTTGTTTAAAGTTGGCCATTTACAATAATTTTCTGCATAAGTCCATATAAAGTGGACATACCAATAGAAAATGATATTATACAAACATTCTGATCGTGAAACAGATATCTGTGTGATCGAATTAACTTACTAAAGAATTTGCTTGATGAGAGAATTTAGAGACACTTCAACTATTTGCAGGGGTAGATATAGTTGTTTGCAGTGCTTCAGATAAGAAGCGGTGATAGGGTAATTTACAGATAATTTATCACATATCTCTTTAGAAAAACAAGTTGTAAGCCCTTATTAGAATCGATTCACCGAGACGGTTCTAATAAGGGGTTGCAGTCTGGAACTCTGTGATGCTTTTTCGAAATTTTGCAGAAGTAAATTGTCGTCTGCCCTTTTGGTGCTTAGAGGGTTTATAAACTAAAGGAGGATTTTGTCCACTTTTTGTGTCTAGATAAGCTTTCAGGGGAAGCAGCTATTATCATTTTCATTTTGTTTCAATATACATGTAGGGTTCAACCCCAGAAAGAATTGAAGTGCGCTCCTATCATGGATAACTTTCCACGCCACTGTTTAAAAATCGATAATCGATATTCGCGAATCGAGCTGGTAATGAAATACACTACGAGATATGGGCAAGTCATCTTTTTCTTCTTATTTTATTTTTCCTTATATTCAAATCCATTTTTCCGTGTTCATTTCGAAAACTGCATTAATTTGCGAACAGCCTGATATAATTTTTGAAAAGATTGCATAAGAAATACCGCGGTCATTTTTTAGTTTAAGTTGACTACCCTCAAAATGTATAGAATATATAGTAAATCATGACATTTTTACTGCGTTGATCAAAGTTTTTACCCGCATATGTCTCTTTTTTTCATAAAATGAAAATTTTCCGTGTTCATTCCGAAAACTACAATTATTCAGCATTTCACTGATATATTTTTTATTGAAATAGGAAGTAAAACAGTGCGGTCATTTTTACATTTTCGATCAGCACCCTTATTTCCTATGCTGGCGCAAATATCCAACAGAATTCACACATTACTCCAGGTGGCGTAGAAAGTTGCGGACGCTAAAGGCGTTCTACAAGGGGAATATTCCAGTGCTCACTGTTTTATATGACCCGACTGCTCTTGTAAGGGGAGGAGAATTGGGGGTGGGGGGGGGGGAGGGCTGTCAATAACTTGATGAATGCAAAGTTCGTAAAAAGTGTCCTCCCTGGATTTTTCAAATAAATAGTACTATAAGATAAGATGAACAGGACATATGTAATGTCATTAATCTTACTGTTTTCTTCAGAAAAAATGCGTTTTTCTACCAATTGTTTGCTTGGCAACGTTTGTTTTCCGCTGAAATGCATTAATTTCGTCCGACATATAAGTTCGGCAAAAACAATGTTTGGCTTCTGAGACCAGAGTTGTTAGCTCTAAGGTTTGACAAGCTGATTACTATATTAATTCGGCCATAAGACCATTATTTTTGAGCTCGTTAAGGGGTCTTATTACCGAATAAAGACATATATCATGTGCTGTTAGCAAAGACTATGATCCGACTCATATGTACAGTCTGTTCTGTGATGTACGGTTTGTATATTCCAAAGCGCATGCACATATCAAAATTAAACATTTCAGGCGCGCCATGAAAAATGTATACTCATACATAGGATAAACGCACGAATTACGCTTGTCCGAACCAGCCTGTACATGGTACTGCACAGTCTGATCAGACCTGCACAGTTCCCTTTCAAAATTGTGCATGCCTAGATACTTTCTTTGCGAAGATCTCACGCTAAATCAGTATATTTTGTATGTGTGCAGGTTGGCAGTGTTTGTATATGCAGACGGTAGTTTTTGCAGGATGCGGACAATAACACCTTTTAATATACAAAGTGATAATTAATGTTACGCTCGATTAACCCGCTAAATACCTGGGCCCAGTTGTTCAAAGCATCGTTAGCCTAACGAGCTCGTGAAGGGGTCAACTCGTTAAGTGTTTTGCAACTTTGTAACCAAATGCGCGGGTATTTTTTGTTGAAAAAATGTAAGAAGCTTTTGCAATACGCTGGTATTTTTGTCGAAAAATGTAAGAAGCTTTTGCAGTGCTAAAGCTTCTTACATTTTTTCAACAAAAAATGTAAGAAGCTTTTGCAGTGCAAAAGCTTCTTACATTTTTTAACAAAAAATACCAGCGGTGCAAAAGCTTCTTACATTTTTTCAACAAAAAATACCAGCGTATTTGAGATATTAACGTTTAAAATTTTAACGAAACGCTAACTAACGACGTCATAAGTTTTGAACAACCGGGCCAAGAAAAATATTTGGTAAGGTCGTGGGTTCGAATCCCAGTTGTTACTTTTTTTTTTTTTTTTTTTCTTTTTGTCTTTCCTGCAATAAATTGAAGTATCTGCAAACAACTTTACATATCATATTTAACAAAATCGATCATTTTTGGCAACTTAATACATGGAAAACAGCTTTGAGAATAAGGACCTTACATGGATAACTTTCCACGCCACTGTTTAAAAATCGATAATCGATATTCGCGAATCGAGCTGGTAATGAAATACACTACGAGATATGGGCAAGTCATCTTTTTCTTCTTATTTTATTTTTCCTTATATTCAAATCCATTTTTCCGTGTTCATTTCGAAAACTGCATTAATTTGCGAACAGCCTGATATAATTTTTGAAAAGATTGCATAAGAAATACCGCGGTCATTTTTTAGTTTAAGTTGACTACCCTCAAAATGTATAGAATATATAGTAAATCATGACATTTTTACTGCGTTGATCAAAGTTTTTACCCGCATATGTCTCTTTTTTTCATAAAATGAAAATTTTCCGTGTTCATTCCGAAAACTACAATTATTCAGCATTTCACTGATATATTTTTTATTGAAATAGGAAGTAAAACAGTGCGGTCATTTTTACATTTTCGATCAGCACCCTTATTTCCTATGCTGGCGCAAATATCCAACAGAATTCACACATTACTCCAGGTGGCGTAGAAAGTTGCGGACGGATCAAATTCTTTCCTATATGTGTTTATTTTGACTAGGAAAGCAGACAAGAAAGTCACAAAAGTCGTCCCCTTTGAAAAATATGCAGAAAAAACGTACTAAAAATGCAGGAAAACATGATAAACTAGTAAACTGTCTAGTAAACTAGTAGCAGACAAGGCATCTCATATTTTGAAAAAACGAAAACAGCGTAATTTGCAAATAGCGTAGATCCTGACTCATAATAAGCCTACACTGTTTGCCCTCTAGTCTTTGAATTCTTATCCATTTCTTTAACATAGCGCGAACAGACGAAAATAGCTGAATTTGCAAATAGTGTAGATCCTGATGAGGCGGCTCATAGTGGATAACTTCATTTAGATCTGCACTGTTTGCCCTCTAGTGTTTGAATTCTTAGCCATTTCTTTAACATTTAAAGCGCGAAACAAAATATGAAAACTGCTGAATTTGCAGAGAATGTAGATCTTAATGTGGCGGCTCATAACCAATTAAATGAGCACCCTCATCTAGATCTACACTGTTTTCTATCTAGTCTGTGAATTCTTATCCATTTTTTTAAACATCTAGAGCGCTAAAGAACGTAAACCGCGGAATTTGCAAATAGCAGAGATCCAGATAATGCGGCTCATAATAAGCAGCATCATCCAATCTACACTGTTTGCCCTCTAGTCTATGAATTCATATCCATACATTTCAATTCTGCGACAACCACATTGTTGGTTTTTCCCGTGTCGCGGCTAATGTATTTCTGACTTTGTTTACTTAAGACGCCGCAGAAGTGTGAAATACATGTATCTACTCAGTTTTAGAGTTTATTGTTAAAACAACAGTACAATAAACTAAGATTCAAAAGGGTAATGAGAGTAGATTTAAGAACAAACAAACAGATTTACCTTTGAATATGCTTGATCAACTCATTGTGTTATGTTAGTTTTGTCATGATTCAAGATCAGATAAAAGAATAAAATAAAGTTGATAGTTTAATACCTTACAATACATATCTTTTCTGATACTTAAAATAGATTATTATAATATTTTAATCATCTTCTATGATATTTAGAATAAATTAGGTGATATGCATCATTTTAATTGTCTTCTCAAAACTGAAAGAAAGAATTAAAGACAGAAAAAATACACAAATTAAGATAATTTTCACATATGCAAATAAAAGTAAAAAAAAAGAAAGACATCAGAAATTAACGCTTATACAAATTAAAAATTCTTATATTTTCTTTAAAATAAAGTTGATAGTTAATAGCTTACAACACATGGCTTCTCTTTTACTTGAAATAGATTATTACAACATTTTATTTTTTTCTGTTATATTAAGAATAAATTAACATACATGTATGTGCATTATTTTAATTGTTTTCTAAAAATACTCAAAGAAAGAATGAAAGACAGAAAAAAGACAAAAAATACACAAACTAAGATAATTTTCACTTTTGCAAATAAAAGAGAAAAAAAAGAAAGACATCAGAAAATTAAAACCAATACAAATTTAAAATTGTTATATTTTCTTTACTCTTGCAGTAAAAATTAAAAAAAAAAAGATGATCTGGGTAGTGCACAAACTGTTTGTCCATTCCATGACTGGCTAATCATAAAAGTAGGTGTAAAGGTTCAATCTGAGCTCTGAACTTCAGGTGCACTACGGTTTGAGAATGGGGTGCAACTCAATGCTAGCTCAGGTGTAGTGCAACTCATGTGCAACTGGGTTGCACAAGGGTGTCAAGTCTTTCTCTGGCTTTACTGTAATGGTACAATTAATTGGTCATGGCGGATCAATTTGTCAGAGACAGGTAAAATGATATAGCAGTTTGTCTGTCTGATGTAGCCACAAATATGTCAGCCATTGTCTATTTTATGCATTGTTATTATCACCATTAATTGACATGTATGGTATAGGTTTTCTTTAATTGAGGATCAGAGGCGGGTTGTTTGCTCAGCACCTCATTGAGACCAAACTGTGAAATCTATGTCATGATGTTCTCAAATAAACGTTTAAACCGTGTTAATTCATTTGCGACAGAATGACATTCAACGGAAATGGAAAAGCATTTAAAAAACGTTTGATTACTCTGGTATAACTGTACAGATCTTTATGTCAATGCGGACAGCGAAGACTCTGGTCAGACTGGGCGGATGCTCAGGCTCAGTAGGCGAAATGGGAGTAGGCGAAATGGGAATACGCGAAACGGGAGTAGGCGAAATTGGAATAGGCGAAACGGGATCATTCCGCCTGATCTGTGTCTTCGCTAGGCGCACTTAGTTTGTTTTGTCATGTCGCGGCTCAATTTTTACATTTCTGTATTGTTATTTCGTTAAAACTGCCTCATGCAGAATAAGAAAAATATAACGATAAGTTAACACACCAAAAGAGAAAAGAAAAAGAAGTCACTTGAAGAGAATCACATAGACAAACTTTTCAAATGCCTCCATATTGAAGGAAAAGATGCAGACATGTATGGTTAAAATTAAATTGCTGACTTGCTGACCTTTTCATTTGTATTTTAAAGCCCCTGGCTACATCGCTTACATAAATTTCTGACTTGTATCAATTTTTATGCGACAAGCGGAATATGGACAATAAAACAGCGCGTGTCCTTATCACTGAATAAACAGATTACTAGCCGAAAGTGTCAAGATGAGAATATACACAAAATGAAATTGCTGTCAGATTGCTACTTACATTAATATTTATTTACTGGAGTCCTGTATTAATCATCGTGTTCAGAAATAATTTTTTATCAGATATTTGTAATTGTCCAAACAACAAACTCACTAAACTTTATTATGAAACCCTGATCAGACTATAGTACGTAGATGCGCATGCTTGCGTAGGCTGATCAAAGACTTTGCTATTTACACGTTTTGTTTGCATCGCAATTTACATAATGGTACAATTAATTGGTCATGGCGGATCATTTTGTCAGAGACAGGTAAAATGATATAGCAGTTTGTCTGCCTGATGTAGCCACAAATATGTCAGCCATTGTCTATTTTATGCATTGTAATTATATCCACTAATTGACATGTATGGTATAGGTTTTCTTTAATTGAGGATCAGAGGCGGGCTGTTTGCTCAGCACCTCATTGAGACCAAACTGTGAAATCTATGTCGTTATGTTCTCAAATAAACGTTTAAACCGTGTTAATTCATTAGCGACAGAATGACATTCTACGGAAATGGAAAAGCATTTTAAAAACGTTTGATTACTCTGGTATAACTGTACAGATCTTTATGTCCATGCGGACAGCGGACAACGGGATCATTCCGCCTGATCTGTGTCTTCGCTTGGCGCACTTAGTTTGTTTTGTCATGTCGCGGCTTAATTTTTACATTTCTGTATTGTTATCTCGTTAAAACTGCCTCATGCAGAATAAGAAAAATATAACGATAAGTTAACACACCAAAAGAGAAAAGAAAAAGATGTCATTTGAAGAGAATCACATAGACAAACTTTTCAAATGCATCCATATTGAAGGAAAAGATGCAGACAAGTATGGACTAGTACCAATTACGCTTAATCCGCTAGTCAGATGTGTTGGAAAAACAAGTATGAAGTAAGGTCATTCTGTCGGCTACTAGTAAGGTATCTGTCAAGTAGGTTAATTCCCTTGTTTTTTCCAATATCCGCTACCGGATTCATTGTTGGACATGAAAAGACCGTGATGAAGCAAGGATGAAGACTCGACAGCCGAAACGTGTTGAGACATCTGTAGATCCCTGGGGCGTCAGCAACACCACTGGAGCACAACTAGTCATACCCAATGTCTGTACCAAATTTCAAAATCCTAGCTATAGTGGTTCCTGAGAAATCTGTGACAGAAATTTAATTGGAGAGAAAGAAAAATTGGACAAAAGAAAAATGGACAAACAAAGGGAATGATAAGCAGGAGAAGGCTGACTGTCTTTTACACGGTACAACTAGTCATATCCAACATTTGTACCAAATTTCAAAACCCTTGCTATTGTGGTTCCTGAGAAATCTATGACAGAAATTTTATTGGAGAAAAAGAAAAATTGGACAAACAAAGGGAATGATTGTCTCTTACACGGTACAACTAATCTTACCCAACGTTTGTAGCAAATTTCAAAATCCTAGCTATTGTGGTTCCTAAGAAATTTGTGACAGAAAAATGTTAACACACACACACACAAACATATTAACGGTAAAAGCAAAAACTATTTATCCCCTATATACTCCGTATACCGGGGGTATAAAGAGAGAGAGAGACAGACAGACAATAAGACAGACAGAGGCAAAGAGACAGACAGACAGACATAGTTTCGTGTGCGTAACAATTTAAGGTTGGCCGCAATACATGTTCCCTTTCATCTTTTGGGCTGATAGGACTTTTCAGACATACATATGAAAGGCGGAACCCATCCCTCTCCTTTTGCTGCATTATCATTCACAGATTCGCAAAAAGTTATCCACTGCTGGCTTAAAAAAGAGACTTTTCCAGTCGCTGGCTGGCCGAACTCGGCTTCGAACCCGCAACCGTCTGCGTTCTAACTCTTCCGCGAAATCCGAAATAGTTAAGAAATCAAGTACATGTGTGCCAGCTGATTTAAAGGCCAGGATCACGTCCCCAGGGAAACACATATTAGGTCCATAATTAGCCTACAATTATTATCTATTAGCCAGCTCAGTACATGTATCTACCACCTTGTCCAGAGAAGGAACATGATAACACACATTTGCTAATGGAACTCTCTGCTTGTCTGATAATAATAAGAAAAGGGATTTCATTGAGAGTTTAATACTCAATATAGGTGTACCAATGTACTTGCCTGCCTGTCTGAACATGACATGTACGTACTTGGAGAGTACGTATGCATGTATGCATACACATGAGAAGAAAGGTTTAAATCAAGAACATATATCTTTTCACTGTATCTGCAGAACTGCAAGTTTTCATTATTGAAATAACTGTTTAAACTTAAAATGATAAGTCTTGAACTAACAAAGTCACGACTGAAACATTAAACTATGGTTGCTGTCCGAATTGAAACGAAAGAGGTTCCAACTGTGTCAAAATTTCAAGATTTCTCCTTTAGTAAACTATAAAATTTTAATGGCCTTTTATGCGTGTTATTAAGGTGGTGATTTATGGTGATTGTAATAAAATCTGCATAAAACCATAAAAAAGTAACGTATCTCCCTGAGAGTTAGCAGACTTCTTATTTTCGTTGTTCTTTACAGTTTAGAATACAAAATAGACGTACATGCTGCTTAAAAAAGTGTTTTTATAAGGAAAGATCAAAGGGTAATTTTCTGCGAATAAATCTGAAAAAATAATATCGTTATTGAAAATTTACGTAGTGCTGAAGGTGCATTATTGCATAATGAAGAGCGTCCTAGCAATTATTTATTCCAACTCTTTCTCAAATTGTAATGTGTACCAGATGAAAACGGTAGCTTTTTCTCAATGTTCAACCATGTACAAAGTAAATGTACACTGGACACATTTATTCAATATAGGGTAGGCAAGCATACCTATGTTAACACCTACAATATAAATAATACATTACTGACATGATCAGTGGTGTGTAGATGAAATTGTTCAACCTTGTTAAAATAGTATCACCTGTCTCACCTGTGTGTTTTGACAAAAAAATTTGGACATAGACTGCATCTTTTTTCATCTGCTCAGCCTGATAATGTGTGAAAGAGTTCGAAAAAATAATTGCTAGGACGCTCTCCATTATGCAACAAGGTACTCTAAGCACTTAGTTTATTTTAAATAATGATAGTATTTTTTCAGATTTATTCGCAGAAAATTACCCTTTGATCTTCTCTTATAAAAACACTTTTTAACATTAACAAATGCTGCATTTTGGGATTCTAAATTATGAGAAACAGCATAAAGAAGGCATCTGCTAAGTTTTGGAAAGATCAGTGTTATTTTGAGTATTTTATGTAGATTTTTGTCTTTGTCCCAAATCAGTGATTATCACCACCTTAAAGTAATTTGACTCGGCTCAAAATGAGTGAAATAATTTTGACCAGCTGTAACACCACCCCCTGCTTCCCCCTTCCTGGCCATTTACGAGTCGACGTATAGTTGGAGCTATAAAATTGAGAAGGAAAATAGAAAAAAATAATACGCTTTTTCTGATTCAACAAGCACCTTATAAATAAAGATAACCAGGAATGCACCAAAACTGCTATTAAATTATCTTATATTGTCACGTTCAGTGGCAATGTTTTTTTGTTTTCTTTATTTGGGTTCCATGACCCTTCAAGATTATTCAGCTCATTTTGAGCCCGGTAAGGAAACAACACAATTTGACTGGCTTACAATTGGACAACTCTCACTATCTTGCGCAAGGTATTTGTCAGACTTTGCTATGAAGTCTTTCCTCTCACTCCCCCCCCTCTCTCTCTCTCTCTCATGTATGTTATAAGCATACATGTTCTAAGCAAACCTCTCCCAGTTGCACCTACATGGTTTTAATTATTAGAAGGCAAACTACAGGAGGATATGCAAGCCCTGGTAAATATTTTATTAATTATCAAACCTGAAAACCCAAAGGACTAATTTTGGCAGGGCGTCACTTTTCATGCTGAATTGCATTGTTAATCTTGACATGTGTTTCAAATATTATGACTATGTGTGATTCCTCGCAATATTGCTTTATTTGTTACAGTAGTAAGTGATATCCACCGATAAATTTTCAAAATCATATACATGTATTCACAAACAATAAGAAAACTATGTGCACACAACTGCACTTGGTTTCCCCCATTACCAGAAGAATGACATCTGGTCCAGAACTACATCAAATGATTATGGTATATATATAATATTGCATCTCTTCAGAAGTAAAAGTGACAGAATTCTGACTGTCTGTCTCCTCGCCCATGCAAAGTTTCTTTTGAAAACGGAGTGCAAACTTTTTATTCTTATTTTTTTCCTATTTTAGTTGCACAAGTAAATTATATGTACTATATCAATGCAGTCTGATCAGTGCCTATATTTTCTCTGCATGGAGTGTCTAATATATGAACTTTCTAAATCTTTAATTGCAAGACTCGAGCTAGTCTTTGTAACTACGCAGGCTGGTTTGTGTCTGACCTGGTCGGGAACTCTGTTTTTCATGACGAGGTTCAGTTATGTTGATTTTCTTTTAATCATAATACACATGCAAATAATTAGACTATGGTCCTAAAACACATGACTTACTGTGTGTGATGCTTAAAATTTCTTCAAATATACTTGAACTGACTGCCATTGTTACAGGGAACACACACACACACACACACAGAGAAAAAACTACTTTATATATATATAGAGAGAGGGATCAAAACAAACAAAAAAATTTCCACTGAGTTCTTTGTTGAACAGACAACATACTTATCACCAGTGGCCAAGGCCGTCGGAAGCGCTGCGGCCGGTGCGGCCATGGCCGCCCCAAATTTTCGGCCAGAAAAGCTGAACCTGCCATAAGAAAAACAACAAAATAAAAAAAAATGAAAAAAAAAAAAAAAATGAACAAGAGGGCCATGAGGCCCTGAATCGCTCACCTGAACAATTGGCAAGGTGGCTTATACTTATCATGTCTGAAATTGTCAAAATATGAGTTTTGGGTCAAAAGTCAAAGAATGACCATGACCACTTGTACTCATAAATCTTCATGTACTCATTAGACAACCATATATACCATTTTTAGGCCAAAATCTCCAAAACTTTCCATGAAATCTTATGTTCTAGCATTTTCCCATATTTGACCATGCCGCAAAAAGGTCAAGGTAAACCCAAGGTCACCATTTGAACAGTCTTGGTGGTACTCTAGTACTCCATGCTATTTACCAAGTTTCAGGGCCATAGGTGTATTGGTTCTGGGGTAGAAAAATATTAAAGATTTATCCCGTAAGCGGTAATGGCGGCCAAGTTGGTAATGTGACCTGGACCGTTTGAACAAATTTGTTCTAGAGGCTCTATATGAAATGTGTTCACAACTGGGCCTTTGGCTTTTGAGGAAATGGTTGAAAATGTCAAAATATGAGCAATCTGGATCAAGGGTAAAAAAATGACCTTGACCTCTAAGTCTTGTATTCATAATTCTTCATGAACTCATTAAGACAACTGTATATACCAATTTTTCAGGTCAAAATCTTTAAAACTTTCCATGAAATCTTATGTTCTACCATTTTCCCATATTTGACCTTGCTGCAAAAGGTCAAGGTCAACACAAGGTCATAATTTGAACAATCTTGATAGTACTCAAGTACCCAATGCTACTTACAAAGTCTCAAGGCCATCGGTCAATTGGTTCTGGAGAAGAAGATTTTTAAAGGTTTTTACCATATATGGGCATGGCGGCCATGTTGGTCATGTGTCCAGGACCATTAGAAAATATTTTCATTCCATCAACCCCTCGAGGCTCTATATGAAATTTGGTTTCAATTGGCCCAGTGGTTTTAGAGCAGATTGTTTGAAATTGTCAAAATTTGAGATTTCTGGGTCAAAGGTCAAAGAATGACCTTGACCTCTTGTACTCAAAAATCTTCATGTACTCATTAAGATGATTCTATGTACCAATTTTTAGGCCAAAATCTTCAAACCTTTCCATGAAATCTCATGTTCTAGCATTTTCCCATATTTGACCTTGCAGTAAAATGGTCAAGGTCAACCCAAGGTCATAATTTGAACAATCTTGGTAGTACTCGAGTACCCAATGCTACATATCAAGTTTCAAGGCCATGGTTCAATTGGTTCTGGAGAAGAAGATTTTTAAAGGTTTTTACCATATATGGGCGTGGCCACCATGTTGGTCATGTGACCTGGACAGTATGAATAAATTTTTGTTCCCTCAACCCCTGGAGGCTCTATATGAAATTTGGTTTCAATTGGCTCAGTGGCTGTTGAGGAGATTGTTCGAAATTGTCAAAATATGAGAGTTCTGGGTCAAAGGTCAAAGAATGACCTTGACCTCTTAAAGTCATAAATCTTCACGTACTCATTAAGATGACTGTAGATACTGGTTTTTAGCCCAAAATCTGCAACAGTTTCCAAGATATCTTATGTTCTAGCATTTTGCCATATAAAAGCACAAGGAAGCAAATTTGACCTTGCCGTAAAAAAGGTCAAGGTCAACCCAAGGTCATAATTTGAACAATCTTGGTAGTACTCGCGTACCCGATGCTACAAACCACGTTTCAAGGCCATCGGCCTATTGGTTCTGGAGAAGAAGATTTTTAAAGGTTTTTACCATATATGGGCGTGGCGGTCATGTTGGTCATGTGACCAGGACCGTTTGAACAACTTTTCGTTCCTAAGGTCCCAGGAGGCTCTATATGAAATTTGGTTACAATTGGCCCAGCGGTTTCAGAGGAGAAGCCGTTAGAAATTGTGGACGGACGTACGACGGACGCCGGAGCCTTACCATCCTATAAGCTCCCCCGGAGCCGCTGGCTCAGGTGAGCTAAAAAGCGGCAAGGGAAAAATTATGAAAATAAAAGGAAAGGAAAAAAAAACGAGGGAAAAATCTCCAGGAACTGCTTCTCAAAGCTTTGACATCTGCGCCTGTAATGTATCAGGATGAACTGGACTTTGTTGTGGACTTCTGTCGCAATGAATTTCAGAGGTGCAACTTGACTTAAAACTCTCAATTCAGCATAACAGATTGGGGGTGGAACCCACACTGTCTGATGTGTTTGAGTTTTTTCGAGGACTATCAAAACCTATGAGATGTATGCACTCTGAGGTTATTACACTGGTAAAACTGATAAAAGAGGTGGAAAGACAATATTAAAGAATGGACAGGAATGGACTTTGCCAGTTCAGCCAGGGCAGCTGAAAACAGGTCAAGGTGGAAAGGGGTCGTTTCAAAGTCATCTGTGGCGCCCCAACGGCCTTGTAAGGTTATGGTACAGAATAGAATAGAAAAACTGATACTTGTGATGCCAGCTACTTGAATGGACATTTCATGCTCTACGAAGAGTGAAATCGTAACTGAGAACTGCCATGACGCAAGCTCATCTCTTAATTTATGCATGTACATAACTACTGATTAGTTGGATATATCCTGTGTGGCAATCGGGCTTGTAACGTCTTTATCCCACATGACAGGTGATGTCTTTTTCCCACGTGGTCTCTTAGGTGGGATCTGGGATTGAAATGTTTCAGTTCCTGAGAATTTGTTATTTACTTTTGTATCAGGAATGGAAAGTCGGGCGACCATTTCTAGGAAATTTTAATCAGTAGTGTTTTATCTTTCGGGTATAATTATAATAGCTGACATTTACAAATACAGGATGCCATGCCATGCATGTGAATTTTCCAACCGGACTGGGCGTATGGGTCCACTGTCAGTTTTGGGCATGTTTATCTGGATTCTCTCTCTCTCTCTTATCAGAAATGCCTATGTGTCATGCAAATGACCAAACAGCGTCACTTTAACAAGTCCAGGCGTAAGTTGCACTGAAATGGTCAATGAAATTATGCTAAAGAGATAGTGTATTTTCATATAAAGAAATATATTGATCTGCTGGTGTGTTTTCATGGTGCCAATATGAAAATACAAATAACTTTCTCTCTTTTTCACAGACTAACGAAAGCATTAAGACAGCAAAAAGTTTATCCAGCGCGTTTAGCAATACATAAAGCTGATCCAGAACGCTACAAAAGGGCTGATTATTTAAATCAGAATGAAATTGCTCTGTTTCTGCTTGTATTTGTCAAAACGGTTTCTATGACAGACAAAGAGGTCATCAGGTAAAGAGGTCTGTGTAATAAACAGCCAAACTGCCGTGGCTTCATTGCCATTTATACCCAAAACTGACTCCAGATCGCACCAGACAGCATCTAATTTTCCATTTTTTCACGGAGGAGCATGCCCCCGGATCCCTTAGCTTAGCTTCGCGACTTCGTCGCTCGCCATGAGCCGCACCAAACAGAATTTCCTTCCGACGGGCCTGGTGGCAGATGGTTCACCTTGATGGGAAGTAATGAAACAATTATGAATGATAGCCTTTTGAATTGCTGATAATATGGACACCCGATGTGCCAGATCCTGGCCTTTAAGAGTAAGCTTAATTGGATCAGATTGTAATATTATAATGCCGCTTTTGCGATTTTTTATAAACATATCTTTTTCTGGACATCGAAAATTTCATTTTGATCACAAATACGAATGATACAATATTTTTTCCACTTGCTGTATGGCTTTACCAAAGATACAGCGGGCCTTTTACCCACACCGTTCCTACGGCCACTGGGATACAAGAAAGCTATACCTTTACCTATCCCGCCGACGGTGGAATTTGGCCTTGCAACTTTTCAATATCATTCTTCCATCATCTCGGTATGACTGAAATACTGTTCGAAAGGGCGTAAAGGTCAATTTAATCTGACTACCATGAGCCACAGCGAAAGGACACGAGCCGTAGGTAAATATACATGCACACAGATCAGCCTGCCTAGTTCCGCACGGAATCATTGTACCAGAGGAAGACAAAGGCTCATGTTAGTTTGGACGGGTGCGCAGGCTGATTTGAGCTCCCGCTGTTCGTACTTGCCCCAAAGACCCATTTTACAATGGCACGGCGCATTTTGTGATTTAATATTACCATGTTAGAGTAACACAGATTTTTAAGAGGAATTTGGGCTTACTGATAGGCCTTTCCTTTTTATGCCCCAAACTTCGAAGAACTGAGGGAGCATATTGCTTTTGGCTTGTCCGACCGTCCGTTATTCCGTCCGATACGTCTGTCCGTAACACTTTAAGTATGCTCTATGCTCTTGATATGTCAAAGGTGGATAGATTATTAAAAATTAGTGGACCCGTATTTTTTTTTCTTTTCCGTCAGCCATGTACTTTCAAAGTCATGCCTTTTTTTTGAAAAATAAGATGTAAGTTTTTAAGATAGGTTGTTAATATTTGGCATACTTATAGGACCTAAGGTGTATATCACCTGATCAACTTTTGGGCTAATTTTGTAATAAAAAATTGCTGAATTATGCCCTTTCTTAACTTTAGCATTTTTCCAACTTTTAAACCGTTTGACCTAGAAACCTGATATTTGGTATACTAATAGTATCTGATGTGTCAATCATTTCGATGACAATCAAAATTTATTGAGTTCATTATTGACAGAGTTATGACTCTTTTTCTTATTGGTACAACACATAGTAGATATGATCTATTACTCAAGAACTGTAACGGCTGAAGTCTTGATTATTCAGAGCTGAATAGACCATAGAAAATAAGCAGACCCGTTATTTTTCTTTTCCGTTGACCATGTAGTTAGGAGTTATGACCCTTTTTTGATTGGTTGGTTGGTTCTTTTGGGTTTAACGGCCCTTTGAGACAGTATTTCAATCTATACTGGACAAAAAAAAGATAGGGATCAAATATTTGACTGAAGCTTAAATCATGAAAAAAAAATATCCAAAAATAATTATCTTCTGTTCAATACAACTGTCAAAGCAGCATAGAACTGCATGAAAAGTATTGGAATCGGATCACGTGACACACGAGTAGAAACGAATAAACAGATATACCCCTAAAATTGAAGTGAACATTGGCAATACCACAAAATTGCATGCCCGTGATTCTTAGCATTATCCATGCAAAACCGTTGCCATTGCTCATCGATATCTCTGGGGGTCTGAATAACTGCATGACAGCTACTGGGTGTTGTTTTAGTAAAGCGCTAGAGGCTCATTTAGGAACTCGTTTGCCATTTTTCAGGAAAGGGCTGAATTAGCTCTCAAGGAGTTTACTGAAGCCGCTGGTGATTAGAATTGGTGTTGCGTAACATCTATCAAGCATGCTCAATGAGATTTAAAACTTGCTATTGAATATACTTGTCCATACGGACGATAGTCTCTGTTCCAAGCTACTGGTTCATCACAAAAACTCTCTGAGGACGTGCATTGTTTGTCCATTAAATGATGTAATCGACCAATTTCAGCGAAAACGGTTAGAAACAGACTTTACACAGCTAATTTACGCACTTGCATGCTGAAAATGAGGCCAGGACTGATGCGATTCCTGCGACAGTCGGCAAAAAGTGACACAAATTGGCAGCTGGGTCAATGGACCCTTGTTCTTTTCACAGACGAGTCCACTTTTATATGTAGATATCCACGATGATGGGTTGGTTGGTTGATTTGATGCTAAACGTCCACGGTAAACAATTAAGGTCATGTCGGGACGGTCAGTTAACCTAACCACACTACTCCTGGGCAGGCTTAGACCTCCTAAGCGGTTAACCAGTACTAAGTGCACATACTTTCGCCAGTAACTGACAACTGCCCTTCTTGAATCAGCGGAAGGAGAAACGAAAGTATGTGGCCAGACCGGGATTCGAACCCAGGACCTCTGACTTACGAGTCAGGTGCCCTACCGATTGCGCTACCCGGCCCGGCCCACGATGATGGGAGAAGGGTGTGACGCCTGCCAGGTACACGTCGTGTAGAGTATGAATTAAATCGTGTTGCGGTTTATGACAAGTCTCGAGGAGGCTGGGTGATGGTATGGTGTGGAATCTGGATTGGCAGCTGTGTGGGCTTGCGCATGCCAAACAGAGGCGCTCTGATTTGTGTTCGAGTTAGTTTATGACACGTTTTATTTACTTACGAGACCGTTTGCTGAAGTTTTTGCCGATGACATCATCGGATCACAGGGCAAATGTGGTGGACCAGTACGTAGCGACAGCAACAATCGCCCGCATTGACATGTCAATTTGATCACAAGTTTTAAATCCGATTGAGCATTCTTTGGAAATATTATACCGCCAATCCTGATCACGAGAGGCTTCCTGAAACCCAAGGAGAGCTCATACAGGCCTTACGTGAAAAATGGCAAACGAGTCCCTAAATGGGCTTCTCGGAATTTACCAGAAGCATACCGAGTGGCTGTCATGCAGTTATTCAGGCCCTTGAATGTCACAATGAGAACTGAAAATGATTTTGCATGGATAAAGCTTAAAATAATTGACATTCAGTTTTTGTAAATATCAGTTTTCACTTTGATTTTAGGGCTATGTCTGTTTATTCATTTCTGCTGGTGTGTCACATGGTAAGATTCCAATATGTGTCATGCAATCTTGTGCAGCATTGTTAGATGTATTGAACAGACGAAAATGATTTTTGGAAAATAACTTTTTTCAGTATAAAAATTTTAGTCTAATGTTTGATCCTTAACGTTTTTGTCCAGTATATATCGGGCCGTCTCCCATACAGAGGGAGAAAGAAGAGAGAACTGATGGACGAGAGAAAAAATGTCCAAACCACCCGCACCTCCTGCAAGCACAGTAGGCCCTTGCCCAACTATTATCCAAATCAGTTGGACGCACCTGCACTGAAAGTTAAACGCAGCACCATCGCACCTACCGCCCGCCCCCGCCCTTTTTTGAAAAACTAAGTATAAATTGTTAGCAAAACTTTGGAAAAAATATTTGAGATAGACCGTTCATATTTAGCATACTAGTAGGAGCTAAGTTGCAAATCTTCCGATTTACTTTTGGGCTAATTTCGTAAAAAAATGACTGAATTATGCCCATTTGTTAACTTTGGCATTTTGCCACCTTTTGAACTATTTGACCTAGAGACCTGATTTTTGGTATACTAATAGTTTTTGATGTATAGATCATTTTGATGATCATCAAGCTATGTCGAGTTCTGTGTTGACAGACTTATGTTCCTTTTCAAAAAAATAAATTAAAGTTTGTTAGCAAAATTTTGGAAAACTATTTTAGGTAGGTTGGTCATATTTGGCATTCTGGTGTAGATAAAATGATTAACTTTTTAGCCAGTTTCGAAACTGTTTGACTGATATATGCGCCTTTGTTATTTTTGGTATTTTTTCAGCTTTTAGATTGTTTGACCTAGACATTTCATATTTGGTATACTAATAGCATTTGAGCATTCTAATGATAACAAAGTTATGTTGCATTCAATATTGACATAGTTGTATTCCTTTCCTTGTCTGTGCATACAATGTAATATTTTATGATTGATCTATTGCTCAAGAATCATAACAGCTTTCGCATTGATATTTCATAGATAGGTAGAACATAAAATGTTAGCAGACCTGTATTTTTGTTTCTTCTCATTGACCTTGTTAGGGTCAGAAATACAGTTGGGGGCATAGTGTTTTACAAACACATTTTCTAGTTCGTTTTGCTGCTCATTTCGTATCGGCTGCAATAACCATATTACTGTTAGAAATTTGTTTTCAAATTTTATCAACTTTTGTTTCCGAGAATCTGAAAAATAGATTATTTCACTAAAGCATTCATCATAAGAACACTATTAATCGTCATCTTTCCGTATTCTCATAACGGTCTTAGCATATCTTATAACGTCGCCCGTAAACGACTACAACGTCGCTTATAAATGACGTCAACGAATGGCGTAAATTTATACATACCTATGCTTGCTTGTAAAGCGCAACTTGAAAAACGAGCCCGGTAGTCAAGGACCTATTTTTACTTCATTTTAATCGACAGATCCTGGGACATAAAATATCAGTTTTTGAAAGAAATCTACCTAGTACTAAACAAGCTGTGTACGTTAAAGTTTTCAAATCTGACTATTTTCATCATTGCCGTCAATGGAAATCGCCTCAAAATTTCACGTTTTTCAATCTGAACTTAGACTAGCGACTAAACGAACTAGGTGACCTATCTTTTTTATTGCACAATTAGATGTAACACATGAAAATGCACTTCTGTGCAAAATTTGAAAAAAATCTTTGTATGTGATGTATGTGCCATACACGTATTCTGGACCAGAACACATAACTATAATTTGCCAAATTAACGTTAGTTGATCCTGTTTATTCTGTCTGATGTTGACAATGGTTAGATTATAGCAGGCCTGAGGTTGGTCATATACATGAAATAATGATATTTGACTCGTAGTTAAAAACCAAAAAGTACATTCATTATATTTATATTCCTGCCGAAGTGGATCTTGCTGCTGAATGTTAAAGTTTTATACAATTTCGTCAACTGGTTATTTAATGCAAGTAAGAGAATTTCAAATTAACTGAAGGGCTATAACTCAAACTTATGTGAGGCTTTTCAGGGAATATGTGATGCATCTTATATTGAGTTTCATGGAATTTTGTTCATTTGTATCTTAATTATGTCAAATTTGTAGATTTTAAATCAAATTAAATCAATTTAAGGACAATCACTCATGCATACATGACACCATTCTGAAAAACTTGAAGTTATATATATCATACTATGATGTTCTATTTAAGACCTATAAAATTCCGTTTATTGGTTACTAAGTAATGTCTCAATTTATTGGTTTTAAATCAATTTAAGGCCAATAACTCCTGCATTACTGTAGCTATTCCAACAAATCTCGAGTTTATTACGTTTATCTATCCATGTGAACTATAAATAAAAATAAAACACGACCTACCTGTCTGCAGGAATGGAGTGTAGCTGATTGATATGTAGTAGACAATACTGACAAATATAGTGCCATTTCTTTGCATGTGAATGGTATTGGTCAGTTCGGAGATCATGTAACCGGTCATTATGGGACAACTTAGGATAAGGATGACTCAATTTGGGCGCTCTTATTTGTAGTAAAATCTACAAACTGGCAATCATTTAAAAAATACAAAATTAAACTTGTTTAAAAAAATGCATGTCTATCTCTCCCTCTTCATCCCACCCCTAACACACACACACTCTCTAAATAATAATAATAATTATAATACGCAGATGTCCGCACCAGAGTGAGTGCAATATCTGTTGCTATACTTTCGGACAAATGAGCTTGTGATGTCTCTTGATGTGATAAGCCGTCGCTACTTCTACTTGACATAGCATTACCTAATTTTATCAAAATGATTCCACATTCATACCTAACGATTTACCAAATATCATCTCCCTAGGTCAAATGATTTTGGAATTGAAAAAGACCCAATGTCGAGAAAGGGGCATACTTCAAGTTTACATGTACGAAGTAACTCGAACCTAAGCCATATTACAAGGTTGTATCCTCAAAGTTGTCCTATCTATCCCCAAAATGATCTATCTATCTATCTATCTATCTATCTACTCTACTCTACTCTATTCTTTTCAATCTACATGTACCATCCAAAAACTCTCTTTCGAGTATTATTTGGATTTATTGATAAAAGGGCTATAAGCAAGTCTGGAGAAAAGAATAATAATATGAGTGCTTATTGTCGATAAAATTTGCAGTTACGGAATTTCTGCTTTCTTAGAAGAACGTAAGAAGAATTTATGTAACCTAAACATGGGAATAACTCTAGAACTAATAATTACAGTGAAAACTAAATAACTAAGAAAACTAGAAAACTAACTAGTATTATTTGGATTTATTGATAAAAGGGCTATAAGCAAGTCTGGAGAAAAGAATAATAATATGAGTGCTTATTGTCGATAAAATTTGCAGTTACGGAATTTCTGCTTTCTTAGAAGAACGTAAGAAGAATTTATGTAACCTAAACATGGGAATAACTCTAGAACTAATAATTACAGTGAAAACTAAACTACATCGGGACTAGAATTGTAAGAAGCCCTGAGTATATCCTTACTGCAGCGCTTTTATATATATATGGCATATATATACAAAACAATATGTCGTATATATACTAGTCAAAAGTTCTAACCGGCCACTTAGTTTTTATTATTTTTCCTCAATGCCATCACCAATCTCACAGTTCAGTTTACAGCCACAGATAGGCAGATATGTTGGTAAACCATACCACTAAAAGATATAGCATTATTCAGCGCACTGTATCCAGGTGGCACAGATGAATACGGGTACCCCCATATTCAAAATTAACAAGAATTTGCATCGAATGGTGGGGCAAGTTTTAACATTTTGACCAAAGGCAACCACTGTCATGCAGGAAGAGTGTTCATTTCTGCGTAAATATGTTTCTTCAGCCATGCCATTTGCTTTAGAAATGAAGTGATTTTGCTTACGTAAATTGGATATTTGAAAAGGTGATTTTTCGCAAATTGAGACAAAATGCTGAATTTTGTGAATTTTAAAAATGGGGGTACTTGAGTTCATCGGCGCATCCTGGGTGTAATGTTAAGAATTTTGTCAAAACTTTAAATGGCTTAGTTGACTGACACATCTTCCTATTTGGGGGTGTAAATAGAACTGTAAGATTGTTTGGGGCTTCGCAGAAAATTGATAGAATTTAAGTGGTTGGTTAGAACTTTTGACTAGTATATAAACAAATTAGTGTCCCCATACATACCATACGTGAGCGTTTTATCCTGTACAGCTGTTGAACAAATTGTTACAAAAAAGTTTCATGTCAGTTATTATACACAGCATTAAAAGAAAGAAAAAGAAACTAAAAAAGAAAAAAACTAGAAAATTGTGTCTGTAAGACACTAATGATGCCGCCGTGCAGCGACTGTCACAGGGAAGTGCAGATCACTGAATTGCCCATTATCAACAAATGAGCCGCGACGCGACAAAACCAACAATGTGGTTGTGCGCCCAGAGCAGACTCAAATCAGCCTGGATATCCGCCCTGTTTGACCAGACTGTTCGTTTAGTGCTCAAAGGGTAGCTAAGGGTCTAAACTATGCCATGCGGACAGTGAAGACTCTGATCAGACTGGGCGGATGCCCAGCCTGATCTGAGTCTGCGCTGGGCGCACAACCACATTGTTGGTTTTGTCGTGTCGCGGCTCAAATATTGTATCAAAGCACTTAACTTATAGCCTGACTGTCATAATGGCTATGTTCAAAATGCTAAATTTGGAACAAAATTAATTTTACCTCTAGAAAATTTACTTGCACAAACTCCATATCATACAATGCAAAAAAGTGACTAAGTTGAGAAGGCCATTTTTGTGTCAAAATCAATTCCAGCTGCATCAAAAACCAACATGCAAATTTTCAATATGTCAACAAAATGTAACCAAAGTTTCAAAACGATAAGTTGAAAACTGTGGAAGGAGTCGATTACACAAACTCTATACCAAACAATGCAACAAAATTGCCTAAAATGACCAAGTACAAAAGGCTGTAATTCTGTCAAGCACCATACCCTACAATGCAAAAAATGATTAAGTTCAAAAGGCCGTAATTCTGTCAAAATTAATTCCAGCTCTATCAAAAATCCTCATGCACATGTCAACAATATGAATGCAAAGTTTTAAAAAGATTCATCATAAACTGTGAGAGGAGTTGATTACACAAACTCTACACCGTAAAGTGTGACGAGCGGACGGGCAGACAGACAGACAGGAGCAAATCTTAGTGCCTCCTGACTGTCGTTACGGGGGCATGAAAATAGCAGAAGTCTGTTCTCTATCCAAACATAAAGGACATGGACAGAAACAACATCTCCCCTTAGCGAGGCACAAGGTATACAAGGGGCTATCAGATTATGACTGACTCTAAACAAAGTCATCATCAGCTTTAAAGAAAGCAGACACAAAATTACCATAAGAAATATAAAGCAGAGGACCAATGGTCCCTTGGCTCACCTAAGACCTATACTGTCAATTGACAAAATTTAAAAGTATACAGTTTTTGATGTTGAATACTGGGTTTCGTGTAAATGGCAGCGCGAAAATATTAATGACATCAGTTTTGCTAACGTCTAGCTCTGCAAATCACAAACACAAACTGTCCCGCAATCATTATTAATGGAGTTAAGGACCTTAATTCATTTTCAGCAGTTCCAATCAAAACTCGCTTTGCACATAGCAAATGGCTTTCTGCACTTCACGAGTGTCTAGCGCTAATGTCTGTGAGTAAAACCATACCGTCATTTAATCTGAAACTCCCACCAAACAGCTTCAACCGTAGTAAGAAATCCTACATGTCTCAAATTATCTCCCTTTGAATTAAAATTATAGGGCACTAAATCTTTCTCTATCTTCCCATGTGTAAGAAGTTTTCACCTGAAATTTTCGGAGAATTGTTGTATGGCTTTTTGCCTTTGTGCGCACTTGAATGGAATCTCACAGACTTGTTTCTTTGAAAGAAAATTGCAAATGAACTTCCCATAAGAACTCAATGCAAATTCAATGCATATTTACCAGAAGACGCCAAAAACATCTTTTCTTGGTACGAAATTTGATACGTAACCCCGTTTTTCATTTAAGAGTGTGATATGTCTTTACAAACCTTTCATCCTTTTTCAATGTAATGCATAAAAATGCATGATTTAACCTCTGTTGTCCGAAGTGAATGTTTAAAGGGGAGCTACTCCAGCGACAGAGTTGACTAAGACCCCTTGTCCGTTTGAAACGATGCCATTTACTTATCCTTCGACCGACTGTACTGACAATTGTCGCAAATTATGCAAAAATAATCATATTAATCAATAGTGCCCAGGTATTTTGCAGATATACAGACATCTGAAGAAAAATGAAGACTGCGTTACCTGTATACTTACTTTTGCCTCTAAGTATATTTTTGGCTTATGATTGTGCTCCATGTGCACTAAAAGTTGGAAACTGTCGAAAATGCAGAATATGGAATATTTTCACTACTTTTTCATATCATATAATTATATGCGCCTAGAAATAGATCATTTAGAAAAAAAAATATTATTTAATCTATTAACTGCAATCATTTAATCAAATATATACAGTTGCTGTACTTAGATGTTTTCAGGAAACTCTGATTACCACAATTTGGCCTCAGTGAACGCCGTCCTTTTACACCAGAGGCTTAAGTGCATTTTTTTAATTTTAAATTCCCAGTGACCTCGAGCAAAGGTGAAAGAATATAACCTTTACCTTAGGTGACCTCATGTCTTTATTAAGTTTACCATATTTTCCAGTTATTATATCTTGGCTTTTAAATTTCCGTGAAATCCACCGTTTAAGCATTACCCCATATAAAAGCATAAGAAACCAAAGTTGTCCTTGGTATAAATCAGGTCAAGGTCAATGCAGGGTTATCAGTCGAAAAAGTTTTGTAGGACCCGAGTCTCAAATGATGCGTTCAAAGTTTCAAGGTCATTGGACTTACGGCTCTGAAGAAGAAGATTTGTTAATATTTTTGTTTTTTACATATATGGGCATGGTTGTCATCTTGGTTATGCAGCTAAGACCATCTGAATAAAGCATCGTTTCTCGACCAAGAGAGGCTCCATATGAACTCTGGCTTCAATCGGCGATGTGGCTTCACATGAGATGTTTGAACATGTTTACGGACAACATAATGTCTGTGACCTTGAGCAAAAATTAAAGAATGGCCTTTATCTTCAGCAACATTATGTTTTCATCTTCTTGTCTCTATGTACACCAAGTATTTTTCTTAGACTTAAATAGTTTCTGAAAAATGTACTATGTAAGCGGCTTCCTACAAAAGATCAACGAACCAAAGTTGATCTTGCCAAGTCAAGGTCACGCAGGGTCTTCATTTTAACAAACTTCTTAGGGCCCGAGTCCCCAATGCTACATACAAAGTTTGAGGTCACTGGACTTTCAGTTCTGCAGAAGAAAATTCTTCGAATGTTTTTACCATATTTGGGCATTGTGACCGTCTTGGTCATGTGATCACCTGAACAAACTGTCGTACTCCTGACACAGGGAGGATCCAAATGAAATATGGCTCCGAACGGCCCATTGGCTGCCGATGCGCAGCTGTTTGAAATGTTGACGGTCGACAGAATCTCGACAAAAGGTAAAAAAAATGACCTTGAACTTTAGCAACATGTCTACATTTGCTTATTTAAAGGCCCCATTGCTCTATCAGCATGAAATATTTTATCGTGAAGTATCGCTGCAAGCTTCTTGCTACAGTTTCTTCATTGTATATGATCGTGATTGGCCGGCTTCGAAAAATTAAAACGTCCTTGACTTTCTCATAAAAAGATATAACAAGAGGGCCATGAGGCCCTGAATCGCTCACCTGAGTATGGTGGCCATGTAGGTCATGTGACCTAGACTGCTTGATAAATTTTTGTTCCATCAGCCCCTGGAGGCTGTGTATGATATTTTGTTACAATTAGCCCTGTGGCGTTTGAGGAGGCGTCTTAAATTGTCAAAATATGAGAGACATGAGTCAGAGGTCAAAGGATGACCTTGACCTCTTGTACCCGCAAATTTTCCATCTGATACCTAAGACGACTTTTTTATGCCAAAATCTTCTAAACTTGCCATGAACTCTTATGTTCTACCATTTTCCCATACCTGACCTTGCCTAAACCTTGCTCAAAGTCAGCTCAAGGTCATCATTTGAACAATCTTGATAGTACTCAAGTACCTGATGCTAATATCGAGTTCAAGGCCATCAATCACTTGGTTCTTGAGAAGGCAATTGGTAAAGGTTTTTGCCATATATGGGCACGGCGGCCATGTTGGTCATATGACCAAGTCTGTTTGAACAAATTTTCGTTCCCTCAGCCCCTAGAGGCTCTGTATGAAATTTGGTTACAATTGGCCCAGTGGCTTTTGAGCAGATAATATGAGAGACCAGGGTCTAAAGTCAAAGAATGACCTTGACCTCTTGTACATACAATTTTTTCTGTATTCATTAAGGTGACTGTATATGCCAACTTTCAGGTCTAAATCTTTGACAGTTTCCAAGAAATCTTATGTTCTAGCATTTTCCCATTTAAAAGCTACAAAAAGCAAAGGACCTGGTATGATAAGGCCCATATTTGGCCCCAAGAAAACTCATTTTTCAAGTCTTATTTCCATAATAAAAATGTATTCATATGAAAGTTCAAACCTTGAATGTAACAGCAAACACAAAATTACCCAGTTCTTGCACAAAATATTTGTGATATTTGTACTGAACATACCCCTACCCCCAGCGGATTCTGACGAAAATGACGAATTTGGTAGCCTTTGTGGCTTTCAAAATATATGAGCCCGACCTCCAGCACATTTAATATTTTGTATACAGATAAAATTTTAATATATTTACGTGCCATGAAAATATTAAATGTGCTAGAGACCGGACTCAATGTTTTTTTTTAACTTTTTGTTACCAAACTGGCTGCGTTTGGAACATTTTCCCAGCGTTCTCAACATAAAAACGCCCCTATCTCCGCTAATAGACAAAATAAACATATGATGTGGGTATTCATTTTCTTAGTTAGAACACAAGGAATAATCTGGTATCCATTTCATTTTGATCTGTTGGAATTTTTTGGTTAGCGTCTCTGGACTTGCAAACTTGAGTGGGTGGGGTACCTGGAGAGGCCTTGTGCAGTGTACAGGCAATTAGCAGTGCAATCTTACATATAAGCAGTTCATCAAAAGCCTGTTGTTAAGAGCTTTCAAAAGCTATTGTAAATTACTTATTTCTTGAAAGGAATATGTACTAAACTCAAATTTACTCGCAATTTTCCTTCATTTTATTGAAACAACATAGGCATGTCAGAAATCGTGTTATTCTGAGAATTAACAAACACGAAACATATTACTTTCGCTTTTCCCATACGCACAAATAATAAGCAATAGAAACCATGCATTTTAAAGAGAATTTGAATGGGGGCCAAAAACGGCCCTTATCATACCAGGTCCTTTGACCTTACCGTAAAAAAGGTCAAGGTCAACCCAAGGTCATAATTTGAACAATCTTGGTAGTACTTGCGTACCTGATGCTACACACCAAGTTTCAAGGCCATCGGCCTATTGGTTCTGGAGAAGAAGATTTTTCTAGGTTTTTACCATATATGGGCATGGCGGCCATTTTGATCGTGTGACTAGGACCCTGTGAACAAATTTTCATTCCCTCAGGCCCTTGAGGCTCCAAATGAAATTTGGTTACTATTGGCCCAGTGGCTTTTGAGGAGATGTGTGAAATTGTCAAAATATTAAAGACCAGGGTCAAAGGTCAAACAATGACCTTGACCTCTTGTACGCATTAATTTTCATGTATTCATTAAGGTGACTGAATATGCCAATTTTCAGGTCAAAATCTTCAACAGTTTCCAAGAAATCTTATGTTCTGGCATTTTCCCATATAAAGGCTAGAGAAAGCAAATTTTACCTTACCGTAAAAAGGTCAATGTCAACCCAAGGTCAAAATCCGAATAATCTTGGTAGTACTTGTGTACCTGATGTTATATACCAAGTTTCAAGGCCATTGGCCTATTGGTTCTGGAGAAGAAGATTTTTTAAGGTTTTTACCATATATGGGCATGGCGGCCATGTTGGTTATGTGACCCAGTTCGTTTAAATAAGTTTTCGTTCCTAAGTCCCCTAGAGGCTACATATGAAATTTGGTTACAATTGGCCCAGTGGCTTTTTGAGGAGATGTGTGAAATTGTCAAAATATGAGAGACCAGGGTCTAAGGTCAAACAATGACCTTGACCTCTTGTACGCATAGATTTTCATGCACTCATTCAGATGACTGTATATACCAATTTTCAGGTCTAAATCTTCAACAGTTTCCAAGAAATCTTATGTTCTAGCATTTTCCCATATAAAAGCTACAGAATGCAAATTTGACCTTACCGTAAAAATGGGTCAAGGTCAATCCAAGGTCATAATTTGAACAATCTTGGTGGTACTCGCGTACCCAATGCTACCTACCAAGTTTCAAGGCCATCGACCTATTGGTTCTGGAGAAGAAGAGTTTTCTATGTTTTTACCATATATGGGCGTGGCGGCCATGTTGGTCATGTGACCAGGACCGTTTGAACAACTTTTCGTTCCTAAGTCCCCTAGAGGCTACATATGAAATTTGGTTACAATTGGCCCAGCGGTTTCAGAGTCGTTTGAAATTGTGGACGGACGACGGACGGACGACGGACGACAGAGCCTTACCATCCTATAAGCTCCCCCGGAGCCGCTGGCTCATGTGTGCCAAAAACCTATGTAGGTCAGTTTAGTTGGAAACTAAAATGACCTAATTTCGATTTCACAAGTTTCATTATATGGTTAAAATACAAGGTACAAGCAGTAACAATACAAGGTGCATGAGGTATAAATATAATGTACAGTCGTTTGATAGTTGATAAAAATACAATGTAAGGTAAGGATCTCATTTCTTAGCTTTCTGATGTGTGAGGTAATTACCCAACGGGGAACCAGAAACGAAAACAGTATTTTTACGGAGAGACTTGTCATGTTTCTTTTTTTCAAACTACCTTATTCCATCTTTCTGCCAGTTATATGACACTAAAAGCACAACAACCGACATTTTATCATCAATTCTAAATGCCGTATCAATTTTATAAGGATTTGTGTTTCGACGATTTTTACCACTGTTAGGACTATGGAGTCTTTAACCATATACACCAAATGTTATATCTTAGACTTACATAGTTTCGGAGAAATCCACTGTCTACGCAATTTTCCAGTTAAAAACATAAGATTCCAAAGCTATATTGCCGTAAATTACGTCAAAGGGCAATGCAGGATCATCACTTGCACAGACTTTGCAGGGCATGAGGCCTCGATGCTACATGCATAGTTTGAATGTCATTGGCTTTTCGACAACATAATGCCCCAGGGATCTCCAGGTGTCTCAACACGTTTCGGCTGTCGAGTCCTCATCCTTGCTTCATCACGGTCTTTTCTTGATTTTAATTGTTGACCGTGATGACTCTTTGATAAGTTAGGGGACCTCCATATGAACCGAACTACCAAGTAATTGTGTGCACCGCGTCGGAGGGTGAGGGTGAAGGTTTGGGCCCAGTAAAACCGGTTTAAACCCCCCAGTAGTTATTACTGACCGTCCCAAGGCGGTACTTTCGTTGCGGTTGCATTTGTTATACGAGGGGCATTTCAGAAATAATGTAAATGATCTCTGGGTAGTCTATTGGCTGATATTTAGCAATGGTTTTATATATCATTGGAAAGGTCAATTCAAGTGCTTTAGAATGGTATGCATTAAAAGAATTTCTAAGTCACTCAAGCATGACAGCAAGTACTAAAACGGCATAAGGGTGTGGATACTGGAAACTGTACATTTTTACCGAAAGTCTCTTGTCTTCTATTGCTGTTTGCTGCATGACAAAATGATATATTTTAGTAAAGAAACACGTGATGCTATCCTTTAAATGTAAAATTAGAAAGTTATATAGAAATCGTGTCTAGATTCTACACAAGTAATATAATAAACGAGATTTTTTCCCTGCTATGTGGTTATAAATGCAAAGCTATTATAAATGCATTATATCAATAAATTGTGATTTTCGACTTATTAACATCCAATTTCAACAAATGACAGACATTTTATGACTGAAATGATAAGGTCAGTATATTTTGTTACGACTGGCATCAAATTACTGATGAAAGTGGATGATGCGTGTGCAAATTCCACGCCGGAAGTGGCAAAGTAGCATAAACTCATGTAAAATACAAAACAATAAAATGAAATCAACTTCTAATAAAAAGACACAGGCTAAATATATTTAACTTTGTCTAATGTCAAAAATCAGAAGGGCATATTGAAAGCATAATTCATACATAAAGACTTGAAAAACGTGTTATTTAATATGACATAATGGCGTTGAAATATGTGCGTGGGTGGGAAAATTTATCATACAAATCAGGTAGGCCACTGACAAAAACGCATAAGGTGCCGTGAAATATTATTTACAACAGAAAACAAGCATGACGAATTAAATTTTATTTATTTTCTGTTTTATATCTGTCATCAAACATTCACTTTCACTTAAACTGACTTCAAAACCGAAGTTTAAACAGCTTATTATACATTTCAATTAAGCACAGGAAGTGACGTCATCAGAAATGTGCATTGTTCCATGATTAGCCTACTTTGCCAGCGAAATTTCATATTTTAGCGAAACTGATTCAATGCTGTTCATACTGGAATATTTTCAGTATTACAGATAATATAGGTATGAATCCAGAGCTGCTTGTATGCAGAGTTAAGAAAATATGAATTTGTCTTCACATAAATATTTCTTCCATTTCTGTTCAGTGTCCCTACCTTAACAACAATTGTCCAGGCATATTTTGAAGAAAATACCAGTGACTCAAATTTTTTGAGTGAAGGCCATTGGGTGATATGTAAACCTAAAAGTTAAGATATTAAATTTAAAAATCGTCAACATTCCAAGGAATTGCAGACTCATTTACACTATTTCTGAAATGCCCCTCGTATGTTTGGTGCTGTTTAATTTAGTGTGTTCTCATTTTAAGCTTTCTATAATAAAAATAGAAAATAGGTAAAATAATTGTTACATGTTTTTTGTATAATTTGCTTAGTCTGTTGTAACCCTTCTGTTGGTCTAAATTATTTAGTTCAATAGAGATAGCTGAGTTGCAACCTATTTGGGAAAGAGCTGCTGACTCGGCTTATCACTTGTAATTTATTGTTTGTTGGGATGCCTTTGTCAATCTTTCCCTTTGATGTTGGGGATAGGGTTTGGGATCTGATTAAGTCAGTTCCTGAAGTGTAGTTACTCTTAAAATTTACAATAAGTTTGGTTACTCTAGCAGCTAGTAAGACATGTTGTCGGCTGATATCCGCCACTTCAAACATAAATATTATCTCTAATGTCGCTTTTTAGTCAGACTCCATATGCAGCATTTCTGTGGGTGCAAACGGACTAGATAATCACTTGAGCCGCGACACGACAAAACCAAAAATGTGGTTGTGCGCCTAGCGCAGACTCAGATCAGCCTTGGCATCCGCTTATTCTGACCAGACTCTTCCCTAAGTGTTTAAAGGGTAGCTACCTCCATGCGGACAGCGAAGACTCTGATCAGACTGGGTGGATGCCCAGGCTGATCTGAGTTTGCGCTGGGCGCACAACCACATTGTTGGTTTTCTCGTGTCGTGGCTCATTTAATGCCGGCCTATTTAAAACTTTGGTTGCTATAGAGCTATGGAAACTAAAAGTTCAATTGGTATGTGAAATGTGAAAATCTTGTCTGCACGCTAGAAAGTACATTTTAATGGCTCTTCTTGAAACTAATAAGTATATCATATGACCAGTACATGGATCAAATTGCTCCAAATTATACCTTGATCCAAAAGGAATGTCAGGGCGAGGCTATCTTTATACATTCCCCTAGACTTTTCCATTGTACAAAAATGAGCTTTGGTCATACACGCTGCTCACTCACCGGTAACAAAAATTACTCCTCTGTAACAAAACGTACTATTCCAGTGTAACGTTATGCAACACACAGAAATTCGGTATAGCCAACAATAGACGCACGTGGCTAGCCATATTACCTGCACAACATCGAGCAAAAGGAGAAGATCGGATGCGCATGCTGATGTGAGTATTTCCTTTTCGCACATGGATTAAGGTATCTTTTCCCGCGACACCAATCATGTACTTTTATAGGCAACCTGGCCAGCTACTAGGATGCGCAGACTGGGCTGAGTCTTGTTTCTTCAATTTTTTCATTAGGCCTGCAAACCGACCGTCGGTCTCAGACAAGCAGAACCTACAGCGTGCTCTAACCCGGGACCGTTAGACCAGCAGGCCAGGGCTTAACCTACTGAGCTACCGGGGCTACTGAGGTCACACGAAGCAACCGTTTTTTTAGTTCCCTTGGATGTAGGCCATGAGCCAAATATGGTTTACCTCCCCCCCCAGGGGGAATTTTGTAGACCATACTTTTCTTAAAGTCCAGCATCTTAGAAGTATTTTGCAGCATGTTAGCCCTCTGGCGAGTGGGGCGTTAAGCTGTAACAGCCTGTTAAATACGTTACCCATTAAAGTAATAAACATAAAATAAAAATTTTCAAAAAATGTAAAAAAATAGAAATCACTTTCCTATGTTTAAAATTATAATATAGTCTAATAGGACAATGCAGTAGCTAAAAGTTATGATGTTTGAAAGGTTACTTTAGCCTACATGGTGTAATATACGTGACGTTTTTCTTTACACTCCATTAAAATTGCTATTTCCATCCAAAATACTTTCTTTTTATAAGTTATTCCTTTATTATTAAACAAAATGTTTGGTACTGTATTAAAGAAGATTTATCGATATTTTCAGATCTGCAAAAATTATTATCCTATCTTGAATACTTTAGAAAAAATAGGATGTTGAACACAGTACCCCCTTATAAATGTTCCCAATTACAATTATCACTTTCCGTATAATTCAAGTGCTTGAACTACACTGTTGGAACTGAAAACAACAGTAAAAGGCAATATTTAATATGCCAGCCTATTTAAACAGCAAAGAACAGTTCAACAATGTTTGGAATGCATTTTAATTGGCCACAATGATCGATTATATACGTTACCTAGGGCTATTTTTGTTTAAATCATATAATTTGAAGATAGAATCATTTTATTTTCTTTGGTAGCAGTTTCTTCATAAAAGAATCTTCTATTATAAGAGAAAAAATGCACTCTGGTTTATTTTCTATGATAAGCTATTACTAGTAGTAACGTAAATAACATTAATATTTAAAATATTTCATTATAATACCTTAAATCAGGTTTTTTCCCACTGTCAATAAACAAATAATACATATAAGTCTGGGTGTTCTTATGATATATTGTGTACTTGGACCTATCAACACGTCTCTCAGTTATTACTTTAAGGGATTCATGAGGTGTGTTTTATACGTGATTAAACACAGTACACTTCAAATTGTAATGTTAAATGCATTGACATATTCTGCACAAGTAAAATGGGTTTTGCTGTTTACTTTGTTACTATATCAAATGTAAAAGTATTTCATAATGGCATTGCCGAGTTTGTTTCTATTACAATTTGTACATTTGAGTTCTAAAGACAGTAACATACGTAATAATTTTGTTATATACAGCTGGAAAATCCAAAAAAAAAAAAAAAAAAAAAAAAAATACAACTTCAGAACAGATAAAGCTGCAGCTATTAAAAGCCATCATTGATTTTGCATATACTGCTCCAATAAACTGATATACAGTCAGTTTGATACCATTAAAAGCAATGCGGTTTTGACGTGTTTAGTTTAAAACTATAAAATAATCAATAATCAACAATGCAAAATAGAGTACCACCTTGTTTATTGACAGGATTTGGTATAGTTTTTACGTGCACACTGAAAAACTATAAAGCAGAACAGTAAACCTGAAGTTTGAAGACTTAAGCCAAATACAGTTCTGCATCAAAGCTATGTAGATATTTGCTGGTAGCGTATACTTACTGTTGTAAGACTATCGTATATTTTACGTTACCGAAGGAAACAGCATTGCTGAGTTACAGTTAAGAAACAAAAAAACTTTTGAAAATAATTAATGGTAGTGTCGTGTCAATACATTGCTTTATTTAGTTCATTTACGTAACTAACAATAATGTGTCAATCAGGAGTTTTGGAGAATAGTATCAGAAACATTTATACAAAAAAGAGACACTGGCAGTTTACTAGTATACTGTCGCAATCTATAAATGCTATGTTTAAGATGATCTATATTTCTGTGATTTTGTTTCTTGCTCTTTAAAGTCTAACTACATTCAATCATCTGTAAAAGAATCTAACTACATTCAATCATCTCTTGAAGAATCTATTCACCAAAGAACATAAAGATAGGTTTAGTTAGACAAAAAAATTCCAGGGACAGTGTTCCAGTAGCTCTGCACACATAATAAAATGGCAAATGAAAATGACAGAATATATTAATGTATTAATGTTGGTCGTTGCTGTTCAGATATTTCTGAGCAAATTTTAGTTCTTCTCCTTCAGAATGTATTTGTCTACACTGTACTTATGCTTTGCAGCATAATATTGAGAAAAAGAAAAGAAAAGAAAGACCAAACAAGTAACGTATACAACGTATTTATTGAGAGTTTATGAATTCATTTCCGATATCCTTAACTAGTAATACAGTATTTCTGAAGAGCAAATAATCAAACAATAGAAATAGTGCATACCTATACATGCCAAGGAAGGGCTAACCTAAATAACATACTGCATTTGATCTCCGTGACCTTGTATTACCACATTGTTTACTTTTTTAGCAATAAATATGGTTGTAAACTGCTTATTAATGATATCATACTGCTTATCAAATCATCCTAGTCCAAATATGTTAAATACTGTTAGAGAATACAGCATTTTGGCAATATTCAAACAACAATTTTAGTTGGTTACACATTGAAAATTGTCTGACTGAAATTTGTATTTCGTAACACCTTTAGTCCTTGCTAGTAGCAACAAGTGGGAATAAAACCATAGTGTTTACAAAATTACCTGACCAGTTAAATATTTGTAACAACATAATGCAAAATAGAACTCCTGAACAGTCTGATGACAGAATATTGTATGCGTTATACAGTATGTCACTTTCTAGAATCTTTAAATTTTCACATTGTTAATATTTTGTAATGTATTTGATGGCCGGGAGGTGCATAAACAGATCATGTAGATCACAAATTAACATGTAAGTTATGATCACGTGAGCCACACATATTTGCTAACCTATGTAAAGCAGTTACCTTGCAAAGAGGCTCGTTGCTGATGATTCGACTGACAGCATAGCAAAAATTGTGTTAATGCCGACAGCAGACTTTGTACTGCTCTTGATTTCCTCGGCTGGTAGTCACAGTTGCATATTTGTATGTAGGATAATTGAACGGCTCAGCCAACAGCACAGGTAGCGAAATTGGTTTTATCCCCACCATAACGAGAACCTAAATACTAATCAGTTGCAGCATATATCAACTTATACTTACTTCATTCTTTGCATAAAATTTAAAAAAAAAATCATTTTTATGAAGTCATTTTTAAGTGAGACTGAACTGAAGGCAAGGTCGAACTGCTTCAGCTCTAACAATCTAATATGTCTTGCTGAGTTCTTGTGTATTTCAAAGATCTAAATTTGCCATCTGACGACCAGTGGTAAGCTAATACTACAGGAATGAATATTTCATGCCGCCCGGGAACTAAAATTTTGATAACAGATGACTCACAAATCTTATCCTCGACATATTACAATTATGTAACGTATGTTACTGTTAGATTGCTTTTCAAATATACACTATCCGATGTGTGTTTTTTTTATAGTTTGAGGACACATAACATTGGTGTTTCTTCATATTTACATAAACAACAGTGTCTACTTAAGACAAATTACAGATAACATTGAAAAATCAAAATGCAGCTGATGTTGGCTTTCTTAGCTTTTCTTGTCATTTTGTAGGTTAAATTCCTCAAAAATGAGATAGTTTATGTCCCCATTTAATATATCCACTGCTAACTGCTGCCTAGCTTATCTAAGTTGGGCAGGAATCAAAGAAGATTGATGGCGCGCATATAAACTTCAGTCCACCAATTCAGCCATTTAGTCTGATTCTGGTTGTTTTTATCGTATTTTTTGTTGTGGTTATATACGTTACATATTAATAGTGACTGCTGACGAGTTTTGTGTAAGACTTCAGTTTGTTTGTTTTTTATACTAGAATATTGAAACAGTCATATATATGACATTAACATTCCTCTACACTTCAATTCTTACAATTTGCTCCTTATATTACATGTATTTAGAAACTGAAGGAGGAAAAACGTCAAATACAGTGCAAACTACGTTATACGGGTTAGTAAACTTATCATTGACAATGTCAAATACCTTGAAACAGCGATATATGTACTAGCAGACAAAACCTAACATTATTTAGGGCGAATACTAGCATGTGTATTATAATTGGTATTTTCTATTATAATGTGAATATGTAAATTTGGGTAGTATAATTGACGTTGACGTTATACGTTAACGCCCCAACGTACAGAGGGCTAACATGTGTCATTTTGTTTCTTATATAATGTAGTTTCAGATAATTATAAGGTACAAAATTCCCCCTGGGGGGGAGGGGGGTCTATGGTCAGCTCAAGGTCTAATGACTATGACTCCTTCAGACAGGTTTAAATGCTATTTGAAGAAAACAGCAAAACGTTGCAATAGATTGCAAAACCAAATGAGCCGCGACACGACAAAACCAACAATGTGGTTGTGCGCACAGAGCAGACTCAGATCAGCCTGGGCATCCGCCCAGTCTGATCAGAGACTTCGCTGTCCGCATACAGGTAGCTTAGGCCCTTATCTACCTTTTAAGCACTTAGCGAAAAGTCTGATTAGACTGGGTGGATGGCCAGGCTGATCTGAATCTGCGCAGGGCGCACAACCACATTGTTGGTTTTGTCGTGTCGCGGCTCAAATATGCATGATTTGAATGCACAGGCTACCTGAATCTTCGCCATTCGCAAAAGCTATAAGTGCCGATTACCTTGGTACATGTACATACCAACTCTTGATCATGACCATGCCGGGCCGCGTAGCGCAATCGGTAGGGCACCTCATAAGTCAGAGGTCCTGGGTTCGAAACCCGGTCTGGCCACATACTTTCGTTTCTCCTTCCGCTGATTCAAGAAGGGCAGTTGTCAGTTACTGGCGAAAGTATGTGCACTTAGTACTGGTTAACCGCTTAGGAGGTCTAAGCCTGCCCAGGAATAGTGTGGTTAGGTTAACTGACCGTCCCGACATGACCATAGTTGTTTACCGTTGACGTAAAGCAACAAATCAATCAATCAATCAATTGATCATGACCATACGGCCCGTGTGACCAAATTCACTATTCATTATGATCCAAAACTTGTCTGTGTGAACGGATGCGACTGTTCCCATGATCCAGTGAGTTTCTATTTGAACGTACAGAAAGAACAGGCTTGTGTTTGTCTTTGCATTAGGTACACTTGAAACAAAGCTGATAGAATTACATATGACTGACCCATCTCCTAAGGAACAGAAAAGAAGGTAATGATCATACTGGGTGGATGCGCAGGCTGATCTGAGTCTTCGCTGTTACACCGATCGATAATCTGCACATTGTATAAACGGCATTATTTTGACGTGTCTGTGCTCCACAATTTCGCAGCAGAACATCCGACGAGCTGAAACAACGACGTGTTAACATTTTTTTTTCCAGATTTATGCCTAGACGTTGATACGACGTTTGTTAACCTTGCTCTTGGCAGTGTACACCTTTAAGATTTAAGCCAAGTTTCAATATTAGCGAAATGTCTCATTTTGCGAGCCAACGGAGATTCGCGAATATAAGCGAAAAGAAATTGCCGTGGGTATTTTCTGGTAACGTTTGCCCGACTTTTGCACTATGCTGACTCTTTATTTCAAGGTTTTGCATACATCGTACAAATGTGTACATGTACATAATGGGCCTTTGCAGAGCAGTCCGCTAAGACCTAGCTCTTCGAGTTCAAATCCCGCCGGCGGCGGATTCTTTACACCGTAAACGGTACTCCATTGCGCGCTAAATTTCATTATCGTTTAAGAAATGCAACTTCTTTCTTGTATTGGTTGTACTAATATAGATAGTCTCTCATATATGACAGTAAATGTGGTGACATGAGATAAAATACCAAAGCGTTATGCTTAAAGTGAACTTGAAGAAGCGTGCAAAACTACCGAATCTTCTGGTGGACTGATCGAATTTGACAGATATTGGCAGCGCATATTTGCCACCGCCCTTACATTTCTTTTGGATTAAGGTATACCTTCCATAAAATATTATGACTGATAAGAGGGTAGTTATATCTGTAAGTCTGAGCTCAAGGGAGTCTTATTTGAGTCGAGACACGAGAAAACCAACAAAGTGGTTGTGCGCCAAGCGTAGACTCAGATCAGCCTGGTCATTCGCCCAGTTTGATCAGAGTCTTCGCTATCCGCGTGGAGGTAGGTTAGACCCCTAGCTACCCTTTAAGCGCGGAGGGAAGAGTCTGATCAGACTTGCCCAGGCTGATCTGAGTCTGCATTGGGCGTACAGCCACTTTGTTGGTTTTCTCGTGTCGCGGCTCATTTACGTTTGTCTATCCAGTCCGTAGTCTTCCCTTGTCCTATATCTGGGAGACGGCTGGATATGATCTTAAGGTGGACGAATACGGAACGACTCTGTTCTTACTTATTTAAAAAACAAAACAGAGTTATTGTTCATCATCAAATCGATTAACTGTGGAGTATATACAGTTATAATACACACTAACAATGTCTACCGTAAAGATCCTAAGTTTTCGGGCAGATAGGTCTGTAAAAACAGTGGAACCCGAGATCAGCCTGTTCCTTACGAACCAGAATGATCAAGATCTTCACAGTTTCCATTCCATCTGCGCATTTTTATCGACATTACTCTATAGTAGAACCGTATAACAGGAAAATAAATAACAGGGCAAGGACCGGCTGTGCTTGCAGCAGGTGCAGAATTTGGGCAGTCTGTTTTGGGGATATTTTGAACTTAAACATTGTTTTTCTAGGAAACGAAACGGTGAAATGTTTTTTTTTTATTTTTTTTTTTTTTTTATTCTTTAACATACGATGTAAGTTGTACTAAAATGATATGCATAAGCATGCCACATCGATTGAATATATTTTCATGACGTTTTTCATGAAATTCAATTTTCTTGCATTTTTTTAAAGGATGTAAAAATACACTTATTAACAAGAAAACTGCATTTTTTTGTTATCAGTTTGTTTCAAATATCCGATATTACAGATTGTATGATTTGCTGAAATGAAAGTGCGTTCATGTGCTAGAGATATGAATTTTAATGGAAAATGTGTAAAATGTGCTAGAGATATGAATTTTAATGGAAAATGTGTAAAAAAAAGTATGTAGAAATACAAAATATTGTTTTCAGGAAAACAAAACGGTGAAAATTGTTTTTTTCTTACCCAAATGTTTAATAGCTCTTTGGGTTATTTAGACGGTATAATGGTTTGAATGCCCCGCCAATATTTGTATTCAGTATCGGTCTACCTTAAGAAGTAACTCTGAAGGTCAGTCGATAAGTCCTTAGTAATCAATACTTGAAGCAAAGAAAGACATAGCTTTGTTTTTTGAAACAATAACAGTTGTCTCCCCTTCTCCCCCGTATCGCTTCTCATGCTATCCCACACCTAGCCCACCTCGAATTCCAGCTGTCATATCAAAGTTTCGGTAATAACTGGAGAGTTTTGTAAAGTCAGATATTTAGAGTAAGTTTCAGAAAGAATTATATATTTTGGGTAAGTTTCAGAAAGAATTCTCTGATCTATTTTGAATCATCACCTTGATGTGCGTGCTGATAGCCTGAGAAAAAATAAGATTTTAACAAAGCTTCTATCTCTTGGACAAATTGTTTGAAGTCTACCAAGATATTCCAGTCTGTACTGCATATTATCTTTTATCATGCATCTGCTTCAAAATTCCACCTGATAACAGGGGTATAATAGCGAACACACGAAGTATGTTCGCTTTACTGTATCAGTTTTGGTCCTATATACTTAGGCAGATAAAATGTGTGGTAACGATCATGGTTGCGGCCAACTTGGAGAACCGGAAGTTCGAAAGTTATCGCGAGACTAGTCACGAAACAAGTGCTCTAATCGATTTTTTTACGAGTCCACAAACTTATTTTTGCAATCACTCTATAAAGGAAATGTACATTAAATATTTCTCGCTACAATAATTCTCGTTTTTGTTAATTATGTTCGTAGAAAGGATAGCTCAAACTGTAAACGTTTGGTTCGTCTGCTCGTGACCGGAACTTAGTCCAGACCGGAACTGAGTTCATAGGTAAAACCCCGTACCGTGGCGCGTCATGTGAATTGGAAACGACGGCGCACCCGAGAGCGCACACGAGAGCGCACCAGAGAGCCCACCTAGGTTAGACTGGAGCAGGAATGGTGAGTTTGGTCAGTGTTAACAAGCCATTTGATTAAAAAGTTGATTTCTACGACTAGTTTTAGTAAAATAATCATGACACAGCCTTAACATCTATATTTTAGTCCACTTCAATTATCTTTGGAACTGAATAAATAACAATCAGATACACGAATTCTTTGATTTGCTAATCAAAGCAATCATCATGAGTACAATTTTAAACACCATATGTTTTAATACTCAGAATTACACTAATTATCTAAAGTGTCTCTCAGCTGCGGAATATAAGGACTGCTGAGAGAGGGCAGCAGGACTGACTTCCGATATTATTTTGAAGACGGTTGAATCCATGCCTCTTAATGGTGCAGATCGCTGAGGAAAGTGTGGACTTTCAGATGATTAGTGCACCCAACCACTGTCACAAAGCAGCTTAATATTGTGACAGCAGACCATAATGACACCTTAAGAAGGCGAGCCTACATATGTTTCCATTCTATCTGCATACCGAACAAGTCTGCTATGGTTCTTTCTTAATGTGCACTGCGGTTCTTCTTCGACATTTAAATTCAGACTCTAATCGATACTGGCATGACGTTCAAGCCTTCAAGCCCGTCTTAAGGATTGCAAAACCAGCCGAATAAACCCTATAAGGTGTATTTTATTTTCTTTCTTTTCTTTTTTTTTTTTTTTTTTTTCGTTTTTCATTTCATTCTTTTTCTTAAACTTTTTTTTCTTTATTCTTTCTTTCCTACTATGCATTACTCCAGAGCATGACCCCGTTGCTGATGCCCTTTCCTGCACAATGAGGCTCATGTCGCTCATGGGTACTGGTGGCTTAGCAACATCTTCAAATCAAATCAAATCAGTTAACTGTTCTTAAATCAAGTTATAGGGCTGACCCCAAGTACAGTACAAAACATACAATACATAAAAACATTCGGTACATGCAAGTGATGTATTTTCTTAATGACAGTGTATGGCTTACTTACTATATAATGTTAAAGTGAAACATCTCCAGAGGAAGCAATTCAGGCATCCCATCTCTGTGCCCCCTCCATCTCAATACCAGCTCCCTAAGAAAAGAATTTGCCCCCATTCATTGAATTAAACGCTTTCCCCTACAGAAGACCCACCTGGAAGGGCTATGCCTCCCGATGAAGCAAATAAGAAATCAGAGAGGCTGCCTACTTACGTAAAAGTGGCGAAAAATATTAAGGTGCACCACAGTTAGTTGCACCTGTAGTAGGAGGAGAAAAATCTGTAAAGAAAATTTCGTTGAGCGCCCCGACCGGGAATCGATCTCACAACCTCAAGATTATAAAGCGAGCACACAACTACTAGGCTAAAAGGTCCGGACCAGTTAGACTAGTCAGTTTACACATCACTCATTGGCCTTACTACTACACTCCACCATCCTACCAAAGAACATTTGTATCAAATGTTAAGGAAATGAAATTATAATCCAGGTTCTTTTTAACTCTGCAGCCATTGTTTCGCCCTTGGGCTCCAACGGTAATCACCCTGGTCACAGCACTACTGTAGTAGGAGAAAAATCTGTAAAGAAAATTTCGTCGAGCGACCCCACCAGGAATCGATCTCACGACCCCAAGATTATAAAGCAAGCACACAACCACTAGCCTAGAAGGTCCGAACCAGTTAGACTGATCAGTTATATACTCTATATACCTATATACATATTTACACATAACTAATTGGCCGTACTACTACACTCCATTGAAAAGCTGGTGTTTTTTCACACCTTAACTGTTAAAGTATCTGAATGATAACGATAAGGTTAATGGGAACACCCTCAAGGAAAGCAGGTTGGCAAACCCCGACTCTGTGACTTCAAAACTGGTGCCAACGCCCAAAGGAAAGAATCTGCTCCCTATAGAGCAAATTTCCTCCATTCAGAGTGGACCAAAGCCACCCACCCACACAAATAAAAATGGCCACACTGCCAACTTGAGTGCCAAGGTAAACATGCAAGAAGACACATAAGTTGACTCTCCTTTGTAAAAATGGCAGAAACTTGCGCACACAGTATAGTTGCCTTATTTTAGGGCAGCATGGATATCACACGAGCTGCACCGGTCTCTCAAGGATGTCACCATTACCATTATAGCATGATACAGTTTGCTAATCCAGGTGAGTGCCACTCGGGCCAATTTGACCCAAACTACAATGACAAGGTGGTGCCTAGGGTAGCACTTCACCCCATCAAAGATCTTCAAGGACCGTAAAGAGTGTGTTCGCACAAAGGCAGTGCCTTAATTTCATATTAACATAATGTGTTATCATGTCACTGTAGAACTGCGCTTGCGCGAATGTTATCAGGCGATGCCTTTAGAAGCGATCTCTGAAGACGATTGGCTGTATACTGACGTTGGCCATGATAACAGCGTTCGATTGGTTGAATGACGTCACCGACTCACGTCATAATGCATTCGCGACGTCAGCAAGTTCGAACAAAACTGCGTTTGCTTTTCGCTTGTTTGAGTCTGTTTAAACCTTAAAACCGTCTAATGATATGATAAATAGAATATCATGTAAGTGTCTTTTGATATCAAGGTTATCAGGCTCGACCAGAAACACGTCGGACTGGCTCGGCAAGCCTCGCCATTCCAACGCTGTTTCTGGTCTCGCCTGATAAACTTGATATCAATAGACATAAACATGGTATTCTCTATATATGTTTGAATTTTGTACCAATTTTGGTGAAAAATTCTTAACCCAATGTGAAGCTATGAGTTTAACCTAACTTCTATACTAAAATTGTAAAGGGATACAATTCTGTTACAAATAGAAAACGAACTTTAAGCTCTCGTAATCTTTAAATGTTTTGGTTATGTTCTATCAAAGTACAAACTTAAGTTTCATGAAAATAATTTAACGTCTTTAAAGTTTTAGAGCGGATACGATAGCCGTACTAAATATGACAAAAGGAACATAATAACATAATTCAGTGAAAAGAGGAAGTGAAGTTAGGTTTATTTTTTTTTCTCTGCACATTGTCTAAAGATGCTGTATAATTATTATTTTTTTTTTTTTTGTAATTTACCGCTTTGGAAAGACAGTGGTATTTAAACGATTTTTATCTCTTTTTTCTGCAGCAACCCTCTCTCTAGGCTCTGAAATGGCTCATTGGTTCATCAGATATTTGAGCCGCGACGTGACAAAACCAACAATGTGGTCGTGCGTCCAGCGCAGACTCAGATCAGCCTGGGCTTCCGCCCAGTCTGATCAGAGTCTTTGCTGTCCACATGGAGGTAGCTTAGACTCTTAGCTACCCTTTAAGCGCACTGCAAAGACTTTCATCAGACTGGGCGGATGCCCAGGCTGATCTGAGTCTGCGCTGGGCGCACAACCACATTGTTGGTTTTGTCGTGTCGCGGCTCATATTTAGTTTGTATCGTTTAAATGAGGGCTGATTAGACCTCTCTCGGTTTACTGTATATCTAAATAATGGGAAAGAATATGCAGACCCAGATCGGACTGGTCCTGAAGTAATAGTCTGATTAGGGTCTACACTGTTTGCTGTCCATCTATATAATTGAGCCGCGATACGAGAAAACCAACTAAGTGGTTGTGCGTCCATCCCAGACTCAGATCAGCCCAAGCATCCGCCAAATCTGATCAGAGTCTTTGCTTTGCGCTGAAAGGGTAGCTAAGGGTCTCAGCTAGCTCCTTGCGGACAGCAAAGACTCTGATCTGACTGGGGGGATGCCCAGGCTGATCTGAGTCTTGGCTGGGCGCACATACCACATTGTTGGTTTTCTCGTGTCGCGGCTGATATATATAAATGAGGCACGCGCTACTTCAGATACTAATTACGTAGAACTAAGAGCACCAGACAACCTCACATGCAGGCCAATAGTTGCGGGACCAATATGTGAAACACACCGACTTAGTAATTTGATAGATTTGTTATTACAACCATATTCCAAACATGTCAAAAGCTACATCAAAGATACGACAGATTTCTTATCAAAATTGCCCGCATTAACCAGTCTGGAAACAACCATAGCATCTTTTGATGTTAAAAATCTCTATAGAAACATTCCGCATGTTCTTGGTTTAGAAGCCATAAGTATTGGCTAGAGAAGTATACAAAAGAATCACATACAAGAATAAGCAAAACATTCGTCTTAGATGAAATTTAATTTATTTTAGAAAACAATTACTTTGTTTCAATGACACGTATTTTTTACAGATCAAAGGCACAGCCATGGGAACGAAATTCGCTCCTATATACATAACTCTCGTTCTGGCTTATCTTGAAAAAAAATTATACGTTCAAATTGAAAAAGAGTTCGACTCAGAATTCAGACAATATATAGTGGACAATTTCAAACGAGTCCTAGATGATTGTTTTATTCTTTTTATCAGGTCAAACGATGATTCGGAAAAACTTTATCGAGCTTTGAATGCTTTACACCCCAGTTTAAAATATACACAATGGATAAAAGCATGTCATGAAACCGGTTACCCATTGTAATAAATAATTAAATTTGTGCATCCACGAACTATTTTGTCGATATATCTATAATACTAAATAAACGAAGTAACGCATAAACTGCAAAATTGGTGGCATTTTCAAGCATAATTTCTATACTGGTTCTTTCGCATATTGCTATCATTGATAATTTCGGTTAGCGTGTGTTTTAGTTTCACGTAGATGTAAAGAATTTGGGAATTAAATTCGTCTTTCATTTCAAATTCTCCCAAGTATTTTTCTAGAAACTTCGAATATTGGTCGATTTTTTTGTCAACAATGGGTGCGTTCGAGTGAAAATATCGTGTACTCGAATACACGTTTTAAATTAATCCGGTCGTTTCGGTTCTGCGTCGTTATATCGGCGCGCTGCTTAGCAAGTCCAAATTTAGCAGGTTCTAATGCAAAAATCCGTCCCATGAACGTACGTCATTCCCCATAAATAACGATTTATTTTTGTATTTTTGCTCATATGTCTAAACGGATGAAGAACTAAATAGTCATAGTCCCGACGGCCCTGGCTCGAAACGACCCATTTTCTTCCAGAACGATAGTCAATACGAGTAGCCAATCGAACTCGCCCATTGAAGAATAAAGCTCAACGCACATGGTCTTTCGAAAAGTTGGACGGACACACGGCGCCAATTGTGTGCGGCAATGGTTACGTACCGCTGAGCCACTTGGGGAACGTCGTTAGGAGTATTCAAACTGAACTGAACTTTCGAAAAATGTCTAAGGTTAACACACATGCGCCAGGTAAGAAATGGCATTTTTTCCAGCGAAGCAGACAAATCAATTTCAATGATTCAACGAAGCTAAATAAGCCTTTAGTCTTCAGAGGGCTTGAATATTTTTCCCCAAAACGTTCCAGGACCCATTTTTTCCAGAAAAAAATATCCAGGACAGGTCACATAACCAAGATGGCAAACATTTATTATGGTAAAAAGTTTCAAAAATCTTCTCCCCCAGAACCACGCCGGGCCGCGTAGCGCAATCGGTAGGGCACCTGACTCATAAGTCAGAGGTCCTGGGTTCGAAACCCGGTGTGGCCACATACTTTCGTTTCTCCTTCCGCTGATTCAAGAAGGGCAGTTGTCAGTTACTGGCGAAAGTATGTGCACTTAGTACTGGTTAACCGCTTAGGAGGTCTAAGCCTGCCCAGGAATAGTGTGGTTAGGTTAACTGACCGTCCCGACATGACCTTAGCTGTTTACCGTGGACGTTAAGCATCAAATCAACCAATTCTCCCCCAGAACCACAAATCCTATGATCTTGAAACTTAGCATGTCGCATGAAGGACTCAGAAGCTCAACAAAATTTATATAAATGATGACCCTGGGATGACCTTGATCTGTTTTACGGCAAGGTCAACTTTTGAGTCACTTAGGTTTTTCTATAGGAAAAAGTGAAAAAAGTTGATTTTTTTTTTAGAAACAATGCAGTTTGCTACCTGAAAGTTTGTAGATGCAGACAACTAATTAGGTAAATGAAGCTTTAGTGAGTATTCATGGTAAAGGTCATATCTTCACCTGGGCCTAAGGCAACTCGCTTTTTTTTATATAAACTTGACCATCATGAAATATTTCCGCGCTTGCGTGGGCTCTTTTCTAGTATATATATATATATATATATATATATATATATATATATATATATATATATATATATATATATATATATATATATATTCAGACGCATTACTGCTGCAGTATAATACCAAACTTTTCAGTTTTTAGGATATTTATGGTAATTATTGCAGGTGCCCCTTTTTATATTCTTTACGGTAAGCACGTTGTGAAGCATCTTTTGCTTAAACATACAACATTGTGTCGACGTCGTAATGGTGTCATATCGACGTCGTTTCATCGTCGTTAGGCTACTTGAACCTTCAATTGAGTCAGGATCCTAAATGGCTGCAAACATCAGGCTCGTGGCCACAAAATCTGAAACAACTTTAAACTTTGGTGTAAACAGTATTTTATTCAATATGCTTTACATATATATATACATATGGCAATCTTGTCATAACATGCTAACATACAGTATGAAAAGAATACAGAAGTAAGTCATTGACCTATTTAGAATCTCTCTTCCAAGACTTTAAACTTTAAAAGTGTATCAGTGCAAAGTCGAAACACTAACGTCCTTAAAACGTTGTCTGAGTGTCTGACAAGAGTCTACCGTGATCACATAACACTTTCTGTGTAAAATGAAATTTAAAGTAAAGACTGATCAGTTTGTAAGCAGGCTTAACCGAGTACAATATTCCTTCGGTAATAAGACGGAGATTTTTCCCTGACAAAACAATTCCCCAAAAAACTAGGTGATCTAGATTTTCCGGATTGATCTTATGGAAGTCTACAATTAGAGTGGGTTTTCCAGTCCAAAACGGACTGGAAAACCCCACCTTATATTAGACTTTCATAAGACTGAATGAGGTATTTGGGGTTATTCTGGAGAGGGGAATTCCCGTTCTATAGTCGAATAAATACGATAGTTGCTGTCCCACAAGACTAAGCTTTCTTTTTTCCACAGATTTCACTAATGTCAGCATTGCATGTCTATATAATTGAGCCGCGACACGACAAAACCAACAATGTGGTTATGCGCTCAGCGCAGACTCAGATCAGGCTGGGCATCCGCCCAAGCCGATCAGACTCTTCGCTAAGCGCGTAAAGGGTAGCGAAGGCTCTGAGCTACCTTCATACGGACAGGGAAGACTCTGATCAGACATGGCGGATGCCCAGGCTGATCTGAGTCTGCGCTGGGCGCACAACCACATAATGACATTGTTGTTTTTCTTGTGTCGCGGCTCAATATACTCAGATTGATTCTTAACAAGACAAATGTAGAGTAAAATGCCAAGCCAAATAAAGCCCTATATGGTAAAAATTCCATTAACCGTCTTTTGATGTTTTCATGTTCTGTCGTGTCTGGAAATCCACTCAGAGAAAATTCCTTAATCCTTATTTTAATTATTATGTAATAACGTACCATATTAATTAAATTTTACGACTGTTCTTCTCAGTCCAGTGATAAGATTAAGCATAAATCGGTGTGAGATAAAAAAATAATAATAATAATAAAACAAATAAATAAATAACAGCCATTGCTCTATCAGTGATATCATAATGAGCTTTTTGTGGTATAAATTCATGAAGTGTTTTATCGCGAGGTATCGCTGTAAGTTTCACACAACGGTTTCGACATTGTAAATGACCGCGACTAAACAATTGAAGCAAAAAGCATCCTTGACTTTCACATAAAAAGTGTTTGAAAATTATCCGGTTGATTTAAGTTCGCATCAACTTGAACAAAATGGAAAAAGTACAACGTATGGCCCCATTCACTGCCCCGCTTTTGTTCTACGAAGAACCAGAAAAAGAAACTGTATTTTATGAAGCAGGTTGTCATTTAGAGAAAAAAATATGTTCCCACTATTTTCCCAGCTAAATGATTCGATATATGCACGCCAACCTTTTATCACCAACGTGAGAAACTTGCCACGATAGAATATCTCATGAATTCATAGATCACTGATAGAGCAATTGGCATTGTTCTATCGTAGTTAGATTGAAATATTTTATCCTGGGGTATTGTTGCAAGCCTCATACTACAGTTTCCTCGTTGTAAATGAGCGTGGCTAGCCATCTTTAAACAAATAAAACAACATGGATTTTCACAGAAAACAGTTTTTAATATCGATTTTGGTCATTTTAGATGACATACTCTTTAAAAACAATCCGTAGATTTTACGATACCAGCTGCCAGTCCATTTCCCTTCATTCGTGCGGGCGTTTGCCTGTAAGACATTTTTGGAAATCACGATATGGTAGTGTTATGTTAACTGGCCGCACTCGAAAACAACTTTTTAGTGTTGAAGAGCCATATGACTAAAACAACACCTGCTATAATCTCTCCTACTGTGCCTGATGGTTCCTGCGGTTTTTACGGGCGCCCGTAAAAATAACGGGAAATAGACTGGCAGCTGCTTTTCAGTTATTCTACAGTAGAATCTACGGAAATATTTTACAGTGTACTATGCTATCATTAACCGGCCTAAAATGATTTTAGTTGACAGCTAAAATGACTTACTTTCAATGTCATTAACCTGACTAAAATGGTAAAAGATATTAAAACTACATAATTATGAAGTTGCATGGGAAGCTTCATCACACCTGTTACATTGATAACTGATAAAACACTGAGTTGATGGCGGGCAGGAGGTCATAAAATTCGATGAATTCGCATGTCACAGATTTTCTCCGGTTATACAAGTAGGACTCTACTACGTTTTATTAATTCAAGTTCGTACGATTTCAGCTGAATTTCCCCTGGACAAAAGTGTGCATTGAAAACGCATATTTATGACTTAACTTAACAAGGGTCATGCAAAAAGTTCTGTCACTTATAGAATTCCATTGCTTTCTATCAGGCATATTTAAAAACGTTTCGTTTAACTTAAATACTACTTACACTAGCTAACGAAACCTGCTTATTTTACGCAAATTGGTTTAAAATGAACGTAATATTTCATTTCTTGGACGGACACACGGCGCCAAGTGTGTGCAACTATGGTTACGTACCATTGAGCCACTTGGGTAACGTCGATAGGAGAATTGAACTGAACTGAACTGAAAAATATTTCATTTTGAATTATATATATACCGACCAGTATACATGTCACATACCTACTTTCGTTCTCTTGAACAAATGGATGGAATTTCACCAAACTTGCATGGATACATTATTGGGAGAAGTTTAAGAGCTGATTAGGTTTTGGTGACCTTGGCCTCATTTTCAAGGTCACTAAGGGAAATTGGGTGACAGGTTCTTGATCCCGGGCGTCGGCGTCGGTGTCCCAGGCACAGTTTTCTTGCGTGCGCGATATCTCTTGAACCAATGGATGGAATTTCACCAAACTTTAATGGATACATCATTGGGATAAGTTTAAGAGCTGATTAAGTTTTGGTGACCTTGATCTCATTTTCAATGTCACTGGAGGACTTAGATGACAATTTCTTGTACCCACTATATCTCTTGAACCAATGGATCGAATTTCACCAAACTGGCATGGATACATTACTTGGACAGGTTTAAGAGCTGATTAGGTTTCGGTGACCTTGACCTCATTTTCAAAGTCACTGGAGGACTTAGCTGACAATTTCTTGTACCCATGATATCTCTTGAACCAATGGATAGAATTTCACCCAACTTGCATGGATAAATCATTGAGAAATGTTAAAGAGCTGGTTAGGTTTTGGTGGCCTTGACCTTATTTCAAGGACGCTTGAGGACTTAGATGACACTTTCTTGTACCCACTACCACTACATCTCCTGAACCAATGGATGGAATTTCACTAGACTTGCATGGATACATCATTGGGACAAGTTTAAGAGTTGATCAGATTTTGGTGACCTTGACCTCATTTTCAAGATCACTGGAGGACTTAGATGACAATTTTTTGTATCCCTATATCTTCTGAGCCAATGGATGAAATTTCACCAGACATGTATGGATACTTGGGACAAGTTTAAGCGCTGATTAGAATTTGGTGATCTTGACCTTATTTTCAAGACACTGAAGGTCTTAGATGACATTTTCTTGTTCCCGATATATCTCCTGAGCCAATGGATGGGTTTCATCAAACTTGCATGGATACATCATTGGGACAAGTTTAAGAGCTGATTAGATTTTGGTGACATTGACCTCATGTTCAAGGTCATAGTCATCTATGTAGTGTATCTTTAGAACCAGTGGATGGATTTTCTCGAAACTTGCCTAGATAATTTACTTGTTCAGACTTTTTATTATTCATTAGAGGAGATGAGAAATGGGTTGGTGGGGGACATCAGCTTTTCTCTGAAAAAAATATTGCTAGTAAACAATATTTAAGGCGGACAGGTACTGAATAACCCTGTTGGCTTATTTGTTAAAACAAAACAGAGTTATTGTTCATGGTGAAATCGTTCAGCTGTAGAGTATATACAGTTATAATACACACTAACAATGTCTACCGTAAAGATCTTAAGTTTTCGGGCAGATAGGTCTGTAAAAACAGTGGAAACCGAGATCAGACTGTTTCTAAGGAACCAGAATGACCAGGCTCTTCACAGTTTCAATTCCATCTGTGCATTTTTGTAGGTATTACTCTATGGTAGAACCGGAATAACAGGAAGATATATAGCAGGGCAAGGACCGGCTGTGCTTGCAGAATTTGGGCAGTCAGTTTTGGGGAAATTTTTGAACTTACACATTGTTTTTCTTGGAAACGAAACGGCGAAATGTTTGTTTTTTGTTTTATTCTGTAACAAACAATGTAAAGTTTACTAAAATAATATATATAAACTTGCCCCATTGGTTAAATAAAAATTTTAATGACGTTTTTTCATGAAATTCAATTTTCTTGCATTTTTCAAAACAATGCAAAAATATACTTATTATCAAGATAACGTCTTTTTTTACCAGTTTGTTTCAGATATCCTATATTATAGATTATATAATTTGCAAAAACGAAAGTACATTCATGTGCACGAGAAATGAATTAAATGGAGAATGTGTTAAAAGGTATGTAGAAATACAAAATATTGTTGTTTTAGGAAGAAAAAACGGTGAATTATTATTTTTTCTTATCCACATGTTTCATAACCCTTTGGGTTATTCAGCTGGTATAATGGTTTGGATGCCCCACCAATATTTCTATTCAGTATCATACTACCTTTAACAGAGGAAAAACTGTAATAATTTCATTTTATAGCCTTCTAGAGTTCACATTTTATGAAATCTGATCTGGATCTTCAGTGTCTGTCAGAATGATCCCTCAAGGTTAACACTGTTATATTGCCAAAGCAATTTACAAATGCACACTTTGCTCAGATCTGGGTCTACACCGGCTGTTCCGTCATTTTTTGTCGTTACTGTAACTGAGCTTGTGCGCAAAAGGCTAACAATAGCCTGCTTTAATCTGAGTCTTCGCCGGCTGTTCCAGCAGGGTCATTACGGTAACTAAACTTGTGCGCAGTAGGCTAACAGCACCCATAAGATTTACGCATATCGTCAATTACGTGTATACCAAGACCAGACGTCACATAAAACAGAGTCTGTTCAGGGCATACACTGTTGGCCTTAAATTACAGAAATTCTGAAGAAATATAAAAATCAAATTAAACACCTCTTATATTGGAAATCGAAACTAGAAGAATCTATTTTGCAGTAATTCATTACTCTTAGCTATTCTAACTGAAAAACCGAATTTACAAAGTTCTATACTTTTACAGTTTCTAAATCAGAATGGCACCATTATCTGACCTTTCCGAATAAGTTACTTAATCGGAATTCGATAGAGTCAAACAAACCGTATACATGTATATCATCCCACAATGTTGTCTGCTTCCTTTCTTAACCGATAAGAGAGAAATCACCATTCTAATCTAAATGATGGGCCACCCAAAATCAAGGTTTCTAAATGCAGAGGATACAGGTATGGAGCAGAAACCCTAATGACAGAACGTTTTGCAAAACACACCCATCTATTGTTGACTTTTACTGAGTGATTATTTATAGAAAGCGTTTTATAATCAACATCAATAACAGCAACAGAAATTAGTATTAAACGTATAATTGCTTGTGAGCTAATTAATGGCAACAACCGAAACGTAGTCAGGCTTCTATATACGGCTGATAATTAATCTTACCGGCAATTTCGACTTATCATAGTCTTTTGTCATGTCATGACTCTAGGATCAACAGAAACCCCACACGTGTTCATATATTTCAAGCTTTATAGAAATCCCTGGAAATGGGGGGCTGGTGTAATCGGATGTAATTAATAGTGAGCAGCTGTATGCACGGACACAAACTAGTGAAGCAGAAGCAGAAATTGCTTGAATTGGTGTCGAGGTTACAGTGATATCATTAGGAATCATAGACTCTAAAATATATTGGTATCTGTAGATCCAGCTCATATCAAGGCCAGCCTTGGTAACATATTTTCATGCCAGTGTCGGGATGCATGCACTGATGAAGCGAAGTGGAGATAGGTACATCGTTCAAAATATGTAGTATGTGTATTTATTCAATCTGTTGTAAATACAAAGTAAGTGTCCGTGGAGTAATTCCGCAACTGAGATTTTATTTTTGCAATTTTGAGAATCTAGGCTCCAAAAGTGTACCATACTAAAATGAGCCAATTCTTCTGATGTTTTCAGGGAATGGCGCTTTGTTTAACTTTATTTATGTCTATTCAATTCTTCGTATAACAGATATATATATAGAGAGGATCTTACATGAGTGCTCATGTATTATTGAATTTAATAAACGAATTGGGGGAAAAGATAAGATGCGAGGCTATGCCGAGCATCATCGGTTTTCCCAAACGAGTTTAATAAATTCAATAATACAGGAGCACGAATTCAAGATTCCTTTTATCATATGACACTAAAATAGCATTGCATAAGCAAATTTTGCTTTAAAACGTCACGATCTCGCCATTAGAAAACGTGACGTGCTTTTTGACGTCAACGCACAACGTTACGACGTAATTAGCATATTTAATCCACTAGTTGATTATCGTTTTTAATGCATGGCTTTATTACACTCTCAGATGCATGCCATATGATAAATAACAGATATAGCATTTGCTAAGCTGTATACGCTTCCTAGCGCCGGATTAAGCAGTACTCGATTTTTAAAGTTACAAGAATTAGCTCAATGATCCCCGAACAAATAATGATAATAAAAAAATTCTGCACTATGGCCAGGTTCAGCCATATTCTCGAAATAGCAAACTTTGTATTTCAAACTGTTCTTATATATCTAAGAATATAGTTTTGACACATTCCTTAATTCTCCTAGAATTTTAACTTGTTATCTCAAACTACAGGTATCTCTTTTGAGATATCGGTAATTCTAGACTGTATTGAGAGATAGCCATCACACAGTTCTCACCACTACCTATGGTGAAGTGAAGTCAAATAAATCTACGAAGATTGGCCTTGGAAATAAAGAGCTCACAAAAGAGAGAAAATTGGAGTCACAGTTTTAATGAGACTCTTCATTTGACATCAATGGGCCGTATTCATAAAGCCACTTAAGTCGTTGCTATGCTGTTGCTAAGGCTAAATATCTATAAAGGAGATTCCCTACAACTGTGAAATTTGGTCTGGAGGAACAGTCTTTGTAAGACTGTTCCTCCAGAGCAAATTCATAGTTGTAGGGAATCTCCATCAAAGAAATTTAGCCTTAGCAACAGCATAGAAACCACTTAAGTCGTTTTATGAATACGGCCTCTGGAGTCCTGGTAGCTCAATGTGTCAAGGGCTGGACAGCTGATCCAGTGGTCCTAGATCGATTCCCGGAGGCGGAAAGTTTTTTAATCATAAACGGGGATACCATTGCGCACAACATTTCATTGTCACCCTTCCATCATCCTGATATGACTGAAATACAGTTGAAAAGGACGTAAAATCGCAAGTCATCCGGCCACGATATGACAGCCAGTTTTCTGCGAATTCAATACAGATTCAGAGCTTTTGATACCAAGCGCTTAGTTCTTAATGAATCAAAACATCTTCAAAACGCAACTGATCACTCTTTATTTTGAATTTGGATTCCGCGCTTTGCAAATTTGTTTAAACATTTCCTTGAGTGCGTCTCGAAATTCGGCACTTTGCACAGTATAGATCCATGGATTAAATAAAGAGTTGTTAAAAACTAGCCACATCATGCCTTGTCTGACAAAACGTGGAAAAACCCTTGAGGGCATAACAGCCTCTACTACACTTATAATGACCGCTGGCCACGTGGTAATGTTAATCCCTATAAGAATAACTCCAATCAGTATAAGGCACTGTCGTTGAATATCTTTGTTTGCTCTTCTGTAAATATTGCTTTCTTTTATCGTTGTAGCTTTAGATTTGTCTAGAGCGTCCCGCCGACGAGGTTTTGAATATGTGATAGTTTTGTCTAATATACATTCAGCATCATGTCCAAGTTGTCTTTCATTTTTAGACTGGCAGCCACGAAAGTTACGCCTGGAATGATTAAAAGTTACCAATTCCTTGTGTATACTTTGATCGCAACTTGAGGTTATGCATTTTATGCAAACTCTTGTATCAGAAGTAGTGTCTAATATTTCTTGAATCTCGTATTCATCCCTTTTTCTGTCTTTTGATTCTAAGCCATAGCACGTTCTGGTCGTTAGGACGGATTTACATCGTTTACATCGCTTGTGGGCAGGTATTGTATTTTTGTTCACTATGTTACGCCTTAATTTTGCAAAAGTAACGCAGTAAAATATGTTTACAATTGCTAGTGGTAAAAGCAGGCCACAACCAAAGTAAGCGTAAACTTTTCGAGAATTTTCGCCAAAAAGGCCTGACAAGGTACATCCACTATTACCCAAGCCTTCTTGAGACCAGATTACAAAAGGAATGCAACAGTATAAAGAGCAAAAAGTTAAAATCGCAACAATTTGATAAACCGACATTTTTGTCTTCCATCCGATCCGAAGTCTGTCAACACACACCGTGAAAATAAATCTGTAAATACAAATGCTTAAAACATTATAAAGCATTGATAACTGAGAAATTATTACAATAACAAGCAGAATACAGCAATTTGTAAGATTCGTTCTAAATGTAGCGTATTGTATAAAAGTGCAGAGCATCATTGCAACGCCACATAATATATCATTTAGCGTTAAACACACCAGTAAAAGCCAAAATTCTTGCTTATAGAATTTATTCCTATTCCAGAAAAGGCACATTAAAACTATTAAATTTTCCAATAAAATCGCCGCCGAATTAATTCTTGCACCGATTAAATACTTCACATGAATCGTAACAAACTCGTCTGTTGTATTGTTAGACATCAGTAGCAAATAGCCACTTGTCTTTTACAAGAATCTCTACAAAATACATCAGAAGTCAGGTTATCATGACAGACGAATTCTTATTAATACTGTTGCCATGGAAATAGAAAAAAAAAACTTAAATAAAGCTTTAAACGAGAACAGACATAAAATACTATAGCAAGTTAAAACTTTCAGTCTGAAAATTAATTATACTAGTAAGTTCCATAGCCCTTTCAAGGCTCATGCGTCTCATGTCGTATCAATAGAAGCCGCACAATTGAACAGTCTCTTCCGATGCCAGAGAACAGAAAGCAAGATGTTTCAAATATTCAAATCAATACATACATGACAATTCTATTCACAAATACAGATTATTTTATTGGTTCTCTTTTCAGTTATAAAATAACATAAACATCAACGCTCCACGCCCTATGGCCCAATTTCACGCCGCTGTTTTCTTGTGTGTTCAATCTAGAGTTGAGCAGCGTCACACAAAAACTTAGCTTTACGTAACAACGAACAGCCAATGCACAACCTAGTCTGTGAATCCTGCAATCTTGTTAGAACCTTCATTCTGTGCCTGAAGATTCCTCAGGGTCCAAACATGGTGTATGCGAATAGCAAAGGCTCTGAACAGACTGCGCGGATGCGCGGTCTGGTCTGAACATTTGCTTTTCACATTTGCATTAAATCCTTTTTGCGTGTTACAACTAAAACTACAATGCCGGAAGCCTCAGACGGTGCATAGCATCTTTCAAGTATCGAATGGAAGCTAGTTACATGTACTTTAAAGTCTCCATTGTTCTGTTAGTGGTATAAATCGTCAAGGCACAGATCATAATTCATTGGATAGTGCTGGAAATATAAGGCAAAATCATTGGACTATGAATAGAGGTTTAGGACAGAGGGTGCTGCAATGGGAACTTTAGCATTCTCCGGGTCCTGCTGTCTGGCCAAGTTTACTGTAATGTTGATCTCAAAGGTACATGTATCACCAACAGTTAAGAAAATTCCTTTAAAAACAGTGTCAGACAGAAAGAGTAGTTGTTTTTTTCCACAAAAATCTGAACATGGTGAAAAAGTGGCCAAAACTGACTCAAAATCAAAGAAACTGGCAAAAAAATCAGTTTGGCGAAAGTAGATGGCGAAAAGAGAAAATCCAAGCGCTAATCCTACAGTCCCACAGCAGTGATTTGTACCGTCCAAGTGAATGACAAAAGTCACATTGCATAGATGCGCAGGCTGACCGACATCCTCGCGATTTGCTTTCGGTTTTACAGAATCGGCGAATGACATTATATCCGAGGTAGCGCGGCTTCTTTTCTAGTTTTATATAATTTTAACTGGGAAGCAAATATTCTTGTGCAGGTGGTAAACAAATCCGTAAGCGTTGAAAAAATTAGCTGCCGATTTCATTCCAAAAGGGATGCAAGGTTATTGCGGATATTCAAGCAACTGTATTGATCAAAGAAAAGAATTTACACATGAGAAAACTAACAAAGTTGAGTATGCGCCGAGGACGGTCTCAGATATCCCTGGGCATCCGCTCATACCGATCAGAGTCTTCGCTTAACGCTAACATGGTAACTGAGAGTCTAAGGTAGCGAAGATTTTGGTCAGGCTGGACGGATGCCCAGTCCGATCCGAGTCTTAACTGGGCTCACATTGCCACTTTGTTGGTTCTGTCGTGTCGAGGCTAATTTGTGCCTTCCTGTTTGCTTCCCAACACGATGAAGCCATTCTCAAAAAGAAAAAAAATGGAATCGACTCTTAAAGGAAAGAATTTGTATAGAGGAGCAGTTTTTCTTCCATTTTGAGGTGACTCCCATTGAGCAGGCAGGAAAACTTAAAATGCTCAGGAAGTCATTCTGACGCTGTTGCGACGTGATGACGCCTTATCGGAGTCAGTATGACGTCGTTTCTACGTTATGTGCCCGCTAAGGTGTACCCATTCCATTAAAAGTTACTGAAGTACATGTAGAGATAAAGGATCGCATGCATTGCTATCACCTGTCGAAAGTAAGAAACACATCTAAAGGAGAGTCGGGTAATTTCGGACAACGGGTAAATTCGGACCGTGACATTGTTTCCTTTACAGTTGGAACGCTTCTCTCCTTCATTTTGTTTTAATCTGAGCTGATGTTTATCAAGCTGTCGACCTTAATTTCCTGTCTAAATTGTGGCTGTCGGGCACGTATTGCTGGTGCTCATACCACGCAAGACCGTTTCCACAGGTGCCATCTTTCATTTTGCAATTTTAAAATGTTCCTAGACGTTATTACTTGAAATTTCACATGCTAAAAGAAGAAATAATGAAGTTTTCGATGGCATGGGTATGCGCATTGGAGAAAGTCCCAACTTTATGAACATTACGTTTTCTGCCGATGCAAGTGTTCGGTAGAATCAAGGTAGATTATTGTACTTTAAGGATAAATATTTTTGCATTACGTGCAGTTTTAGCCCTGAATTTTGTTGAGAAAGCCTCCTTAATACTAGTTAGCAAAGAAATCTTATGTGTGGAATCATTAATTATAGTCAAGGCGTCTAAATACATCTTCGAATAAAGGGAGATTTCGTCAAGAACCATGTTCGCCATTTTAGGGCCTACTTTTTATGTGGAGGGATCCACAATTGTAAATACAAACACTGCTTTTTGAGGATTTGCGTTCCAACTGTTATATGTCGGTTATTTGAACGTAAAACAAAAATAACTGGCCAAACAGTGAAAATCCTGATGAGACGGCTTATGATAAGCCGTCTCATCTGGATTTTCACTGTTTGCAATGGTATGTCCGAGTTTAGCCCCTGTCCGAAGTTACCCGACTCTACCCTATAAAACAAAGGATTATTCAGCAGTCTCAAAATTCATTATTCTGATTTGTCGAGTGGCATTGCTACCATTAGCCGTACATTTTACGTCTGTGTGCACGCGTATGTTTGATTTCTAAAAATCACTCCGAATCATTATAGGACCTGCAAATTTTATTCTCAGCTACATTTTGAATATTTGATGGATTTAATGTCAAATAAATGTTTGCAATGTCCAACTGTTCGGGACAGAGTAACCTTAAAGTATATTAAACCATGATGGATGTCTGATGTAATTATGAATTTAAATGAATAATTTTATTACCTATAAATCTGAATGGGGAAATAGTGACACGTGAATTGCATCGTTTTCTGTCAGTTTGTTAATTTGTTTAACAAAATGAGGTGATACATTTCACCCTTCATTGATGTTTTTATTTTGTTTTGTTTCCGTTCTGTTTCCTATTGTAAATGTGTTTGGGTATTACTTAGGATAAGAAAAAAGGGACTGTAAAATGAATGCTAATACATTGCTTGCGTGTGTACATGTGATGACATGTCTCGTTTCCGTTGTGGTCGGGACACAGTTAGGTACGTAAGTATTATTATTTTATCTTTATCTCGGTCGTCCGTGGATAAGAGCGCTAACTCTAAACTAGAGGACCAATGGTCCTGTAGCTCATCTGACACCTTCTGTCAACAGACACAATTTGTCATTTCGCACATTTGTTACAAATTTGAAACCAGTAGCTTAAAAGGTGTATATATTTTAATGTTAAAATCTCAGTGACCTTGAGCCTAGTTAAAAAATGACCTTGACCTTTGATGACCTTATGTCTTCTTGTATTCATTTAGTTAATCATAATTTCCAATTATTATAGCAAGGCTTAAACAAATTCAAGGAAATCAACTGTTTAAGCATTTTCCCATATAAAAGCATAACATACCAACATACCAAAGTTGACCTTGCCATAAATTAGGTCAAGGTGAATGCGCCGTCATTATTTATACAAACTATGATAGGCCCGAGTCCTCAATGCTACATACCATGCCAGGAGGTCATTGTGCCTTTGATTCTGGAGAAGTAGATTTCTGAAGGAGTTTTACCATATATCGACATGTCTTACACTTGAATGGTTTCTGAGAAATCCACTGCTTTTAAGCATTTTCCAATGCATCAAAATTGACCTTGCCATAAATTAGGTCACAGTCAATGCACCGTCCTGATTTATATTAACTATGATGGGCCCAAGTTCCAAATGCTACATACCATGTTTCAAGGTCTAAGGCCTTTTTGTTCTGGAGAAGAAGATTTTTTAAGGGGGTTTACCATATATGGACATGGCGGCCATCTTGGTCATTTGACCCAGATCCCGGGAACCAACTCTCGTTCCCCCATCCCACTAAAAAACTTCATATGAAATTTTGCTTCAATCCGGGAAGTAGTTTCAGAGGAGAAGATGTTTGAAAATCTTGACAACAGATGGACAGACAAAATGACCTTGAGCTTTAGTGACGATATCGTCATCTGGTCATTCAGTTAATCATACATTCCAAAAATTGTACCTTAGACTTGAATAGGTTCTGAGAAATCTACTGTCTAAGCATTTTCCCATATAAAAGCCTAATATACCATAGTTGACACTGTCATAAATTTTATCAGTTGATTTTGATTGATTGATTTGATGCTTAACGTCTACGGTAAACAGCTGTGGACATGTCGGGACGGTCAGTTAACCTAACCACACTATTCCTGGGCAGGCTTAGACCTCCGAAGCGGTTAACCAGTTCTAAGTGCACATACTTTCGCCAGTAACTGACAACTGCCCTTCTTGAATCAGCGGAAGAAGAAACGAAAGTATGTGGCCAGACCGGGTTTCGAACCCAGGACCCCTGGCTTACGAGTCAGGTGCCCTACCGATTGCGTAACGCGGCCCAGCACAAATTATATCAAGGTCAACGCACGGTCATGGTCAACGCACGATCATCATTTGTATAAACTACGATGGTCCTGAGTGCCCAATGCTATATACCAAGGCCTATGACAAGTTTCAATGTCATAGGCCTTTTGGTTCTGAAGAAGAATATTTTTGAAAGGGTTTTACCATGTATGAGCGTTGTGGCCATCTTGGTCATGTGACCCAGACCCTGGTAACAAACTTTCGTTCCCTTTTTCCACTGAGACTCCATATGAAATTTGGCTTCAATCGGCCTAGTGGTTTCTGAGAAGAAGATGTTTGAAAATCTTGACGACTGACGGGCTGACAGAATGACCTTGACCTTTAGTGACATAATATCTTCAGCAGTTCATTAAGTTGACCATATATACCAAATATTGTACCTGAGACTTAAATAGTTTTCAAGAAATACACTGTTTAAGCGTTTTCCCATATAAAAGCCTAGGGTACGGAAGTTTACCGTGAAATGAATTAGGTCAAGGTCATTGTACTGGCATCATTTGTACAAACTATGATGGGTCCGAATGCCCAATGCTGCATACCAAGTTTCAAGGTCATAGGCCTTTTGGTTCTGGCGAAGAAGATTTTTGAAGGGTTTTTACAATAATATTGTGACAGTGCCTGCGATTTTGAGTCTTGTGGAGGTGCGACGTTGATGTCACGAAACGTGAAATGAAAGTGACGTCATAAAATTTGCGCGTAATGTTAATTGTATTTCCGTGCATTTACTAATAAATTTCAAAGCGTCACCTGAAAAGAGTTATTCAACATTTCTATCGGCGTGTTTAATTTTCTTTATCTACACTCTTTAAAGAATGTACGCATTATAGATCTTTGAAAAGAAATGACACGAACCAGAGTTATAAAAGTTCATCCAGCCAGTATGTAAATTGTATACAATCAGTGAAAAGAAACCAAAAATCGGTTGAGTGTGAATTTCGTTTGCTTTTGCAGTAAACCTTAGCGTTATTTCTCTGTGCTTCTCAAAATATATTCTGGGAACCCTTATAAATATGAAAATGCCAAAAACAAAATTTCCAATTTTCGCTCCATAAGGCTCGAAATGCCAGGCACTGTCACATATATGGGCGTGGCGGCCATCTTGGCCACGTGACCTGAATAGCCCGAACAAACTTTCGTTCTCCTAACCTAGGTATGCTCCATATGATATGTGGCTTCGATCGGCCCAGTGGTTTCAGATGAGAAGATATTTGAACATCTTGACGACGGACGGGCTGACATAATTACCTTGACCTTTAGTGACATTATATCTTCATCTGTTCATTTCGCTGACCATATGTACCAAATATTGTACCTTAGACTTAAATAGTTTCTGAGAAATCTACTCTTTAAGCGTTTTCCCATATAAAAGCCAGTTGGCCATGTCATAAATAAGCTCAAGGTCACCACAAGGTCATTATTTGTACAAACTATGATGGGCCCGAATGCCCATGCTACATACCAAGTTTCCATGTCATATGCCTTTTGGTTCTAGAGAAGAAGATTTTTTGAAGGGTTTTTACCATATATGGACATTGTGGCCATCCTAGTCATGTGACCCGGATAACCCGAACAAACTTTCGTTCCCCCAACCTAGGTAGGCTCCATATGAAATTTGTTTTCAATCTGCCCAGTGGTTTCAGAGGAGAAGATGTTCTAAAATCTTGACGACGGACTGGCTGACAGAATGACCTTGACCCTTAGTGACATCATACTTTCAGCTGTTCGTTTAGTTGACCATATATACACCAAATAATATACTACAAATAATGTACCTTAAACTTAAATAGTTTCTAAGAATTCCACTGTTTAAGCGTTTTCCTATATAAAAGCCTAAGGTTATGAAGTTGACCGTGTCATAAATTAGCCCAAGGTTATGCATTGGCATCATTTGTAGAAACTATGATTGGCCCGAATGCCCGATGCTACATGTACATACCAAGTTTCAAGGTCATAGGCCTTTTGGTTCTTGAGAAGAAGATTTTTGAAGGGTTTTACCATATATGGGCGTGGCGGTCATCTTGGTCACCTGACCCGGATACCCCGAACAAACTTTCGTTCCCCCAACCTAGGTAGGCTCCATATGTACATGTAATATGGCTTCAATCGGCCCAGTGGTTTCAGAGGAGAAGATGTTTGAAAATATTGACAGACGACGGACGGACGACGGATGCCTGGCTATACTATAAGCACACTTATTAGCCTAAAGGCTCAGGTGTGCTAATAAATTTACGTATACGTATGTGACATACGTATGACTCCAGGTTTTATGCTGAAAAGTCTTGGCTATGTTCAACACATAACACACCAAAGGCCCAGATTAAGCCCTTACAATTCTCCTGCATTATAAAGGGATATAGATGGTACGTAATGGACACGATCCAGGGTGGATGATTATTTGCTTTCTTGCGTCATTTTATGCGTCATTCTGAACAAGGAAACCCCGGGAGTACTTCACGATTTAGTTAATAATTTCATTGTTGCTGTATGCATTCTTAGACGATATTTGCGATTTTATCGTGAATTTTATAGTTTTTGTATTTAAGCTCCCCCCCCCCCCCTATCGAAACCGAAGGTAGCCTGTGGCACATGAATGATATTGTTGCTCCAAAACTGGGAGGTGGGGGAGGTCTAAACGTGAAAACAAGTAAACTCTCGGTAAAAACAAGAACATAGTTTCAAAGACTTAGGAGCACACAATCACAGCGCTTTATTCTGTAAAACTGCATTTGTCAACAAAAAACTTATCTTGAAAACAGAAAATATAACCGTGAAGCAATCGTTGTACTGGAATTTCCAGTATCGCCTGTGACGTGAAAACTACATGATCATCCTACCTGCGATCGGACGAAAGAAACTTGTCCTTTCTAAGACTCCACCGGGGACATTTTTAAAATGTCTCATTTAAAGTTCTTGAATTTCAAAATCAGGTGTTTTCATCGATGTTGCTTTGTATCCCCGTTGGTAACAAATTATTCTCGATCGGGCAGCAATTTGGCCAATGGCTGATTGCAACATTAATACTGCAAGCTGTTTAAAATGAATTGCTCTAAAGCAATGAGGCAGGAAAAGCTGAAACACTGCCTTAACGCGATTTGGTTAAGTTTTTTTGCGGGGTTGGGAGGGGGAAAATCCGTACTTAATTTTGGCGAGTTTTGCAACTTGACCTTTCTATGTGTATTACATGGGCCATCGATTTGCCTTGTAAAACTATGCTCAACGCTACTTCTTGGAGTTGCATCATACACCAAATGATGGTATAGCTTAATACTATGACAGATTTCAGTGTCAACATTAATTTATCGCCTATAATTATTATAATTTATGATCATTACCATCATAGTAATTGTCATAACTTGTCTTTAATATTATCTTATTTTTATAATTTCTATTTAAGAAATAGATCAGCTCTAGCAGTGAATTGTTGAATAATAATTCACTGTTTGGAGTTCAGTTGTAAAGTAGATCATATCACGAGCGCGGAGCGCGAGTGATATATCTACTTACAATTGACCGACAAACAGTGAATTATTACTCACCAATTCAATGCCAGAGCTGAACTATTTCGATTCTAACACTCAAAAACGCTGAAAAAGTATTCTTTTCGTTCAAACTCTCCATACCTCTCTGCCGGCGCGTTCATGCTCCCGCCAATATTGTTAACTGTATCAAAGGTAAATGTATATATTTATGGAGGTTTTAGAATGAAAAAGAGACGTTGCACCGTCTAACGTCTCAAAACGTCACAAAATTACGTCAGGAATCGCAGTGACGTCAGCAATTAGACCCACGCGCTCCGTAGCAGTGAATTGTTGCAGAATAAAACACGGAAACTTTCCATTGCTTCTATAGGCGCACTGTGTTAGAATTTTATTCTTTTCCTTACAAAGGACCTCTGACGGTTGTAATGTTAATTTGCCTATAAAATCAGTCAAAATTAAATTTTTGATATACCCAAGAATTTCTCTTGCAATTTGTTGTTCTCAACTTCCCCTAACTGACTATAAATTTAATTTCTGATTTTTTAGCACATAGACTTCAGTTTTTGGTGGAAAAAGCCAAATTCTATCATTTAACGTAAAGGAAACAGGAAAAGTTTTTTAAAGATACTTTCCCCTCCGTGCCTCAGCTAGCCACTTCGCATGTATGTGTATACTATCATAATACACATTATATAAGAGTGACTTGCTGAGGCACGGGGGGGGGGGGGGGGGGGGGGGAAGATAGTCTACAGCTGAAAAACTGAAAAAGTGGGTGGGGTACTTACACCCTTTATATCAGATTCTATAAATTGGCTAAAGTCCTTATTATTGAAAAGATACTGTTTAATATCAGTAATAGTAGTGTGTATGTCAGTTTAAGCATAGTCATCAATTAAAATTTCGATATATTAGAAAACCAAAAAAATGGACTTATTTTCAGAGACTGAAAAAATCACGTACCCCTCTTGATAAAATCGGTTTAAGTTAGTCTAGAGGCATGCTAATTTTTCAAAATCACTCTTAAAATGTCTTTACAGTACAGAAGTCTACATATTAATGCCATATAATTCAACTTTTGCTGCCCAAGGAAGGTGCAATAATTTGTCGAAAAATAGGCAAATTTGCATTGATACTGTCAGAGGTCCTTTACATACACATTTGCTCCTGGTATCTATTACAATCAAAGGGCCAATAGCCCTGAAATGACAGATTCTATCCGAATAAAGTCATGCTACGTCGGCTCAAAATAATTTCAAACTGCAGCCCTGTTGCTTGTATATGGTACACTTCAAACATGTAAATAAGCCATTTAGCGTAAATCACTTCATGCACCTGCCAAAATTCTATCTCTTGTACACAAGTAATTTCTGAATGCTGACAACGGTTACTGCTTTTCACTGACTTTTAAGCATTCAGTGTTTGCGGTATTTCGCATTACCTATAGACCGCGAGGGTGTCCATTCCAATGTTTACAACATGGCAATTCTGTAAATAGCCACCGATAAACACAAAATTACCTTGTAATATCCGATACAGATCAACTTTTGTTTACTGTCGTGTCAATGCACTTTTAATTTTGGACCAAACCTTGAAATAGGTTGAGCAGCTTGTCACGGAGAATCTCGGCTCTTTCCGTATTAGTCAGAACACCTTTATGTATTACCATTTACAAAGATTTCGATACATTCCAGTGTGGTCCAGAGGTTCAGCTTGCAGAATCAGAGTAGCGGTAGCCAACCATTGGACTAAATATTACAAGACAGTGGTTCGAATCCCTTTTTTTGTCGATTTTACTTTTTTCTTTTTATTTCTTTACATTTCTTTTTTTAGAATTTTATTTCATTTTGATTTCTCCACGTCTAGAATGAATTCCTTGGTATGACTTTATGCGAAACAACACACAATAGCTAGGGTTTATAATAATGCATAAGGGTTATCTTGTCATGATCAAATATGAATGTATTCATACCAAATTTAGTGCGACAGACGCGCGTTTCTGTTTTTCAGTGTCGCTAGCCCCCAAACGTTTGAAAGAAAGATGATGGGCAGGGGTGGGCAGGCACCAAACATCCCTCTCGGAGCTACACTTACTGTCGTATTCCGCAAGACACATTCGCTTCAGACGTCTATGTATTAACTCGCAAGCGGTGGCGTCTCCATCGAGCCACCTTAACCCCTGCGTCTGAATGGATGACATGGCGGCTTTACAGTCTATTCAACAATATTTTAGTCATACCAGGACGATGCAAGGGTGATTATGAAGGCCATTGTGCAATAAAGCACCGGTTAGAATCAAACAGAGCCTTGCCTCCATCTGGACTCGAACCCGCCGCGACCCCATGATCCAAAGTCGGGAGCGCTATTCATTTGGCTACGCGGACGCTTCAGCATTAACTGCAAACACAACGCTCAACTGTGACAAAGCTGAATCTCTAAGCTAGGGAAAGCATTGAGTTTGTCATTTTTAGCAGTGGAATTGGGTGCGGTCGGGCGATAGTGCCGGGTAACTTTCAGTGCCGAACGTCCTTCTAATGTGGACAATAGTAGGGGAAGGGCCTTCTGTACTTGCAGCAGGTACGGGTGGGGTTGTTTGGGCTATTTTTCTTTCCTCTCATGTCTTTTTTCTTTCTCCTCTCTCTCGCTGGCAGACGGCTCAATATAGACTGAAAACTGTCCCAACGAGCCGTTAAACCCACCCACCCAACCAACCAAGCAACCAACATTTTAATTTTTTAAAGAGTAACTACACTTCAGGAACTGACTGAATCAGATCCCAAACCGACTTTTCTGCTTAGTCTAATCAGCAGTATCCTGGTCAGGCTGCATGCTGCGTTGAGACTGTTTTTCGCTCCTTCTCTGTTGGATATGCATGTTCATGAGTCTTCCGAAAAAGAGAATATAGCATAAATTTCTCAGTGCCAATGGGACCCATAAACAGTTAAAATTTGTATCATCATGCTTTATCGGGAGAAAAAAAATACCCACGCCCCGCCCCATCAGCTGGGAAAACACTGACCCAACAGGTATGCCCATGCAAAATATGCGTTACACATACAGTGTTTATCGCTTTACCCACATCGCCACGGCGGACAGTGTAATCTCTGGCATTATAACTCAATAGTTATACCTTACACTATGCTGACGGATAATGACGAGTGCTTTCGGGTATATTACGGAGAAGGGTGGATGTTTGTTGTGCTACAGGTATAGTCGTGGTTACCTAATTACGAGGCTCGAATGGAATCGGCGACCTTTTGACACGACAGGCTAGAAATTTTATTTATAGATATGGATACATGTAAACCTACATTACATTCTCTGCAATTATTTATGTGCTCGGAATACTGTTTAGGCAAGTTTACAACTGTAAAACAGGTTTTTTTTAGTTCTTTTTTTTTAAGCGGCAGCTAATTTATTTTAAATGAAAGAGACAGATGAGCTTAAAGGGGGCGAATACGGTAATTGGCGGATTGATTTGTATTCGTTATTGACCGCTGATGTCATAGGTTGGATTCTTATCACTTTACAGAACTACACATTGACCGCTGATGTCATAGGTTGGATTCTTATCACTTTACAGAACTACACATTAAATAATTATACCTGCACAAGAATACGTTAATATATAAGTTCTCATTTAACTTCGTACAAAACTTATTTTCAATTCCAAAGGTTTTCTTAGCGAAATGAACTTACGATCACTTCATTTCTGAGCGGAAGAATACAGCTGTGAAAGCCACTTTCCAAAATACGCTTGTGTCAGCATTGAATGACTGATAGCATCAGTCATTAAAAACTGACGTATAATCCAGTCTGATTTTCTTATTATTATACAATCACAAGGATTATTTGAAGAAATTTATAGAAAAACAGATTAACATTTCTATATATTCCGTTTTTCACGCTGTGCCATCAACATCATACTAGCTTACACACGGGTATGCATCTTTGAGTCTGCGTCAAACCAGCGTTGATTCGACGTAACGTCGCCAAATTGACGTTCACTTGGTGATGATACAACGTGCGAGCCAGATTGGTTACATCGACTTCACGCTTTGGAACGCATGAGGGGCGTTCGAACAATTTTGCAAATGGCCTCATAGCTTTGTTTAGGGAGATGCTGGGTACAAATGCTATGCATATACTGGAAGCACTACCTTTGGCCTTTACAATGATACATGTACCAACCACTTTAAAAAGGCACTTTTTCTTACTAACTTACAATGCATTTTATCAGGCCCCAGTCATACCACTGGGCTAATTTGACATATAAAATCTTTTCAGTGTTAGGTCCTTAATTCGAATATCGTTGTAAATACAATATATTTCTTTGTAAACAGCATGTCCATCGTTGCCTACATTATCCATACAAAAGTTAGAAGGATGGCAACTGTTATCGATTCATTCCTTGCAAAGCAATGCACAGTTCCTATGACGCTATTGAAGTCGATGTCAACGTCATTTTTGAAAAATTGTAGCGGTTTCATGTTTTGCATTAATTTGAATTTATTGACTTTAGTTGATCCATGAAAAGGCTCTTGCTGACAAGATTCCGAATACTTATAGACTTATTTTCATAAAAGAATCATAATAACTTTAGTTGAAAGGGAGAATTTTCTAGAACATGAAATACGGATAATAGATATTTTACGGGACAGTGCGGAACCTAGATAAATAAAATTTCCGCAATATTTACAGGACAATATTGTCTGGGCATTGTCTTTAAGTAGCAAAGATTAAAAAAATCAGACTGCTCATATATGAATTACGGCATACTTTAAGTAGCAAAGATTAAACAAAAAAGTCAGACTGTTCATATATGAATTACGGCATATATGAAGTACGGCATACTAAAGTAGAATTCTGCAATGCCTCTAGGGTAAACCTCTTTCAAAGAAGTTTAAAACACGTCCTTTAAGAAAAATATAGTTACGTTTCTAAATTTCTTTAGGTATAACCTAGCTTTACGTGTTTTCTGTCTTGATGGTGGTTACAAAGAAGTTACACCACTTTCAAAACTTTTCAAACGCCCCTTGTACGTGTGACTTTTTTAAAGATTAATAAAAATGTGTGAAAAGTAGTTTATGGATATGAATGCAAATCGACCTGTTTGTGGTATTTGATAGTTTTGTAAAGGCATCTATAGGCTTTAGCTTGCTGCCTAATCCCAATGAATTCATATACTGCATTATCAAATAATTACATGTTTACATGGAAAAAATATTGTTTATACAATCCAAAACATTAATTCTTTGATATTGCCTTATTTCTTAAAAATTGGTTCATGGATTTGCATCACATGTGCAATAATATTTCAGTATGTCACTACGATTGACCTGATATTATTTGTACACCTATTCAATTTCAGTCTACAATATTTATATGTCATTTCATCTTAATTGATAGTTCCGAAAACCTTGCCTACTTAAACAGGTATACATACCTCCATTAACTGTAACGTAAAATCACGGAATTACGTAAGACGTCGACATTGAACCACATGCGAGTTTGTTTGTGAGACTACGTTACGTGCTAAGATGTTCGTTGCATTAGTCAGATAATTATACAGTATCAGGTGACTTTGAATGGCATTCTGTTTCTGGCTCGGAACTGTATTGTGCATCATACTTAGATGGTTTGCATTTCTACTTTTTCGAGTTTATTTTGACAGTCCGTGTAGCTGGTGTTGAGTGCCGTGTGGCGGCTCTAAAACGTCTCCCCGCTGTGCAGATTATTTACTTTCTGATTCTTCGCATTTAGCGTCAATCTGCAAATAGACTTCTATTTAGGTCGGTGCTGCAGATCGTTGACCGTGTCGCATGCTACATTTCTACTTCAATGAAACCGTGTGTGCTATTGTCTTTTCTTTGGAGAATCCCTTGCTTCCAAAGGATCTGGCTTTCAGAGTTTACTTGGGTCGCGACACGACAAAACTGAAAAAATTCCACCCAGTCTGAGAGTTTTCGCTGTGCGCTTAAAGGTTAGCTAAGGGTTTAAGTTACCTCCTTGCCGACAGTGAAGACTCTGATAATACTTGGTGGATGATCAGGTTGATATGAGTCTTCGCTCGGAGCACATGCCACCTTGTTCGTTTTGTCGTGGCGCGGCTCATTTCTGTTTCAGTGATTGACGCTCTACTACCTATAGGTCACTGTGAACTTTATTCCATCACAGGGTATAATCGATTCCGCCAATTTTCGCTTCCTCCAGAGACTGTACATCATATTTGGCTTCCACCGAGACTGTCTGCGATCTATTGCTTCCTGCCGTGACTTCTGTACATGATAAATGACTTCCTGCAGAGACTGTCCGCGTGATTCTGCTTCCTGCCGAGGCTCTCGGCAGGAAGCAGAGTCACGCGGACAGTCTCGGCAGAAAGCCTTTTTACGAGGACAGTAGTCTCTGCAGGAAGCAAGAGTTCGCCGACAGTCTCGGCGGAAGCCAATATGACGGACAGTATCTGCAGGAAGCGAAAATTGGCGGAATCGATTATACCCTGTGCCCATAGTCAAGAGAGTCTGTACTACAGAGCGGGGCCGGAATCGACATTTCAGTATAAATTCAATCAACTCAAGTCAGCTGTTTTCGTTTTTATGCTGAATTCGTTGCTTTCAACTGAGCAGCAACGCCACAAAAACTAACAAAGTGACATTTGCGCCCAGCAAAGACTCGGATCAGCCTGGGCTGCCGAAAGGTCTGATCAGAGTCTTCACTGTATGCTTAATGGGTAGCTAAGAGTCTTAGCTAGCTACATGCGGAATGAAGACTCCGATCAGAATGCGGATGCCCAGGCTGATATGAGTCTTCGCTGGGCGCACATGTCACCCTGTTGGTTTTGTCGTATCGCGGCTCAACTTGCTTTTCGAACCGTGAGTGAGTGAGTGAACTCGGGTTTAACGTCCCACCAACAACGAGGTCATATGGAGACGGGACCTCGGTTTAAAGTCTCATCCGAAAGACCGGAGAAGCGGGGGATCGAACCTGCGACCCCTGGATTGGTAGTCTGGAGTGTTATCCACTACGCTACAGCCGCTCCTTTTTCGAACCGTATTTATCTTCACTGCATTTGATGTTAGGTGCTCCCACGAATGGAACCAAGAATATTACCAGCAATAATACTTTTATGGTTTTTATACATAAACATGTACATTTGTATATTTTTTCTTTCTTTTCCAAAAGGGCTACAAAGAATTGATGCATCGGATTCACTTTGGGTTCCACAGATCAACTTAAACGCCAGGATAAATGCGGCTCCTCTCTTTGCGTCTCCTTTGGGATATCCTTACATCACCTCTTCTGGATTCCCTTACACGACATTATCTGGATACCCTTTTACCGAGTTGACTGGATATCCTTTCACCGACTCTTCAGGATACCCTTTTGTTACATCAACATCATCAGGATATCCTTACGTCACCTCGTCTGGCTATCCGTTCACCGGCTCGTCTGGATACCCATACACCACCTCGTCTGTATAACCTTACACCACATCGTCTGGATATCCTTACACCACCTCGTCTGGATATCCTTACACCACATCCTCGGGATATCCTTTCACAACCTCTTCAGGAGTTCCTATTATTTAACTTGAAGGCCAACTGGGTGTGTGATGAATCTGTGGATTAACTAAAAGTATCAAGGAGCAGACGACAAAAAATATTCCGCAAAAAATAAAAAAAAAATGCTTTGTCCAAGACATTTCGTACTAAGAATTCAAAGACTAGAGGGCAAACAGTGAAGATCTAGATGAGGCGGCTCATTATGATTTCGTCGCTGGGGTTTAAAGAGTTTTAAAAATCCTAAAAGAAAAGTGCCAAGAGGGACTTCCTGTTATTTTTTTTTACCTACAGACACTATGTTTTGCTTTATTGTTTGAACATAAAGGATTAATCTGTTTAATTTACGAAGTTAAACTTACATGTACATGTACTTGGAAATTTTGTAGAACCCATTTAATTAAATGCAACGTGTCCGTAGAATATTTCCCAGTTTGCAGCTACCTTCCGAGTGAGAGTTGCAACATCCATTTGAGCCGCGACGCAAGAAAACAACAAAGTGGCTGTCCGCCCAGCGCAGACTCAGATCAGTCTGGGCATCCGCCCAGTCTAATCAGAGTCTTCGCTAAGCGCTTAAAGGGTAGCCAAGGGTCTAAGCTACCTCCATGTGGACAGAGAAGACTCTGATCAGACTGGGCGGATGCCCAGGCTGATCTGAGTCTGCGCTGGGTGCACAACCATATTGTTGTTTTTTTTCACGTCGCGGCCTATTTTATTTTGTATGCCTTTTTAATGGGAGTCAACTATAAAAGAACAGAATTAGCGCCCATAGAAGTAAATTCTCTCTTTTAACGATAGAATTCTCACCGGAAAGCTTTTGTAGTCAAGGGAAGCAAACAAAATGTCACAAAAGGTGCCTCTCTTATCCATAAATTGTAAATAGGAATCGTTACGAGTACCTAATAGAGAGAATATTGAATCTAATAAAAGTGCAATCAAGTAGCACATCACATTATGGTAAGCTCTTGGTGCAATCTAATCATTTATAATTATTTGCTCTAAGGCCCGATTTCACGTCAACGAGTTAATTTAGTCAATGACTAACGCTAGTCACCGCCTAACTAATATGTATACTAACTTAGTACGTGTACTATTTTATTCCGATTTCACATGCTGAATTAGTCAATGATATAGGTAAAACGTATATTAGCAGAAAATAGAAAAAAAATAAATGGATTTATTTTGAAAAAACAAAATGGTTTGGACCGACCGTCTGTCCATCTGTCTGCCTGTCCGTCCACAATGTTCTGTGGGCAGCTGTGAAATTAACAGCGGCTTATGCTAGGATCTTGATTTTTGAATGGAATTAGAATAAGCAGACCATTGTTTTTGGCCCCGGGTTTGTTATTCAGATTCTGACATAAGCATTTCCTCAGTATATCATATATTTGACATACAAATACAAATCAAGATACAGATGATCTGACTTATTTGAGTGTATTTTAACTATTTGGGTTATTCTCTTTCTTTCAACTTCAGGAATAAGATTGTGAAAAAAATATTTGAAGAAACCGCTCAGGTTTGGATGTTTGGGTACACGTTAGCAGTTCAAACTGTAAATGTCAAAATAAGTTTTTGAGTTATGTCTTACTGGGTTGAGTTATGCCCCCTTCCGATCTGGGAAATCTTGTAAACAAAATATCTGTAAAACCGCTTAAAGGATTTTTGAAAGGGTTTTATAAGCACGTTTTCTTGACAAATAATTTTTGCTGTTAAGGCATTAATGCCCGTCAGGAGGAAACTACCCCATAGCCAAAGAAAAATACTCATGGTACCAACAGTTGCTGGAGCGGGGTTGCATTATGACCTTATGACCTCTGTCAGCTGTGTCTGTTTATCTATCGACCGTGAAGGGCGTTATCCTTTTCGTTAAAGAATCAAAATCTGCAGCATCATTGAGGCCCTACCCCCGCACCCCATTTCAAAAAAAAAATAATAAATAACAGTTCCACTCATCAGTAGCGATACGATCCATGCCAGTTATATTTTAGAGCAATTCTTTATACGCTCAATGCCAGTTCGATCAGGCCTGGCCTGGGCGTTCAAATGATTGATCTTAAACAGTCTGCTATGGATCATATTATGTTGCCATCCGATCCATGCAAGTTAACTTTAAAAACAATCCTTCATACACGCAATGCCAGTCAGTCCGATCAGCGGTCTGGCATGGGCAGTTCAAATGATTGCATTCAAACGGACTGGTATGGATCGTATTATGACTGGTGTTGATATGATAGGTTTTATTGGAAAATATATATATAATTTTTGTATAGTCATTGTCTTCATATTTTGACTGAAATGTGTTTACAAAAAGTTAGTTCTTCGATAACGGCGTACTAAGTTGGAACACCGTTTAGTATGTATTTTAAATTAGTTGACGCACATGAAATGCATTTTGTATTTTACCTGTGGGAAAACAGTCAAATAAGGCTTAATATGCGTTTTAAATGCGACGTGAAATCGGGCCTTAGACTACTAGAAATACGCCTGGAATAAATTACTTCCCACTGAATCTATACATTATTTGCCTTTCCTAATACTAGATGGCTAGATCTGAAGAAGCTGGTGCGTAAATGTAATTAAAGCAGAGCTATTGATAAGGTGGGATCTGGAGTATTATTCTGCCATTTTTGTTTTTAATTTCTCAATGAAAACATGTTGTGACCCCTGATTAGAACCGTCTTTTCGAGACGGTTCTAATGAGGTATTACAATATGTTTTAAGGAAGGTATAAGGAAAATTATGCCTAAAATGACCCCGTTATTCCTTTTATCTGGAGCACTGTCAACGGTATTATTTATTTATAACTTCAATGAAAGAAGATAATGTGTGGAAGTGGCAGAGCATAATTAACGTAATTATGGCTTTCAGGTACGAAAGTGCCACAACGCTGTTTGTGTGGCCACTGACAGAAATTAGAAGGCATGCGTTATGCCTTCCGGGAGCTTTAAAGATAACTACATATAACACACATCAGAATGTGGATCGTTTGACCTACATGTACTAACGCTTAGTAGACAAATTTACTTAGCAGTACTGATAGGTACATTTTCAAGAAAGGGAAAATGGGCACATTTGAGGGGAAGCACCTCTTTCATTCTTTCTCAGAAGGGGTCAACTCTTAAAAGAATGAATTTGCTCCTTTAAGACTAGATCCAAGTCTGACCGGGTTTTTTTAATCAGGAAAGCAAACTGAAAGTCAAAAATATTGCTTCCCTTTTTAAAGATGACGGAAAAACATGAATACATACGGATTCCCTTAAGAGAAACATGACTTAGTATTAATCATACTATTTAGAACAGGTCCTGTATTCAGGTATTTGGATACTGAATAACTCTGTTTTTTTATTTGTTAAAACAAAAGAGAGTTATTGTTCATGGTAAATCTGTAGATAATATATAGTTATAACACACACTAAGTATGTCTACCGTAAAGGTCCTAAGTTTTCGGACAGATAGGTATGTACAAACAGTGGAAACCGAGACTGTTTCTTAGGAACCAGAATGATCATGGTCTTCACAGTTTCCATTCCATCTGCACATTTTTGGAGGCATTACTCTACGGTAGAACCGGAATAACAAGAAAATAAATAATAGGGCAAAACCCGGCTGTGCTTGCAGCAGGGTGAGGTGCAGAATTTGGGCAGTCTGATTGGGTGGTATCTTTTTTTTAACTTAAATATTGTTTATCTAGGAAACGAAACGGTAATTTTTTGTTTGTTTTTGTTTTATTCCGTAACATACAATGTAAGTTTTACTAAAATAATATGCATACGCTTGTCCCATCGGGTAAATACATTTTTCATGACGTTTTTCATAAAATTGAATTTTCTTGCATCTTTAAAAAACGCAAAAATGTACTCATTATCAAGATAATTTCACTTTTTTTACCAGTGTGTTTCAGATATTCTACATTATAGATTATATGATTTGCAGAAATGAAAGTGCATTCATGTGCTAGAGATATGAATCGAAATGGAGAATGTGTAAAAAGAATGTGTAAAAAAAGTATGCAGAAATACAAATTTTGTTGTTGTTTTTTTAGGAAAACAAAACGGTGATTTTTTCTTCTTATCCAAATGTTTTACAGCTCTTTGGGTTACTAGCTGGTATAATGGTTTGAATGTCCCGCCAATATTTCTATTCAGTATCCAACTACGTTAAATGCGAAACCATTAAAGGGGGGGGGGGGGTATCAATAAGGTGGGTTTTCTGCATCCTACCAAAGTTTTATTTTTTTGACTGATGGTATACTCCAGTGTGTCTAGTTTATTGAACCATATGTGACTTTGCGCGGAAAGCCCTACTTACTGACCTATGGGTCCACAGAAGTAGGTGGGGTAATCCAACATGCTTTTAGCCTGTCTTGTAAAAACATTCTCATTTGGTAGAAGAGTACAGCAGACAGACAGGATTTGATAAAATGATTACCAGAACATCTAAACTATATTTCCATATCATTTTATTTGGTTTAATTTGAACATGTGTTGTCAGAAAAGACTTCCTTTGACATTCAACATTTTCTGATATTTTTGTCCTCAATTTTCAATATTTCTAGGCCTTATGGTTATATAAACAGACCAGTTGTCATCAAACTAATGTCAAGGAAGCACCCTGACCAGGACATTCAGATGATGTGACCAGAATTTCACAATGACCTAGTTTTCATGGTCGACTGAACACATAAACTTGCTCAGAAGATGTTTTTTCATTTAATTTTGACCTAGAATTACGAACCTTTGGCCAAATTACTATTTTAACTGCTATATTATGCCCTACACCCCCGTCACTAAAGGTGAAAGAATACATATTGGCTTCAGATCGGATCTCCTTGGCGTCTGCATCTGTGTCTGGGTCACATACTTTGACCTTGGAAACAATGTTAAGGTCAGATTTTGATGACCTTGACCTTGTTTCCAAGGTCACAGAAGGACTTAATATGTGACACATACACAATTGCAGATGCCAACGAGATCCGCACTGAAGCCAATATGTATTCCCTCACCTTTAGTGGCAGGGGCGTGGGGCATAATATAGCAGTTAAAATAGTAATTTGACCAAAGGTTCGTAATTCTAGGTCAAAATAGAAAGAAAACCATCTTCCAAGCAAGTTTATGTGTTCAGTCGACCATGAAAACTATGCTGTTGTGATATTCTGGTCACATCATCTGAATGTCCTTCTTAAGGTACTTCCTTGACATGAGTTTGATGATAACATGTCTGTTCATTTAACAATAAGGCCTAGAAATATTGAAAATTGAGGTCAAAAATATAAAAAAAATGCTAAATGTCAAAGGAAGTCTTTTTTGACAACATATGTTCAAATTAGACCAAATAAAATGATATGGAAATATAGTTTAGATGTTCTGGTAATCATTTTATCAAATCCTGTCTGTCTGCTGTACTCTTCTACCAAATGAGAATGTTTTTACAAGACAGGCTAAAAGCATGTTGGATTACCCCACCCACTTCTTTGGACCCATAGCTCAGTAAGTAGGGCTTTCCGCGCAAAGTCACATATGGTTAAATAAACTAGACACACTAGAGTATAACATCAGTTAAAAAAATAAAACTTTGGTAGGATGCAGAAAACCCACCTTATTGATACCCCCCCCCCCCTTTTCTACACTTTCTGCTATACAGATACATATCTGAGCATGATGGATTAATTCATTGCTCGCATTGGCCAGCCTTCGAGTAAAGTCAAATCTCAAAAGAGTCTGGACGAAAACGATGAAAAATGAGGCAAATTGTATTAAACTTCAATTTGTAATTAGTTAAAGCTTTCGTGACACGTACATTTAAATGAGAGTAGAATAGATGAAGAAAAACCAAAGATGTTAGTTATAGACAAGGAGAAGAACTTCATAAGTACTTGTGCTTTCGTTCCAATCATAATATTATTTGCTTTGTTACAATGTATATTTGTATTGTAAAGCTCGAAATAAAATATGTTTAAACATACCAGCTCTTCTCCACCAATGACCGCGAGGCTATCTTAAATAATGCACAAGGACAAAAGACACAGAATAATTTAGAACCGTCAAACAGTGACAGTCATAGTAAACCACAATAGAGGCACCACCCTTGAAACGCGAATGATTGTATTAACCCTTTTTAAACCGGAAACCCATTCTGGGAACAAATGCAAATAGTGCAGACCCAGATCAGACGCCACAGAATCAACACTGGATGCTTACAAGAATTTCTACGCAAAATGCAATAAAAGTGAAAACATTCACCAAAAAAACCTTAAACTAGAAATGGACTCATAGAGGATCTTACATGAGTGCTCATGTATTATTGAATCTATTAAACGAGTTGGGGAAAAGATAAGATGCGAGGCTTGCCGAGCATCTTATCGGTTTTCCCCAACGACTTTAATAAATTCAATAATACAGGAGCACGAATGCAAGATTCTATTTATCATATGACACTAAAATTGCATTTTATTATGCATTAAAACGTCACGATTTGCCATTAGAAAACGTGACGTATTTATGGACATCAACGTATAATGTTAAGACGTAATTTGCATATTTAATCCACTAGTGGATTATCGTTTTTAATGCATGGCTCTATTACACTCTCAGATGCGACGTCATATGATAAATTCAAATAATACATGTAAGGATGGACACGTCCACTGGTCCAAAAATGGGTAAAAACTGCTTATTTTTAAATCTGAGCTATATGAGAGTACATCAAAGGCATAGATGAAAACTGTCTCATCCTCCGGCGAGGACTTGATCGTCAGTCTGAGAGAAGTAATAAATAACAGGTCAAATAAACTAATGTTACATTTTTTTACTTATTGTCTGGAGAATAAATTCATAAGACAGTTTAACTCATTGACAATCAATACTTACATTTTATTTAAATTTTAGAAAGTCTACTCGGATAATGTACCGTAAAATTCTAAGTACTTGAACAAATCGTGCAGACCCAGATCAGACTTAGTCTACCCTAAAGGATGAGTCTGATCAGGGAAAGCACCGTTTGTCATTCCATCTGCATCTTTGTAAAACCAAACTGTTTCATTTAAGGACCATTACGGTTACTATTTCAGATCCCGTGGTGTTAAAACTTGTTTCGTGTTCAACTCAGCTGAGCATGAAATTTTCTCTGCTGATAAATATGAAAATGCCAACTAATGTTGGCATTTTCATATTGATAAACAGGGAAAATTACATGCTCAGCTAAACTGAGAAAGAAAACAGCTGTACTTATCAGTAATTATTGTTATTTATTAGCAGTTAAAATTTCATTCTTAGCTGAGTTGAGCATGAAAAAAAGTTTTACAAACTCGAGGCCAGGGGCCGTATTTACAAAGCCACTTAAGTCGTTGCTATGCGGTTGCTAAGGCTAAATATCTATAAAGGAGATTCCCTACAACTATGAATTTTGGTCTGGAGGAACAGTCTTTGTAAGACTGTTCCTCCCGAGCAAATTTCATAGTTGTAGGGAATCTCCTTCAAAGAAATTTAGCCTTAGCAACAGCATAGCAACCACTTAAGTCGTTTTATGAATACAGCCCCGGGTGTTAGCCTTTTATGCTCTAATTTGATGGCGGAACCCGTAGAAAACTTCGAATACTTTGACTGATCAATGGTTTGAACAAACCATTTTAAAATTAAGTAAAAATCTTGTGCCGCCCAACGTTTGAAGTTTAAGTGGACAATGCACCAGAATCGTACGTCCGAAGTGGTAAACTGAAGATACTTTGACACAAATCCGAAATATGGAGAAACAGACAGGGACCCCTGTACAGGGGTATGATCAGTAAGCACCACCTGCATTTTATGCTACACTCCTAACGAGAAGCCGGGCCGCGTAGCGCAATCGGTAGGGCACCTGACTCATAAGTCAGAGGTCCTGGTTTCGAAACCCGGTCTGGCCACATACTTTCGTTTCTCCTTCCGCTGATTCAAGAAGGGCAGTTGTCAGTTACTGGCGAAAGTATTCGCACTTATTACTGGTTAACCGCTTAGGAGGTCTGAGCCTGCCCAGGAATAGTGTGGTTAGGTTAACTGACCGTCCCGACATGACCAAAGCTGTTTACCGTGGACCAAATCTATCAAAAACCTAATGAGAAAATACAGAGATGGAGCACCGCAAGCCGTTTCAACCCCAGTCAGTATCTGCAAACAGATCTACGGCCCCAATAAACAGCCACACTCGCGTACTAATGTCTGTAAAAAAAAATATCAAAATGATGTAGCTCCAAAACATTGAGCGACCTCAGCTCTAGGTGACCTCAGTTTGGATTTATCAGCGGCACTGGTTATTTATCAGCTCTGGCAGCCATGTTTTCTTTCCGCTCTCCAATAATCTATTGGCTGGGCTATATTAGCTAAAAGCTGGAAAATGTTTGACCCCTGAGTGTGCTTCTACAGATATATTCATATGTTCTTTTAGAGCTACATTTTGTAATATCTCCCCTCTGATTAATCACAATATAAAGCGTGACTACAATATTATACCGATGTCTGAAAGCATACATAAGATTTAAAACTGATATAATGAGACTTACTTTTTCGCTTTGCTATTTAGCGTGCATCATTCCAGAGTATTAGAATATTTTGTAGCCAAACCATAAAAGTAAGTTCAATCATTTTAATCCTACTAGCAGTGTCCCCCCCCCCCCGCCCCCCTGTTGACTAATTAAATTAATGCCACATGCTTTGTCTGTGATAAAAATAAATATAAACAAGACACGAGCATTTTTTTTTTTACTCTTTTTTTGCATATCAGGTGCATAAGGTTACCTGATATTGTTAAAATAAAGTCTCTTTAGATATTGTTTTTTTTTGATTTTGCACAGCAGTGCATTTCCATGTGTTACATCGAGTTGTGCAATAAAAAAAGAGAGAAAAAAACAGGTCATCGAGTTCATTTAGACGCGAAGAGGTCGTTTCCACTGAGCGATGATAATCAAACATCCACAGCTTGTTTACCACTACACAGATTTTTTTTCAAAAACTGATATTTTATGTCACAGGATCTGTCGAATATACATGTAATAAGGTACAAAAAGTCCTTGACTAGCGAATTCGTTTTTCAAGTAGCCCTTGATAAGCACGCGTAGGTATGTATACGTTTGCTGAGACCGTTCTGAGAATTCGGAAAATAATTAACAAAAATTAATAAAAATTGAAAACTAACTTCTAACGGTAATATATGGTTACTGCAGCCGATATAAAATGAGCCGCACAACGCAAAAGGAAAAGCCCGATGAGTAACACAAAGTCCTTTTTAAAAACTGCGTTACCACAGGGTATAATCGATTCCGCTAATTTTCGCTTCCTGCAGAGACTGTAGATCATATTTGGCTTCCGCCGAGACTGTCCGCGATATTTTGCTTCCTGCCGAGACTTCTGTACATGATAAATGGCTTCCTGCAGAGACTGTCCGCGTGATTCTGCTTCCTGCCGAGGCTCTCGGCAGGAAGCAGAATCACGCGGACAGTCTCGGCAGGAAGCCAATTTTCGAGGACAGTAGTCTCTGCAGGAAGCAAGAGTTCGCGGACAGTCTCGGCGGAAGCCAAATATGATGTACAGTCTCTGCAGGAAGCGAAAATTAGCGGAATCGATTATACCATGTGGTTACCCTAACATGGTAAATTCGCCGAGTCATGATAAAATGGGTCTTGGGGGAATGTACAGTCAGTGGAAGCTCAGATCAGTCTGTGCAACCGCCCGAACTGACCAGAGCCTTTCTTGTCCACTGGTACAATGATTCCACGAGAAACAGCGAAGAGGTTCATCAGACTGCGCGTATGCGCAGGCTGATCTATATGCACGTATATTTACCTACGACTCGTGTTCTTTCGGTATGGCTCATGGTAGTCAGATAAATTGACTTTAACGCCATTTTTTGAGCATTTCAGTCATATCGAGCTGATGGTAGGATAATATCGAAAAGTTACAAGGCCAAAATCCATCGTCGGTGGGATAGGTAACGGTAAAGGCTTCTCGTGGCCTAGCTGCCATAGTGGTGGTGTGGTTAAGAGGCCCGCTGCATCTTTGGCAAAGCCATACAACAAGTGGAAGAAATATTTTATCATGCGCAGGCTGATCTATATGCATGTATATTTACCTACGACTCGTGTTCTTGGTAGTCAGATAAATTGACTTTAACGCCATTTTTTGAGCATTTCAGTCATATGGAGCTGATGGTAGGATAATATTGAAAAGTTACAAGGCCAAAATCCATCGTCGGTGGGATAGGTAACGGTAAAGGCTTCTCGTGGCCTAGCTGCCGTAGTGGTGGTGTGGGTAAGAGGCCCGCTGCATCTTTGGCAAAGCCATACAACAAGTGGAAGAAATATTGTAGCATGCGTATTTGTGATCAAACGTCCAGAAAGGATATGTTTTATGGTCACAAATTGCATTTTACGCCTCCACTGACGCGTTGCCGTAAAACGCAATTTCCGAACATAAAACCGTGGATTTTAAGGGAAATCACCCTACAAAAACTGCTATTGAGTTTTTGTTGAAACTTCATACAGTGGTAGAATATTATATGCTGAGTGAAACAAGAGGGCCATGGTGGCCCTGAATCGCTCACCTGAGCATTAATCAGTTCCCTGGCTCTGGAGAAGATTTATAAGGGACTTTACCATATATTGGAATGGCGGTCACCTTGGTCATGTGACCAAGATCATTTGAAGAACTTTCCATCCTTTGACCCATGCAAGCTTCATATGCAATTTGAGTTCAGTCTGCCCAGTGGTTTCAGAGATGTTTGAAAATGTTTATGGATGGATAACAGAGGCAGTTAATAGCAATACTGTAAGGCTCAGGTGAGCTAAAAATGGCAGAGTTGCTTCCCCGAAAAGTACCCGTTCATGTTGAGTTCCTTTGATGGATCTGAATTAGACTAAACTAGGCTAACACAGATGATAGAATGGTAGCATCATTATCTCACTGTGGTGAAATTAATGTTTTCCAAGGAGTTTGTGGCTGGCACCATTGCAATATTAGTTCTGATTCTTGCAGCATAACTTTATTTAGCGGCATGCTGGGAACAAATGCTATGCATGTATTGGAAGCCCTACATTTTTGCCTTTACAACAAATGCTACGTATGCATGTATTGGAAGCCCTATATTTTTGCCTTTACAACAAATGCTATGCATGTATTGGAAGCCCTACATTTTTGCCTTTACAACAAATGCTATGCATGTATTGGAAGCACTACATTTTGCCTTTATAGTGACATCAAACATTATATAAACCTACAATTTCTTATTGGGTTTCAATGCATTTAATTAGGCTGTAGTCATACCAATGGGCTAAAGTCATGTGTGGATTTATTTTTAGTAAAATAAGTTGTGTCAGCCATTTGTCAATCCTTGCATTCAATATCCATTTAAAAGCTGGAAGGGTAATAAACATTACTGATGCATTCCTTGCAAATCTGCATTTATATGACATAACTGAAATTGACATCAATGTCATTTTTCTTTTTGGAAGAATGTAGCAGCTTCATATTTTTTTCACAGTAATTTTGATTTTGTGAAAATTTTGAATTATACCTTGCACAGGCAGATGTGACTATTATTTCACTCAGGGTTTGCCATCGTGAATTTTCCCAATCTGTCCTCCAACATCAGGTATTAATCAGTGATAGTAAACAGGCATAGAAATATTATTTCTTAAATATTTTCATTTCATGCTTCAGCAAGTAATCATGCAAATTATTCCCTGAAGAAACAGGCATCAGGCATATTATTATTCTCTGGAGATTGCATTTGCCTGAGGCGAAAGGAGTGCCTTTCCAAGATGGTACAATAGAACTTCATAGGCTCAAACAGGCTTGGGACCATGAAAATTAGTTCCAGCCAAGGGTAGTTTAGTTTCCATATAAAGTGACCTCTAGGAACCAAGAAAAGAGTTCTAGCCAGGAGGGTGAACAAGCCATTAGGATTCGAGCCTTGAAGTTCTACTGTATGCATCTGGCATTAATGCATGCATAAGAGGAAATAACTCATTATTTTTCATCATAGTTTTAACACAAAAAAAACAACACAATTCTGTTACTCGAAATTTTATTTGAAAATTTCACTGTTCAAAGTACACTGCTATTTTCAGAAAATATGTTAAGCTCTTTTTAGGTAATTGCAGCAATTAAAAGCACAGCTCCAGAATAGCCAATATTTACCCTATATGACCGAATAACAATTTCTTAGAAACAGTGCTAGACCTATTTGCTCTTAAGATGCAGTCAGACTTTAGCAGCAGTCTGAAGAGTCGACACCGTTTTCTAATATTTTCATAATAAAACAGCCTTGAACACGAAGCAAATATACTTGTTTCAAATTAAAAGCTGGAAGAGTCTATTATAGAAAATTTTGAGATGTCCAAATAGTTACAGGAACTCGCAGTCTCTCGGTAACAGTATTTTGTGTTAATTAGGGTTAATGGTTTTTTTCTTCACAGAAAACTTGTGTTCTGTGACCCATCATGTGAACTGCCTCATCAAGGCGTTTCAGATGACTAGTAACAGAATTAACAATATTATCCATAATTATCACAAAAAACTTGTTTTTAATGTAATCTAGGGCTCTAAGTATGCTACTGGAGGTCTGCATTGTACAAAGGATATAGTGTATATAATAAAATTGTTTCAAAGCTATTCATTATCTATGTGTACATTTTAATAAAGAAAATGAGAAAAAGTAATTTGTAACTACACAAACTATTTGACGAAGTATTTGCTTTGGACAAAGTATGTTTGATTTTTTTTCATCACATCATTCGTTAGTGGATAAGAATCTGCCAAAAAATCACCAAAGGAACAATAACTCAAAAAGTACAATAGCAAGAGTTACAATTCTTGTACACGACACATCATCTAGACCTGTTCTAAGACTGGCTCATCGCTATATCTCCCGAACCTTTCGGTCGGGGGGATAAAAAGTTATATAGACATGAGAATGAATAAAATAATATCAGAACAAAAGTGAACAATTTGAAAATACTTAAATGGCATACATTAAATGAACAATGCATACATACAATAATGTAATCATTCAATCAAAAGCATACTAAACACATATGTATCTAATACTGAACAAAGTGATTCATATACTTAGACAGAAATATCTCTAAATTCAGATAGAAACTTAATTTAGATGACTTGCCCCCAAAAACAAGGTTTATTCTTAAATAACAAAATTACCTATCTTATATATATATATATCTTATGCCCCTATTCCACACAGACCACGAATCCCATGAATCGCCACAAACTGATGAATTTTAGGATTCGTAGCTGAATCATAATCAGTTCGTGAAGTTCTCATATTCATAGTCAGTTCTTGCTATTCTTGAGCCATCGGGAATTCGTGGCAAAAGTTTTGAGCTGTTCAAAATTTTGGCCACGAATTCCCCGATTCCAAAAATCATTGTTACTGCATAACAAATTCGTAGTGCATTCTTAGGCATCGTAACTGAATCTTAATCGATTCTGAGCCATTCTGAGGCATTCGTAGGTATTCTTAACTCATTCCAGGATTCGTGAATATGTGCCTTGATGCACTTGTGCACAGTAAAGACTCCAACCATGCTCTGGACGCATATAGATTATCTCTCTATCTGGCATATGATGTCAAAATGACGCCGTATTGACGTCGATGAGACGCCATGTGCCTGGAGGGTAGCTACTTCGTTTTGTGGCCATAGACTTCTCATGGTTCATACTTTATATGTGCGTAGCAAAGGCTGTGATCTTTTGGCCTTTTTATACCTATCTTGAGAGAAAATGCCATGGATTGTCCAGAATAGTCACGAATTCAATTTTATTCGCACTGGATTCGTACATGCGTTCGGCATGTTCTTAACTGATTCGTAACTGATTCTTAACGTTCGTGCAGTATTTCCATTTACGGAATTCTTGGCAATATTCGTGCGATTCCAGCCGAATCAAGTCAAATCCAACGAATATTCATAACACTATCGTACCTGTATCGTAACTGAATTGTAGAACGTCACGAATTGGACCAAAAAATTTACAATTCCACTAATTCTAAAATTTATCAGTTTGTGACGATTCGTGGAATTCGTGGTCTGTGTGGAATAGGGGCATTATATATACCTATTGAGATACAGAATTGACAATGAATAAAATCGTATGAGAAACAAAATGAACATTCTGAAATATCTAAATATTTCATACCTAAATGGCATACATTTAAATGAATGACACATACAATGTTATTATTCAAACAGAAGCATACTAAATACATATTTATCTAATACTGAACAAACGTGATTCATAGACTTAGACATTACTATCTCTACATTCAGATCGAAGCTTAACTTAGATGACTTGTCTTGCAAAACAAGGTTTATTCTTATATAACAAAATTAGCTATGTTTATACATACAAATGTTTAGAAACCATACCAACAAAGCTATATACATGCATATACCAAATGCTATATCTATGTACTAAGTTATATATAATTACATTAACAAAAATGTCTCATATTTTCTACATTACATATTCAATGGACAAAACTTAATGTGACATCAGGAACACATGTGCAGCATCAATGTCAACTCGCATGAGTCTGGTGTTTGTTTGTATTGATCAAAGTGATACACCAATGTTTCTGAAGATTTTGATGTTCACTCTATTAAAAACAGTCAACATTGCACTCCTTAGTAAAAATTGGTAAGATTTTATCAACATTTCCTACAGTTTTAATAATGTTGGTTGGTTGATTTGATGCTTAACGTCCACGGTAAACAACTAAGGTCATGTCGGGACGGTCAGTTAACCTAACCACACTATTTCTGGGCAGGCTTAGATCTCCTAAGCGGTTAACCAGTACTAAGTGCACATACTTTCGCCAGTAACTGACAACTGCCCTTCTTGAATCAGCGGAAGGAGAAACGAAAGTATGTGGCCAGACCGGGATTCGAACCCAGGACCTCTGACTTACGAGTCAGGTGCCCTACCGATTGTGCTACCCGGCCCGGCATTTTAATAATGTAATCTAAAAATACCTTTGAACCTATATTGTCACATATAAATATTATATATCAATCTGACTGTAAAGCAATTTCTACTTGGCCATTCTGAAGATGTATATGCAATTTGAGGTCTGTGGCTCCCATAGGAACAGGGAAATCTGTGACAAAAATTAACTGTAGAGAAAGAAAATATAGACGAGCACAGGCAACGATAAGCAGAAGGCTGATTCTATCTTGCATGATGTAACTACTCATACTAAATATTTGCAACAAATCAAAAAATCCTTTCTGTAGTGGTTAATGAAAAATATTTGTCAAACATTTGATTAGAGAAACAGAAAAAAATGGACAAACAAAGGCAATAATAAGGAGGAGGAGTCTGATTCTCTTACATGATACAGCTAAACATACCTAGCATTTGTACCAAATTTCATAATCCTAGCTGTAATGGGTATAAACTTTAGTCTATCATATACAAATGTAAGTTGTGTCACTATGCACTGTGGCCACCCTCATCAATGCATAGCCACCAACAATACCAACCTCGAAATTATGAGGTTGGTATTGTTGAAACAAAACGGGTGAATAATTATATTGTATGGTTATGCAATGTACAATCTATGTATGATAATATACTATTTTGTGATCAGACCAGTCAGTATGTTTCAACTGTACCTACACTTCCATTTTGATTTGAAAATACAAGATCAATTGCTGAAAGACTGTCTGTTGTTGGCTGATGTATATATGATTTGCAGGCAAATGTTTGATCCATAAACTTAACAATGTCACTACAGCCCTGGAAAACATTAATGTTAAAATCTCCAATAATAAGTAATGGTTTGGCTACATCTAAATGAGGTACAAGCTTTCTCTCTAGAAGAGACTTGAGATCATGATATGACAAACCAGGTGATTTGTATATCACTACAATTTGCATTTTACACAACGCATGCTCAATATTTATACTTGTAAATTCCAACTTTTGTGAGCTATATGACAGTACAGGAGTCACACCAACATCATCATTAACATATATTGCCAGACCATGTGAAGGCCTATTTGCCTGTATATTTGTCTCTTGATCATTTCTAATCAGATGATATCCATGTATGTTGTAATCAATTGTATCATCCCTCTGATGTAATCTAGTTTCTGCAAATCCAATAACGTGGGCAGACAACAAATTATAATCATTCCTGACATCCTCAATGTGTTTGTGTAAAGAACGACAATTATTGAATGCAACCTTAAAATGAGACGATGAATCTACAGCATCCAAAGGAATATAGCAGAGTTTGAGCATGGCTTCATCATAGAATCGTTTCATTTCTGTATGGACTTGTTCATCAATCGCTAAAGCCTTCTCATTGAAATTCAAGATTTGAAGATTTTGTAAAGATCTGACTCGACTCAGAGCAACATAGTGGATATGGGGGACTTTTCTTGTCTTTCGTTGTGATAAATCAACAACAACTCTGTTTAATGTAGTGCCTTGTGCTCGGTGAACAGATCGACCTGCAGATGGTTGCAAAGGAAACTGAATTCTCTCAAATGTAATATTTCTTCTGTCATTTGTAAATGTCCGTTGTATATCAAATATTGGAGTCCAATTATCATTTATTTTATCATGATAAAATCCTCTTTTTTTGAAATTTTCTCTGGTCTCAATTCCTGCTTTTTCATTGTCAAACTGAACCCAAATAATGCTCGGACGGTTTGGTATTGCCTGCTTGTATTCAATAAATTTTACAATACATGAAGCCCCATTTGCAAGTCCATCTTCAGTGTTGATGTTAACATTTATATCATATATCATATCTACAACCACTGTCAATGAGCAATGAAGGTTTGCTGTTTTGCTTGGGTCTGTCGATATTTGTTTAATTTTTGCATCCTGCTTGTCTTTTGGTTTAAACATATTTTATTCGTTTTTAAATTGTAACATACATACATATATATAATATACAATAATCTTGGGATTAGAACGAAAGCTGAGTGCTTATAGAGTTCTTCTCCCTGCTTGTCTTTTGATAGCTTTGGGGAAACAACAGAATCGTGACAAGGTACAATAACTTTTTCTGCATGCATACTAGATATGACTGAATGATTGAACAAATGCATAAAGTGGTTTTCTGCAAACAAGTGTGGAGCATTCAACCAATAGTCATCAGCAGTTGAGATAGTTTCACATGTTTTTAGCTTAAGTTTGTCTGCTTCTGTTAATTCATTGTGTCTAAGTCTATTTAGGAGCTGTGCAAATTCGAGATCATCCTTTTGTCTCATGATTTCTGTCAACTCAAACATAGGAAAATATTCTTCCTATAGGTTAACAGATAATGATTCAGCACCTTTTGCTGAAGTGTTAAAGATCCAATTTCCACTCACAGGTTTTAACTGATAAAGATCACCAACAGCAATAATACTGACGCCACCAAATGGTTTCCGTGTTCCTTTCAGCTCCTGAAGTCTTTGATCTATGAAATTTAACATAGAATTACTAACCATTGAAATTTCATCGATAATGACCACTGATAAATTCCGATATTTGGATCTAAATGTATTCAAGTTGTCACAGCTCAGTGTCTGATCTGATTGTTTGTATTTTTGTTTGAAAGCTGATGAAATTGTTGAACCACTGATATTAAATGCAGCTTTACCTGTATATGCACATAATAGCACACTTATGTCATCCGCATTTTCACCTTCTCTTAGATTTAACATCCTAAACAAAGTCTGATACAGCGCTCTAATAACAACACTTTTACCAACACCAGCTCCTCCAGAAAGAAAAGTATATAATGGTTCATCCTTAGTCTTGATCCAGTGTATTACATGATTGTAAAAATGCATTTGTTTAGTATTTAAACATCTCAACAGTTCTCTATATTGTTGTTCCGGCAGTATATTTTCATTAGGATTTATTTGTGGTGCAGAAACTGAACATCCTATTTCAATTGCAATGTCATAATTCCTATGTTCAGAGGCTCTATCAGGGTTAAAGTATACAAAGGCTTCTGATTCTACTGCATTTTCCTCGGCAGTATCGGCCTCTATTTACTCTGTTCCTGGGGCAATTTCATCAAATGCATCACATTCAGTCTCTGCCATATCTCTTGCTTGCTCTAACTCCTCAACATTGTGTTCATATTCTGTACATTTCAACTCTATCATATGTTTCATAGATTCATAGTGTTCTTTGTAAGTACCAAAATTTCCTTTCAAATCATTTTGCTCATTCCTCCAGTGATAAAACAAAAGCAGTTTTTCTCTGAAATGGTTTTCTTCATCTGAATTACGATTGAACCGAACATAGCGTATTATTTTGTAAGTTCCACGCCGTTTTATCTTTATGCCATTTTTCAAAGTTATTAAAGTCATATCATCATCAAAACATTTAGCAACATTGTTATCAACAACAGTGTTATTTTCTTCGTTGTCCATATCTTGACTATCATCATTTTCATTTTCTTTAGAAATGTCATCATTAACTTCATCATTCGTCTCTGTTTTCATACCTTCTGGGTAGACTATGTTTAGTTGAGACACATAATCAGCCAAACACCAATTTTCCAAAACTTTTGGTCGCTTTGAATATCGTTTGATCACATTATCAGACATTATTTTTGTGGAATCAGCTGGTAATTCATCAAGAACTGACTTCGACTTTAATAACTGCACACGCTTGTCCGAAGTTGATGTATTTATAAAAACAACATCTCTGGTGCAGTTTGTTAACGGCATTTGCAGAACTAGGTATACAGCCTCTTGAGCACTAACTTCTACACTATTTGAAAATACATTTCCAATATGCCGCACTTGTCTTTTGATATCCATGTTGTTGTTTCTCGCCTCTTTGGCTGCCGAATATAATAAATTACTCATTCCCCTTTGTGACTTACTGATATATGAAACAATGTACATAGCACATGCATATGGATCAAGCACAAACTGCATATCAATATTTGCCTTCCATGCCTTTAATACAGTCTTATTGTATAAATTTACACGGATCTCACTTGGTTTTCTTTTCAAAAACACTTTTGATGATTTTAATGAGCTTCGAATGCATCGGGTGTAATCCTCTTCACTCATCTGAACAACTGTTGTCAAAAACTGTTTGTATGTCATATCATATCCATTTTTTTCATTATTCATTGATTTCTGTAAGTTTTGGTGCAACTTGATGTACTTATCCTGGTCTACTTCAAGCGGATCTAACACCATTGTACATGGAAGTGGTGGTAATGGATATCCAAAGCGGCATATTTTGTCAACTTTTTTTTCTACATGTTCTAGAATGTTTGTGAACTTGAATATCTGTCAAATGTTTCATTTCTTGGTCATCCACACAACACTGTAAAAACTCGTCCACAAAAGCAGTTATTTCGCCATTTGTGTTCACATTAAATTTTGGGGCATTTTCAATCCAAACAATCATGTGAATGTGTGGTGAACCTCTTTGCCGAAATTCAACTCGATAAAAGTAATCTGTAAGTTTTCCTATAGGTTTACGGTTACTTTTCAAAACCGAATTAATAAATTCATGCACTCTATGGTCAAAGTATCTGGAGCAAGTGACAGGGTCTGCCTGAACAAGTTTAATCTTTTGTTCCCATGTAAGATTATTAACCTGTTCATCACTGTACTCAACATTATTATTTAAGTTAGCTAACATTTTCAAAAGATCAGGCCATCTTGTATCAGCAGAAGACAGAGACATAAACCAAGTGGGTAGGCCTAACTGGCGTATCATTGCAAACACATCCTTTTTCTTAGTCTCTAAATATGCTGGTGAATTTCTAATTTGCTTAAACAAATAATAACCTTCATCTCTTCTAACAATGTTGTCAATACAATTTGAATCTCTTGCTTGTGCAGCAGTCATAGTGTTTGTTCCAGTTTGACACCTTCTGACAGCAAGATTGGCTTTATCATTTAACTGTTTCATCTGTATTTGTTTCAGCTTGAAAAATATGTTTGGCACACTGTTAGCAGCTCGTCTGTCTACACTCCTTAACTCCCATTTTGCTATATCACTGTAATATATTGGTACCATTCTTTTGTCGTTTTCCTTTCTTTTTTGTCCACAGTAAATGCTTGGGAAACAAAGGAATTCTGAATCTTTGTCTTGGTAGATACTTAATGGTTGCTGACCATCTCCAGGTGCAAAGGTAAATGTAGAATTTCTGTTTTCAATATTTGCATCATCTAAGAGAGTATCAATGTTTCCGACATCTTCTTAGCTAACTTCTTCTGCATCAGAATCATACAGTTCATCACTGGATGGTCTTTTTGCAATAGAACTTACTGAATCAGATTCATTCTTGAGAAGTTCACTTGAATTTTCATGAAAAGATTTTTGTAATGAAATTCATCTTGTGGTAATGCACCTACAGTCGAAACACTTGTTTCAGATGACACAAACTCTTTTACTAATTCATTGCAATCTTCTGTAACACTTTTGATCCACTCCTCATCTATATCTACATTTGCATTCTTATACAAATCGCTCGATTTCATCAACCAGTGTAATGCAACAAGCACTCTGAGTGGTCTTACATTTTCAGAGAATGCACAAGATTTAAATGACATTTTTTTTTTCAGTTTCACTGCTACTGTTACATTTTCGTTAAATGGTCTGGGCAATGCATCAATGACGGGTTGTATGTCTACTGGAACGTTTACAACATTTCCTTTAACTGACAACTGACGGCCTCTTGGCAATTCTCTGATCTGCATAAATGGTATACGCAAAGCAATTAAACGCTCCTCTAATGGAAACAGATCCAATTCTTTAGGTTTTTTAGGCCACTCCATCCCATTTAAAACAGATAATTTAGGAACTTTTCCTGCACAAATACTGCTTTTGCAAGTTACACATACCCATTCCTTATTATCAACGGATATAAATTTTGCCAAGTATTTTTGTTGTTGATCACAAGATAAAGATGTAACTTGAGACACACTATGTTTAAACCATGTCTGGTGGCAACAACTGCATATGTATACTGGACCAACGGATATGCTTTTATGAAAGAGCTCTATACATGTGTTTATATCAAAACCAGATTTTCTTCGTATTGAAGCTATACATTCATTTTCATGAAATACCGGGTTTTTACGTTTAGAAGATTTCCTGTTACAATCTAGTATCTTTTCTGTCTGATTATTTCTAGAGTCCGCTCTCCATTGTTGTTTTGCAACTCTTTCTTTTTCCACATTTTATGGATTCATTCTAGCCTTCTTCTTAGATTTGTTTTGTATCTTAATTTCCCTTCTTTTGAAATCATATGACTGTCGACTGATCCTTTTTTGTTCTGCCTCCCATTGATTATATTGCTCAATCAATCGAGTTCTTCTTTTACAAGCTTTTTGATTAAAATTTTCATTAGCTTTATACTCCTCACACATCCTTGCCTTTCTCATTGATACTCTATTGAATTTCTGATCTTTTGCTTTGTACTCCTCAGATTGCCTTGCCCTTTTTTAAATTCTCTGTTCGATTTCTGATCCTTTGCTTTGTACTCCTCAGATTGCCTTGCTTTTTTCAATGACTCTCTATGGCATTTCTGATCTTTTGCTTTGTACTCCTCAGATAGCCTTGCCTTTTTTTTTTGATTCTCTGTTCGATTTCTTATCTTTTGCTTTGCACTCCTCAGATTGCCTTGCTTTTTTCAATGACTCTCTGTGACATTTCTGATCCTTTGCTTTGTACTCCTCAGATTGCCTTGCTTTTTTGATTGACTCTCTGTGACATTTCTGATCCTTTGCTTTGTACTCCTGAGATTGCCTTGCCTTTCTCAATGATTCTCTGTGACGTTGCTGATCCTTTGCCTTGTATTCCTCAGAGTGCCTTGCCTTTTTCTTTGATTCCCTGCTATATTTGTGGTCAATTTCACGATATAATTCACTTTGTCTTTGTGTTCGCTTATATAGCCTCTGATAAGTTTTTTTATCTGTTTTATTTGCTTCACTCTTTTTTTGTCTTCTCCTTTCCCTTTGATCCTTAAAGTACTTGCCAATTAAAGTGCTGTGATTCTCTTCTTCTGAATGCCTTTCACTATTACTTGTGTTAATCAGTGTGGGTATCATAGAACTGCCTTGACTTTGACAAACATTCTTCCTATGATTTTTATGTGATATTGTTTTCCATTCAGACATATCTGTCCTTGTTGTGAAATGCAATGGCAATATGTCAAATTGTGTACTCATATCTATGTTCATGCTTCCGTAAAATGCATACATATATGCAACTAAATCTTCCAGATTATAAAAGGACATTAATATGGATGTGCCATCAGGTGCAGATAAGCCATCCTGCCCATGTGAATGCGAATCAAAAAAGTGATACTGCTCTCTATTTATATACACTGCTGAGCATATGTCTCTTATGATAACTAGCACTTGCTTTGATATCTGTAATGCTGAAGACAGTGATTGGTGAAGAGTAGGCAAATTGGAAGTCCCAAACTGCTGAATAGCTATACCAGATATAACATCAGATTTCAATACGTTTAGGTTCCTATTTGAGACAGTGACCTCACCTGGGATTTCTTCAAAACTTAACAGGTTGCTTTGCGGCATTACTTTCCCATCCAATCCAGAAATGATTTCTTTGTACAAAGAATCACCCTCAATAAGCACGCTGTCGAGCATTTGTTGTGAGTTTATCTCTGAATATTGTTCATATATCAGAGCACACAAAGAATTTGTGACACACTGACTTCCACGTGACTGTGGACTAAATAAGTCATTACCTTGATGAAATGATCCATGAATGGAATTCCTTGAAGTTGACAGATTAACTCCTGTAACACCAGAGTGATTCATCCAAATACCACTGAATGAGCTTTCTGGTATATCTGACGAAAAAGCCATTTCATTTTGGTCTGCAGTGGGTGTAGCTATGCACACAAAATCTTTTGACTGTTCGGTTGTTTGCATCCGATCAGCAGACCCTGAGTCAGTTGTAGGCTCCAGCAAAGTAGGAAGTGTGTATTCAGTAACAACCAAAGGTCCATGTGCAGTACCAAGCATACATTCAGGCAATATCTCAGGTACGTTCTCAAGCAAACCATCAGGCAAACTATCAAGTGAACCATCAACTGAACTATATGGCAAACTATCATGTAAACTCTTTGGCAAACTATCATGTGAACTCTTTGCGAAACTATCAAGCACAGATGGCCCAGAGGGCTTAAAGAGGTGGGCTTTGACCTCCATCTGTTTATCAGCGCCCAGCACAGATGGCCCAGAGGGCTTAGCGAGGTGGGCTTTGGCCTCCATCTGTTTATCAGCACCCAGTGCACATGGCCCAGATGGCCCAACTGCACCCAAGTCAAATGGCCCAACTGACTAATCAGCCATGGACACAGACCTATACAGATCTGTAGGGCCACCAGGACCCCCATTTGACACAGCTCTGACAGGATCTACAACAGTGCAGTCCGAAACACCACCACCAACAATCTCATGTCTTGCTGCTCTCCTCTCCCTCATCTGTAACCGATTAGCTGCTTTCCTCTGAGAGGGTGACTTGCGCTTTGTCTTGGGCATTCTTCTGGAAATACACCAAACATGAAAACCTTACATTTTACTATATACAATTGATTCAGTTGTTCATTTTAATAATTATATCAATATTGCAAGACATTTACAGTTTAAAATGAGTGTTTCAATAACTGTATCACAGGTAATTTTAGTGCATCAGTCTCGCATCAGTCTGTACTGAATAGATTTTAAAAAAAAAACACAAGAGATGTTTGTAATACATGTACTGCCCCAAAGAAAGCAAACTTCCCTCCCAAATATGAGGACTGTAGATAGAATGATGCACAAGTTAATGCTTGGAAACCATAACCATATTACATATTGAATGACCTTAAAGCCCTGATCTACTGACCTCAAAAGAAATAGGGGTCATCTACTCATCATGACAAACTTCCCTACCAAATATGAGGACTGCAGGTTGAACAATGGATCATTGATCAGAGCCCATAACCATGATATTACAATACTGAATGACCTTGATGCTTGACCTACTGACCTCAAAAGAAACAGGAGTTATCTACTCATCATGACAAAGCTCCCTATCAAATATGAGGATTATAGGTTGAACAAAGGATGAGTTATTGATCGAAAACCAGAAAAGTGTTATTACAGAACAGAATGACCTTGGCCTCTGACCTACTGACCTCAAATCAAATAGGAGTCATCTACTCATCAGACAAAATTTCTGACCAAATATGAGAACTGTAGGTTGAACAATGAATGAGTTATTGATTGGAAACCATTTCATGATATTACAGTTATGATATTACAGTTATGTGAGGTTGGGCCTGTAAAATCGATTTAAGCCCCCCAGTAATTCATTACTGACCGTTCATAGGCGGTAGTTCTGTTGTGGTTCTTCGTTGCCTGTTTTTGGTGTCAGAGTTTCTGTGATGTTTTACCTTATGTATGTTATTATTATTTTTGGTTCGGTTTGGGTTGCTGAGTGGCCACCTTTTGGGAACAAGCTGCTCACTCGGTTGGCCATATGTTCTCTGTATCTTGATTATTTGTAATCTTAGTGTGAGGTTGGGCCTGTAAAATCGATTTAAGCCCCCCAGTAATTCATTACTGACCGTTCCAAGGCGGTAGTTCTGTTGTGGTTCTTTGTTGCCTGTTTTTGGAGTCAGAGTTTCTGTGATGTTTTACCTTATGTATGTTATTATTATTTTTGGTTCGGTTTGGGTTGCTGAGTGGCCACCTTTTGGGAACAAGCTGCTCACTCGGTTGGCCATATGTTCTCTGTATCTTGATTATTTGTAATCTTAGTTGTTTCCAACTATGGCTTGAGGGCTGGATTTGGATTTTGATTGTTTCAGTTCCTGGTCTTTGCATACTTTTTACATGAATTACCTTGACCTCTGACTTAGTGACATAAAAATAGAGGTCATCTACTCATTGTGATAAATCTCCCTACTTAATATGAAAGCTGTAGGCTGAACGATGGATGAGTTATTGATCAGAAACTATAACCAAGATATCATGGTACTAAATGACCTTGACCTTTGATCTGCTGACCTTGAAAGAACTAGGGGTCACCTACTCATCATGCAAACCTCCCAACCAAATATGAGAACAATATGTTGAACAATTGATGACTAACGGAAACCATAATCATGATATTACAGAACTAAATGACCTTGACCTACGAACCTTCCTACCAAATATGAGAACTGTGAGTTAAATGATGGAATCAAAATCACTGAATGACATTGTCCTACAGATCTCAAAAGAAAAAGGGGTCATCTACTAACATGAACTGTACATGTAGGTTGAACAGACTCAGAAACCATTTCATGGTATTATAGTATTGAATTACCTTAACCTCTGATGAACTGACCTCAAATTTGGGGTCATCTTCTTAATATGACAAACCTCCCTACCGAGTATAAGAACTGAGGGTTGAACAATAAATGAGGTGTTTATCAGAAAACCATAACCATGTGTGTTAATACAGAACTGAACGGAATGGTCTTGATCGTTGACCTATGCCCTAAAAAACAGGGATCATCTATTCATCATGATGAAGTTTGTTCTTAAATACAAGGATGATGACTTGAGATTTTACGTCCTTTTCAACAGTATTTCAGTTATATGAGGACAATGGGATGATGATAATGAAAGGCTATGTGCAATGGAACCCCGTTTACGGTAGGAAAGAATCTTGCCTCAAGCAGGTCCGCTAGATCGGTAAGCCAGCGCTTAACCCACTGAGCTACTGGGGCTCCAAATACAAGAATTGTAGCTTGAACAATTGTTGAGTTATTGATCTGTGACCATAATTATATTATTACAGAACTGAATGATCTTGACCTTTAACATGCAGACCTTAGTTCAATTTAAGGCAATTAAAGGCCCAAAACTCTGGATTAATGTCATCTGATTAGTTATCAAATTTGGATCAAGGTATTATGCCCATAAAAAGTTTGACCAAGTTTGGTTGGGCGTTGTTTGAACTAAGATCGGGCAACTTTTGCAGACATAAAGTGAGTTAATGAAAGAAAACTATACCTTCAGCCAAGTTCTATCAGTTAAATGTGTTCCAGTTTCCTCGTATGTCCACAATACAATCCCACACCAACACACTGTCTTTACACATCAACTCCACCAGAGTTCCAATATTTATCCAAATCACAGTTTCACAATTCACACAATAAAAATTAAAATGTTATAATATTAAAGTATGTAGTCAACCACTTTGAATAATACAAGTTATCAGTGATACCTAGAAAAGAAAATTTGAAGGATTAAACAAAATATACATGTAAATAAATGTAATAGAAAACTATAGAATAAGATTAAGTAGAATTAACTGTGAAAATGGAAACAGAATTAAAATAAGAAATTAATTACTAAAGGTAATATTCCTTTTTTTTAAAGAAATATAATTTAAACTTCAGACTTAAAATTCCTAGGAGCTGCAAAGAGAATATTTTCACAATCAGTGGTCAGCAAGGTGGTTACTTTTAAACCCAGGAAGGGACCCTTTTTTAACACTGATGAAGAAATTCACACTTGTCTTTCAGAATATGCTACAATTATATTTCATAGCAAAACAAAACATGTAATTATTATCTATTATGACACACATCTGATGTTAATTTTGTCCAGAATGGAACACACTAGTTAATACCATCTTTCATCAGTGGCACTTACCCGGTACAGGGCTGAAATCTGCGATTCACTACAACACAGATAATTGCTGTAATTTCAACCAATTTAAAGGATTTGTATAAATTATTGTACTTCTGAAGTACAATGATAAACTGTGCACCAAATGCTACAGTGTGACAACAAATGATCTGTGTTGCAACAAATGTGGTAAAAATATCGGGCACGCATTTATCAACCACCCTTATTTGATGGGGGTAGATTTTATCCTCTTTATAGATCAACAGCTTGAACAGGCTGGCTTCACCTGAAACAAGATAAATTGGATAATTTTTGTGTTGTTCAGAAAAGGTAAAAACAGGAAAAAACACTTCTATATAACACACATATTGTTTTTAAATTGGTCAAATACACAGCTCAAAACAATTAACAGATCTAAAGAGTACAGAAGATGTACCTGTATGACCTGGATTTTCTACTGTACATGACCAACTAATGAAGGCTTACTGAAAAGAAGTATAAAATTTAACTCATTTGAGTCTCTGATAAAGTTCAAAAGTTTTGCAAAGGTATCTTTGTCTCAAATGGTCAGGGCCAGAACTTTCATAACAACAAGGGGTGGAGGTAGACCGTTCTAGAAACTAAGAAAACCTGTGCTCCAAAAGTGCATGTAACAGTTTGTATTTTTGCCCAAAATACAAGGGTTATGTAAAATTATTGTGAACATAATTATTAGCCAACTGTGAAATGTCGGACAGTTGGACCGACAGAATGGATTTTAAGACAATCCTTGTGCATTAATATTGGTCTTGACAGACAGTCTGACATTCAAATGATTCCCAGAAGTTTAACCTTTGTTATGTCTTTGTATCACACAGATTATATTCTGTGCATTTGACCTAGTAACCAGTTTTTTACAGGACATGACCCAGTTTCAAAGTAAGACTGGATTTTTTAAAGATAAACATTTAATGTTTCATAAAGATTGAATAAAAATAGCCATCAGAGGAGATGGCAAATCCCCCGACCGAAGACCCCATGGGCCTTGGTAAAAAGGGTGCACTTCAAAACACATATTAGTAATATATTGTCATTCTTTTATGCTTCTGGTTGACATTAGGAGCGGTTGTAGCGTAGTGGATAACACTCCAGACTACCAATCCAGGGGTCGCAAGATCGATCCCCCGCTTCTCCGGTCTTTCGGATGAGACTTTAAACCAAGGTCCCGTCTCCATATGACCTCGTTGTTGGTGGGACGTTAAACCCGAGTTCACTCACTCACTGGTTGACATTAACTGTTAACAGATGCATGATTATCTAACACTCAGATTAAAACTGTATGCTTGACTGCTAAAAAGAGGTAATATCTCAAACAGCCACCATATACACAAATGTATAGCATACGATACATTCAACTTTCAAAATGTGTGAATAACTTCTAAAGTACAAGCCCTACAAACCTAATTTTGAGCTCTCTAGCAAGTGAATTTGGACAAAGAATCCAAATCTGGAAAAATATTTTATTTTTTTTTTTTTTGGGGGGGGGGGGGGGTATGAGGAGGAGTCAGAGAGAGTTAGGAACACTGATAAGATATCACAGCATGATCATCAATATTCTAAAAGGTATACGGGTATTCAAATTCTGGAGCTGGCCAGGGTTAAACAGATATGGAGCAGAGACTCAAACAGCAGCTCAAAATACCAAAGGGAAATAACTCACAGAATATAAAAGCAAGAGTTATCATTCATGTATGAGACAAATTGTCATGACCTGTTCTGCATATCTGTGAAGTATCATGAAAATATTTCAAAAGGTATTCAAGCTATGGAGCGGACACCTAAAATCATCAAAGGGAAATAACTGCAAAAGTAAGAGAGCCAGAGTTGTCATTCTTATTCGCGATCCATCATCATGACCTGTTCTACATATCTGTGAAGTATCATGAAAATATTCCAAAAGGTATTCAAGTTATAGAGCGGACACGAAATCACACCTACAACCATCAAGGGGAAATAACTCAAAAAGTAAGAAAGCAGGAGTTGTCATTCTTGTCATTCTTGTTCGCGACACATTGTCATGACCTGTTCTACATATCTGTGAAGTATCACGAAAATATTCCAAAAGGTATTCAAGTTATATAGCAGACACGAAATCATACCTAAAATGATCAAGGGGAAATAACTCAAAAAGTAAGAAAGGAAGAGTTGTCATTCTTGTTCGCGACACACCATCATGACCTGTTCTACATATCTGTGAAGTATCATGAGAATATTCCAAAGGGTATTCTAGTTATAGAGCGGACACGAATCTGCCAAAAAATCACACCTAAAACTATCAAGGGGAAATAACTAAAACAGTAAGAAAGCAAGAGTTATCATTCTTGTTCGTGACACATCGTCATGACCTGTTCTACATTTCTGTGAAGTATCATGAAAATATTCCAAAGGGTATTCAAGTTACAGAGCGGACACGAATCTGCCAAAAAATCACCAAACGGGAGATAATTCAAAAAGTACAATAGCAAGAGTTACCATTCTTGTACGCGACACATCGTCATGACCTGTTCTACATAATTGTGAAGTATCATGAAAATATTCCAAAGGGTATTCAAGATATAGAGCGGACAAGAAATGTTTACGGACGGACGGACAGATGGACGGACGCCAGGCTCATTGCTATATCCCCCGAACCTTTCGGTCGGGGGATAAAAACTGTGGCCTCTTGAGTGTACACCAAGTTTTTAACGTTTCATAAAGATTCGATCAAAACTGTGCCCTCAAGCAAAATTTGACGGCCAGACGTCCGGGAGCACGTACGACGGACATCACAGTATCCCAAAAGCTCACCCTGAGCACTTCTTGCTCAGGTGAGTTAATAAACATTCTGACAAAGTTTCATTAAGATTGGATCAAAACTGTACCCTCTAGAGTGTACAAAGGCACTTTTTCTAAGATTTGACCTAGTGACCTACTTTTTGAACCAACATGACCCAGTTTCAAATCTGGCTTAGATATTATGTAAATAAACATTCTGTTAAAGTTTCATGAAGAATGAATAAAATCTGTGTTCTACACAGTGAACACAAAGTTTTTCTAAGATATGACCTAGTGACATAGTTTTTGATCAGACAATACCCATTTTCAATCTTAGCCTAGATTTTATGGAGATAAACATTCTGACAAAGTTAAATGAAAACACAAGATGTTTCTAAGAATTTACCCTGTGACCTTAATTTTGATCTGACATGACCCAGTTCCAAACTTGCCCTAAATTTTATGGAGATAAAGATTCTGACAAAAATTCATGAAGATTGGATCAAAAATGTGCCCTCTAGAGTGTACACAAAGTTTTTCTAAGATTTGATCTAGTGACCTAGTTTTTGACCCCACATGACCCATTTTTGAACTTGACCTGGATATTGTGAGGATAAACATTCTGACAAAGTTTCATAGTTTCATGAAGATTGGATCAAAACTGTGCCCTCTGGAGCGTACACAAGGTCGTTCTTATATTTGACCTACTGACCTAGTTTTTAACCCGACATGACATACTTTCGAACTCGGCCTAGATATTGTGATGATAAACATTTAATCAAAGTTTCAAAAAAATTGGATCAAAACTGTGCCATCAAGAGCGTACACAAGGTTTTTCTAAGATTTGACTTAGTGACCTGTTTTTTACCAGACATGTCCCAGTTTCTACCTTGGCCTAGATATTGTAAGGATAAACATTCTGAAAAAGTTTCATGAAGCTTAGATCAAAACTGGCCTCTACAGCATACATAAGGATTTTCTAATATTTGACCTAGTGACCTACTTTTTGACCCAACATGACCCAGTTTCGAACTCAGCCTGGATATTGTGAGAATAAACATTCTGATGAAGTTTCATAAAGATTGGATCAAAACTTTGCCCTCTAGAGCGTACACAAGGTCGTTCTTATATTTGACCCTGTGACCAAATTTTTGGCCCGACACGACCCAGTTTCAAAGTTGACCTACATTTTTTGGAGATAAACATTCTGACAGAGTTTCATGAAGATTGGATCAAAACTGTGCCCTCTAGGGTGTACACAAAGTTTTTCTTAGATCCGACCTAGTGACCTACTTTTTGATCCGACATGACCTAGTTTCAAACTTGGCCTGAATAATGTGTGGGTTAACATTCTGACAAAGTTTCATGAAGATTGGATCAAAACTGTGCCTTCTAGAGCGTACACAAGGTCATTCTTATATTTGACCTAGTGACCTGGTTTTTGACCCGACATAATCCAGTTTCGAACTTGGCCTAAATATTGTGAGGATAAACATTCTGACAAAGTTTCATAAAGATTCGATCAAAACTGAGCCCTCTAGAGCGTACACAAGGTTTTTCTAAGATTTGACCTAGTGACCTAGTTTTTGACCCAAATTAACCCAGTTTTGAACTTGGCCTAAATATTGTGAGGATAAACATTCTGACAAAGTTTCATAAAGATTTGATCAAAACTGAGCCCTCTAGAGCGTACACAAGGTTTTTCTAATATTTGACCTAGTGACCTGGGCTGGGTTGCATAAAAGTCCATTAACTTAAGCTGCCATTAAAATTTAAGTTGGACTTAAAATCTTAATTCTCCGTTAGTTAAGTTGGCCTTAAGTTATCGTTGCATAAAACGTTTTTAATGCCAGCTTAACTAATGACAACTTAAGCTGGCATTAACTCCAAATAGCACGCACCTTCCTGTTGCAAATTGGACACGACAGTAACTATAATGAAAGAAAAAAGGAAAAAAAAACAAAGAAATATTCGAAAATTCAGAGAGTTCGGTTTGCGGAAAGTAATATGCAAGCTACGATGAGAGTCCATACAGCATGATCCCAGTATCCATGGGTCAATTCACTTGATTTAGACCAATGTCCGAGGGAAAAAAACGTAGAAACACGAATCCGTCTTAATTGATAGATCTTCTAGGTCCATTTTCACTTGAAATGTTGTGTTTACCCAGCTTTGAACTAAACCGTCATCTCAGTGACGTCACAATGACGATTCGGCACGCGCCCATTAAGGTAGTTGACTGAGCGAATAATATGGCAGAGTTCACACTAAATGGTACAAATCTGTGTACAAGTTAGATTTACTAAAGTCTGCGATAGCTAGTCTGTTGTATGATAGCGTTGGTTGTGCGCCCAGCGCAGACTCAAACCAGTCTTGGCATCCGCCCAGTTTGATCAGTCTTATCTGTCCGCATGGAGGTAGCTTAGATCCTTCGCTACCATTTGACCACTTAACGAAGAGTCTGATCAAACAGGATGGAAGCCCAGGTTGATCTGAGTCTGTGCTAGGCGCACAACCACATGGTTGGTTTTGTCGTGTCGCGGCTCAAATGAGGTTATCATCCGTGTGCGCAGCTGCGTCACGACAAAACCAACAAAGTGGCGAGTCCATCAAAGACTTAGATCAGCCTGGGAACCCGCCTAGTCTGATCAGAGTATTTGCTGTGCACTAAAAGGGAAGCCAAGGGTCTAAGCTAGCTTCATGCGGATAGCACAGACTCTGATGAGTCTTGGCGAATACACAGGCTGATCTGAGTCTGCGCTGGGCACATATGCCACTTTGTTGGATTTGTCATGTCGTGGCTCATATGCTTTCGTATAGTGCGCTTTGCATTTAAAAAAAGAAAATAAATCCGACCAGCTTGCGCATCTGCTCGATCTCGTTAGAGACGGCGCTATTCATGTATTTGCTTTTATGATGCTAAAACAAGAAAACTTTGTCCTTATTCATTTCACTGTTCTGCCTTTGACTTGGCGCTGATGACCCAAACCACTAGGACAGAATTCCCGAACAAACAAACCAGACAAAGGTCAAACTGCTCCGAATGCATGGGGGTAGTATGACCAGGATCTGCTGTGGTTTCCTACTGAGTGACGCGGATTTTACGTCCCATCTACACACACACACACACATCATCTGGCAATGGGACTGTGGTTTAGAGAATTATTCGGAAGACAGGTGACGCGAGGAATCAAACCTACGAACTGTGTATCGGTAGTCATGCGCGCAAACCACTAAGCAAACCCTGCTTGTAAGTCATTGGCAATGACTTACAAGCAGGGTTTGCTTAGTTTTTGCAACCTCGTTAAACTCATGCTAAATGCTTAAATTAAAGTCCTTATGGTCCATTCGTGTTTTTAAGCTGGTTATTATTCATCTTCTTCAGAATCGCTAGACGTACTCCATGTGTCAACAGCAGCATCTTTTACATAATCAATGTGCACCTTGCTCGGGAAAGGGACACTGACTGAATTGATTGACTGTTTTGTTGCTTTACGTCCACGGTAAACAGTTATGGTCATGTCGGGACGGCTAGTTAACCTAACCACACTATTCCTGGACAGGCTTAGACCTCCTAAGCGGTTAACCAGTACAAAGTGCACATATTTTCGCCAGTAACTGACAACTGCCCTTCTTGAATCAGCGGAAGGAGAAATGAAAGTAAGTGGCCAGACCGGGTATCGAACCAAAGACCTTTTAATTATAAGTCAGTTACAATATCAATGCCATCTGACTATCATGAGCAGAACGGGAAAAACATGAGTCAACCAAATTAGCCTGCGCATACGCGCGCGCAGTTTGATAGCGATTTCACTGTCTGCTTACACATATATTGTGCCAGCGTCTGATCTGGGTCTGTACTGCTGATTTATGTCCCGTGTGTGGTTTGCTGGGCTTTAATTGGGGCAATTTGGAAATAGATGTCGTAGCAGAGGTAGAGGCGTACAGGTTTGACAGCACGGTCGGAGAAAAGAACACAGACCTTTGAGATGAGATGCTACCGAAGACTAATGAACATTTCGTACAAGGATCGCGTAACCAATGAGGAGATTCGCAGAAAGATCCAATCCGCCACTGGAGAATATGATGAATTCCTGGCCATGGTCAAGAAACGGACACTCAGGTGGTCTGGCCACGTCTCCATGTTTTCTGGCTTAACTTAGGCGATTCAACGGGACACAGTGAAAGAAAAAGGAGATTTAGACAGAAAAAAGAGGTGGGCAGACAATATAAAAGAGCTGACGGGGATGGACATTGCCAGCTTAACCAGAGCAGCTAGGAACAGGACAAAGTGAAAATCGATTGTCTCTCGTATTTCAAAATCTCCAAACTATCACTTTTTATGCCCCCCGTGACGATAGTCGGGGGGGGGGGGGGGGGGGGCATTAAGATTTGCTCCTGTCCGTCCGTCCGACCGACTGAAACTGAAACTTGGTATGTAGCATCGGGTACACCAGTACTACCAAGATTGTTCAAATTATGACCTTGGGTTGACCTTGAACTTTTTTACGGCAAGGTCAAATTTGCTTTCTGGTGCTTTTATATGGGAAAATGCTAGAACATAAGATTTCTTGGAAACTGTTGAAGATTTTGACCTGAAAATTGGTATATACAGTCAGCTTAACGAGTACATGAAAATTTATGCGTACAAGAGGTCAAGGTCATTCTTTGACCTTTGACCCTGGTCTCTCGTATTGCGACAATTTCACACATCTCCTCAAAAGCCACTGGGCCAATTGTGACCAAATTTCATGTAGAAGGGTCTAGGAGGCATGGGAATGAAAATTTGTTCAAACGGTCCTAGTCACATGACCAACACGGCCGCCATGTCCATATATGGTAAAAAGGTTTAAAGATCTTCTCCTCATTAACCAATAGGCTGATGGCCTTGAAACTTGGTATGTAGCATTGGGTACACAAATACTACTAAGATTGGTCAAATTATGACCTTGGGTTGACCTTGACCTTTTTTACGGCAAGGTCAAAATTGCTTTCTGGTGCTTTTATATGGGAAAATGCTAGAACATAAGATTTCTTGGAAACTGTTGAAGATTTTGACCTGAAAATTGGTATATACAGTCATCTTAATGAGTACATGAAATGTATGCGTACTAGAGGTCAAGGTCATTTTTTGACCCTGGTCTCTCATATTGCAACAATTTCACACATCTACTCAAAAGCCATAGGGCAAAATGTAAACAAATTTCATGTAGAGGCTCTAGGGGGCAAGGAAACGAAAATTTGTTCAAACGGTCCTAGTCACATGACCAACATGGCCACCATGCCCATATATGGTAAAAACCTTTAAAAATCTTCTTCTCCAGAACCAATGGGCCAATGGCCTTGAAACTTGGTATGTAGCATCGGGTACGCAAGTACTACCAAGATTGCTCAAATTATGACCTTGGTTTGACCTTGACCTTTTGTACGACAAGGTCAGTTTGGTTTCTGGTGCATTTTGTATGGGAAAATGCTAGAAGATAATGATTTCATGGAAACTGTTGAAGATTTTGAACTTGAAATTGGTATATACAGTCATCTTACTAAGTACATGAAAATGTACACGTACAACAGGTCAAGGTCATTCTTTGACCTTTGACCCTGGTTTCTCTTATTACCTCTCCTCAAAAGCCACTTGGCAAGTTGTAACCAAATTTCATGTAGAGGCTCTAGGGGGCAAGGGAACGAAAATTTGTTCAAACGGCCCTAGTCAAACGAAAATTTATTCAAGCGGTCTAGGTCAGATGACCTGCATGGCCACCATACTCAGGTGAGCGATTCAGGGCCTCATGGCCCTCTTGTTTTGTAAAGGAGATTTGGAGCAGTCTGGTGCGTGCACTTATGGAGTCCTACAGGCTTTCAGCGCTGTTAATTTTCATACGATAGATTTTTTTCCATATTCATAGTCAAGCATGTGACGCAGGAGCATGAACAGACCACCGCCACCACCACTCTTGTCAGTTTTTGCACTTGCAGGTGCGCGTTAAATGTATCCTCGATATTCATTGCAGGTGTTAGAAAACTGTTTCTCTAACTAACATCACTGGCAAAATTAAACGCTAGAAGTATCAAATGAAGTCAGCTGTAGATTCTAATTGACAGCAACATCACACGTCATCGTTACGTGTACAGTATAGCAAAGAATCTAAACGAAACAGCTGCAGTGTATAAAGAGGATTTCAGCCGTATGCCTAGACTAGGACTGTATAGCAGAACATATTGGTCGAAGTAAGATTTTATCTGTCAACAGACATATTTTATACCATGTCTAGCCCTCAGTCTAGTCAGCGCTCCTTTGGTTTCTCAGGGGCTCGCGGCCGCCAGATATGGGTGGGGTGTGTAGGATCGCGTCAGTTTCCTCCGAAAATCATAAACAAAGTCGAACATTTTGTCAAGATGGGCGGTGTATGACATAGGACCTAATTTCAGTGCGACTGAGTTATCCACGAGTATATTATGCAAATTTTAAAGCACTATTGTGCAGCCAAATAATGCCAGAACACGGTACTCGATACGCACATGCGTGTGCCAATATGGAAGCTGTAGAAAATTATCGAACAGATACACGTGAAATGTGATTTAATGACAGCTTAATGTACCTCTGGATCTCCATTAGTAAACTGAGGGTTAAGTTGGCATTAAAAGCCATCATTAAGTTAATGAACGTTTATGCAACAGGGTAAAAGCTGGCATTAAATTAATGGAGAGTTAATGGGGACTTAAGTTGGCATTAAGATTTAATGGACTTTTATACAACCCAGCCCTGGTTTTTGACCTGAATTAACCCAGTTTCAAACTTGGCCTAAATATTGTGAGGATAAACATATAGACAAAGTTTCATGAAGTTTGGATCAAAACTGTGCCCTCTAGAGCGTACACAAGGTTTTTCTAATATTTGACCTAGTGACCTAGTTTTTGACCCAACATGACCCAGTTTCGAACTTGGCCTAGATTTTATAAAGACTAACATTCTGACTAAGTTTCATAAAGATTGGATCAAAACTGTGCCCACTAGAGTGTACACAAGCAAAAGTTGACGGACGTCTGTCCGTCCGGACGTCCTGACACACGTACGACGGACGACGGACATCAGGGTATCCCAAAAGCTCACCCTGAGCACTTCGTGCTCAGGTGAGCTAATAAGGATAAACATTTTGACAAAAATTCATGAACTTTGGATCAAAACTGTGCCTTCTAGAGTCTACTCAAGGTTTTTCTAAGATTTGACCTAATGACCTAGTTTTTGAACCAACATGACCCAGTTTCAAACTTGGACTTGAGTTTAAGGAGATAAACATTCTGACAAAATTTCATAAAGATTGGATCAAAACTGTGTCCTCTAGAGCATACAAAATGTTTTTCTATGATTTGACCTAGTGACCTAGTTTTTAACCTGACATGACCTAGTTTCAAACTTGTCCTAGATATTATGAGGATAAACATTCTGACAAAGTTTCATGAACTTTGGATGAAAACTGTGCCTTCTAGAGCGTACACAAGGTTTTTCTATGATTTGACCTCGTGACCTCATTTTTGACCTGACATGACCCAGTTTCAAACTTGGCCTAGAGTTTATAAAGATAAACATTCTAACAAAGTTTCAGAAAGATTGGATCAAAACTGTGTCCTCTAGAGCGTACACAAGGTTTTTCTATGATTTGACCTAGTGACCTAGTTTTTGACCCAAAATGACCTAGTTTCAAACTTATCCTAGATATAATGCGGATAAACATTCTGACAGAGTTTCATGAACTTTGGATTAAAACTGTGCCTTCTAGAGTCTATACAAGGTTTTTCTAAGATTTGACCTAATGACCTAGTTTTTGACCCGACATGACCCAGTTTCAAACCTGGACTAGATTTTAAGGAGATAAACATTCTGACAAAGTTTCATAAAGATTGGATCAAAACTGTGTCCTCTAGAGCGTACACAATGTTTTTCTATGATTTGACGTAGTGACCTAGTTTTTGACCTGACATGACCTAGTTTCAAACTTGTCCTAGATATTATGAGGATAAACATTCTGACAAAGTTTCATGAACTTTGGATGAAAACTGTGCCTTCTAGAGCATACACAAGGTTTTTCTATGATTTGACCTAGTGACCTAGTTTTTGACCCGACATGACCAAGTTTCCATCTTGTCCTACATATTATGAGATTAAAAATTCTGTCAAAGTTTCATGAACTTTGTATGAAAACTGTGCCTTCTAGAGCGTACACAAGGTTTTTCTAAGATTTGACCTAGTGACCTCGTTTTTGATCCGACATGACCCAGTTTCGAACTTGACCTAGAGTTTATTAAGATAAACATTCTGACAAAGTTTCAGAAAGATTGGATCAAAACTGTGTCCTCTAGAGCGTACACAATGTTTTTCTATGATTTGACCTAGTGACCTAGTTTTTGACCCGACATGACCCAGTTTCAAACTTGTCCTACATATTATGCAGATAAACATTCTGACAAAGTTTCATGAACTTTGGATGAAAAAGTGTACCTTCTACAGCGTACACAAGGTTTTTCTAAGATGTGACCTAGTGACCTAGTTTTTGACCCGACATGACCCAGTTTCGAACTTGGCCGATAATTTATAAAGACTAACATTCTGACATAGTTTCATAAAGATTGGATCAAAACTGTGCCCTCTAGAGCGTACACAAGGTCGTTCTTATATTTGACCCTGTGACCTTATTTTTGGCCCGACAACCCAGTTTCAAATTTGACCTACATTTTTTGGAGATAAACATTCTGACAGAGTTTCATGAAGATTGGATCAAAACTGTGCCCTTTAGGGTGTACACAAAGTTTTTCTAAGATCCGACCTAGTGACCTACTTTTTGATCCGACATGACCTAGTTTCAAACTTGGCCTGAAAATTGTGTGGGTTAACATTCTGACAAAGTTTCATGAAGATTGGATCAAAACTGTGCCTTCTAGAGCGTACACAAGGTCATTCTTATATTTGACCTAATGACCTAGTTCTTTACCTGACATAACCTACTTTCAAACTTGGCCTATATATTGTGACAACAATTATTCTGACAAAGTTTCATGAAGATTGGATCAAAACTGTGCCTTCTAGAGTGTACACAAGGTCATTCTTATATTTGACCTAGTGACCTGGTTTTTGACCCGACATAATCCAGTTTAAACTTGGCCTAAATATTGTGAGGATAAACATTCTGACAAAGTTTCATAAAGATTCGATCAAAACTGAGCCCTCTAGAGCGTACACAAGGTGTTTCTAAGATTTGACCTAGTGACCTAGTTTTTGACCCAAATTAACCCAGTTTCGAACTTGGCCTAAATATTGTGAGGATAAACATTCTGACAAAGTTTCATAAAGATTTGATCAAAACTGAGCCCTCTAGAGCGTACACAAGGTTTTTCTAATATTTGACCTAGTGACCCAGTTTTTGACCTGAATTAACCCAGTTTCAAACTTGGCCTAAATATTGTGAGGATAAACATTCTGACAAAGTTTCATGAAGTTTGGATCAAAATTGTGCCCTCTAGAGCGTACACAAGGTTTTTCTAATATTTGACCTAGTGACCTAGTTTTTGACCCAACATGACCCAGTTTCGAACTTGGCCTAGATTTTATAAAGACTAACATTCTGACAAAGTTTCATAAAGATTGGATCAAAACTGTGCCCGCTAGAGTGTACACAAGCAAAAGTTGACGGACGTCCGTCCGTCCGGACGTCCTGACACACGTACGACGGACGACGGACATCAGGGTATCCCAAAAGCTCACCCTGAGCACTTCGTGCTCAGGTGAGCTAAAAATGTAATAAAAAGATAGGGTCACCGTACTACTTTTTGAGATAATGCAGCGCCATCTATATGCCTGTGTGAAGCATTGCTATGTCTATTACGAAGACTTTATCCCAGAAAATAGATGACCGATCGTTTCGAAATAAAGATTAATTATTCCTTCTTTCTTGTCTCTTTGTTTGAATATCAAAAGTGTTGTCATTGTATGCCTCATTATATAGGTTATTTTCAGTTTTTTAATCCCCCGCCATTTTCCATTATTGGTAAAAACGTGGAATTTCTTCAATGTAAAAAGTTCCACAATTGAATTTTTTTATATACTTTTGATATAGTAAAGGGAAGATCAACCCCGTGCAAATAAGCAAATAAAAAATATAGGTCATCGGCCAAATATTCGAGTTATGGAAGGAAAACAACTTTTATTTCGCGCGGTTTGCATATAAGCGCGTTGACGTCATTTTTTATGCAATAAACGGCCATATTCATAACGCTCTTGCCTTTCGATGCTTGTTCATAGCTATGCAATGTAATTCCCTATTCATTTTCAGCAATGTCCTTATGTCTTGAAACATATAGTCTATATTAAACTGTCGCCTGTAAAGTTTTCTCGGATGCAGACAACACATTAATCATAGAAATTCCAAAGACTGAAACTAGGCAGCATGTTCATTGATGTTTCTCATAGAATATTCGAACTTTTTTCAGGGTCTGGATTATATTCCATTTATATCTGATGAACAAGCTCATATGCAAACATTGTATATTGGACCCAGCCACTGCCCAACATGTACTTTTCACAGAAACACCGGCAAAACCTTGGTCCGTGGTGCATGATTTCAATCTATTATAAGTGCGAAGACCAATTTCCGAGGATGCGCAGCCTGGGATGTTTCCTGTTTGCATCGAAAATTTATGAATTTTGTGGAAAGTCTAGGGCAACTAGTGAATAATAAAGTTTTGCCGCCTAGCTACGCTTCTCAGAATCATTCTGAAACTTTGCAGGGTTCATCTTAATGGTCTGTAAACATGCATGTGACTTGGGGGCTATGGTGGAATAATTTTATCACATTTTTGCATTTGGAACGTCGTAATTTTCAGGCTGCATGAGGAAGGCTTGAATACTGAGTTAGTTCCTTGGAAAGTTTCTCTTCGAGTATGTATACCGGTCTGCAGCAAAAAAAATAAAATAAAATAAAAATCTGCCAGTAAATGCTTAGATCAGCCTGTGCATTGTGGGAACTTACCTTGATGACATGACTTAACAGTAAAAAGCTATCGGCCAGCGCATTTGCTCAGTCTGATCTGCGCTTTCACTGTTTGCATAGGTATTTCATGACTCAAGCCAAGGGTAATAAGTCCTTATTTGTATTTATGATTGCATTAAGTAGTCACGAAATTCAAAACGCAATTGCAGTTTTCAATCCTCTCTTTACCTGACAGATAGTTCCTAAAAATTTACACACTACGACAAAACAACTGGCGCTCTCTTTTCCGTATAAAATTCTTCAGCCCCATTTTCGTCATTTTTTTGTTGAGGTTTATATATTAACCATTTTTCTGTTGCAAAAAAAATCTCATACGTTTGTTTCAACAAAGCGTCCATTCATGTGCGAGGCCATGTTGTCTTCGAAAGTGACGTAAACGTTTTAGCTTCACGGCAAACGACGTCATGATAACCATGGCGGGAAACAATGACGCTGCGTCAAAATGTATCCGCACGAACATTGAGGTGACTTCCCTTTAAGCCCATATGAACATTTTGAGCACAGTTACATCGAATCACCAAAAGAAACAGCGATGCCCTATTACTAGGCTGACACAATTGCTGACACAATGGCGACGATTTATCATATTAATATACACCCCTGTTAACTATTTATTATAATATAATAATTTTATATATACAAGGGCTGTTTCCAAAAGAAAAATAGTCCTAGTTCTCAAACGACCCGGTCATCGTGGCTAAACAAATTTGTTTAGCCACGATGACCAAGTATTTTTGGAACTAGGACTCTTTTTCGTTTCGTGTGAAATAAGCCGTGATCTTCCGTAAATAACGAGATGATTCCGCTCGAATGACGGGCAACAGTGCACACCTTTCCGGCTAAGCAAACCAATGTGGTTGTGCGCCCAGCGCAGACTTAGATCAGCCTGGGCATCCGCCCAGTCTGATCAGAGTCTTCACTAAGCTCTAAAAGGATAGCTGAGGGTCTAAGCTAGCTCCATGCGGACAGCGAAGACTCTGATCAGACTGGGCGGATGCCCAGGCTGATCTGAGTTTGCGCTGGGCGCACAACCACTTTGTTGGTTTTGTCGCGTCGCGGCTCATGTAATTTCTAACCTACATAAGGTTTTCAGCGAAGACTCTGTTTAGCCGCTAAGCCGGACCACGTTTAAAACTTTTCCAATCTCATTATCAAATGTCTACGGATCCGTACAAGTAAAAAAAAAAAAAAAGACAGGGACCTCAAGCGGCCAGCACAGAAACGCCGACCAATCGAATATGAGCTGTTCGCACATCGTCTGCTCTACACACAGCTAGAAATAAAGGTGACTCACTATAGCCTTGATGTGTGGCAGAATTTAAGGAAGTATAAAACTAAAACTAAGTTTGACTTTACAGAAGCTCAAAAATAGGGGCTGCAGACATGAATTTGAAGGAATTATCCCTTTAAAAGGTTTTGGTTTAGGAGATTATTTTCGAGTTAAATAAGATTTGCCTTAATATTTTTAGATACAAGCAGTGTCCATTAATCGCAATCTTTTATTTTTCCACAGCGGCGCAGCTTTTTGAAGTTTCTGAGGTAGAAGAAAAGATTATTATCATGTCTTCACCTGATTTTTTTACACCTGATAGCGTGTACTGTCTGACATTAATTTTGCTGGCGGGGATATTCAGTATGCCCTGCTTACTGACAAATTTATCTAAATAACTTTGGTGATAGTGCATGATTTGCATATACAGGTTGTTAAGAAAGTTCGTAGACATTGTTTAAACATACACTGAAAGCTTGACAGTGTTATGATTTTCGCAAAACTTCGTAAGTATGATATAGGAAGCACTACCAAAGATTTGCAATATATGAATTCTTTTCCGATTTCAAAATGACAAGAAAATCTGAATTGCTATGGACACACCCTCTACAGAGCTGACAATACTGAAGGCAAAAGTTATGGATAGAATAAATATCAGTATTTGTAAACAAAGAGGCATTTTGCAGATTTCCTTTATTGTCTTGCAATTAGATGTGGCCTCATATCGAGAATAAACATTTGATATGATTTTTCTTTTAAGATCATTTGGCATAATCACTCATTACAAATTACTCTTTAGATTTAACTTCAATTTCAGTTTTCATTGAATGTTGCACTAAAACCTTGCTGGGTTGCAACAAATTAGGTAAGAATATTAAACTGTTTAGAAAATTCTTGTAATAGTTTAAACTGGGATAAAAAATCCCTGTAATTACCAATTTTCATGTCATTTAGATGCATTATTGTCATAGAAATGCTATTTCATCATCAATGATTTGCATAATTTGACTTTTTGGTAGTAAAATTTCAAATATATAATAATTTACAGATACACCACAAATATTTCGAACTTTTATTCTTGTGTCCCTGATTTGTAAGACCCACTCCATGATATGAATTATTTTATGTCAACTTTTGATTTCAAGTTTCGTTTCAGATGTTAATTCATTACCCCCACCCCCTTTGAAAAATATTAATGACTCGCCTGCTTTTTCATGTCAGTAAATCGTCTGTCAAGATGTGCGTGTTGTCTATGATTCCTGACAAACTGTAACTAATAAAATACTGTTTACCATAGTCTCTATCATTAAAATTAGTTTTAAAATGATGATTCGCCGAGGGATAAGAGGAAATAACAGTTTAATATGCCACATCTTTATGCGTAAAATAAATAATAAACAGCGGCCTTGAGTATGAGATGCTAATTTTATTACGGTTAAGTGCAGTTGTTAAAGTTGGTACAACGTGGATCCTTTAATATTGAATTGATCTTGAATCCCGTAAAGTTTTAAGTTTTTATGACTGTAACTTCTGAAGTTATAAGCAATACTGTAATCTCTTCGAACTTTCTTAACACCCTGTACATTTCTGATCATGTTCTATATGACACAAATAGCTGTGTAAAAATATATTTAAGAAATAGATTCTTGCTTACAGTGATTTGTTACCCAATACATCACTGGTTAGAGGCCAGTCGTGAAGTCTTCGAGTGGATATGAGCCGCGACACGACAAAACCAACAATGTGGTTGTGCGCCCAGCGCAGCCTCAGATCAGCCTGGGCATCCGCCCAGTCTGATCAGAGTATTCGCTGTTCGCATGAAGGTAGCTTAGTCCCTTGGCTACCCTTTAAGCGCTAAGCAAAGAGTCTGATCAGACTGGGCAGATGCCCAGGCTGATCTGAGTCTGCGCTGGGCGCATGACCACATTGTTGGTTTTCTCGAGTCGCGGCTCATATATCACGCAAGAAAGTAACGACGAAAACGCAGTTGTTTCCTTCAGATTTTTTCAGTTTCCCGCCATGATTACATGAACTCCTGCCAACAACCTTGACTGAAACAGAGGCGTTTACATGTATTTCGTACGTTTTTAATGCGAGAAAACGTGTTTACACCGTCTATCAACATGAAATGAAAATTGACGTCACCAAACGAACCAAAATGACGTCCGAATGACGCTGAATAACGTCACACAGGTCTGCCCAGTGATTTGTCACGAAATATATCACTATATTTTACCATTGGCTATATAGGCGACCAGTGTGAGAATGTATGATTAAAAATAATTTCGATCAAGGAAAAAACAAAACAAAACAATCTTACATTTACTAAAGTAAGTACAGAAAGGATTTGATTAAATATGATATTTCATCTCACAACCTTAATGTGGAGTCCGGGAGGTATAAAAAAGCAGATGAGCCGCGACGTGAGAAAACCAACAATGTGGTCGTGCGTCCAGCGCAGACTCAGATCAGCCTGGGCATCCGCCCAGTCTGATCAGAGTCTTCGCTTTCCGCATGAAGGTAGCTTAGTCCCTCGGCTACCCTTTAAGCGCTTAGCAAAGAGTCTGATCAGACGGGGTGAATGCCCAGGCTGATCTGAGTCTGCGCTGGGCGGACGACCACATTGTTGGTTTTCTCGCGTCGCGGCTCATTTGTATCCAGTTTGCTCGGCTGTCAAGACAGAATGACATCTCAGGAGAAATATGAAACACTAAATGGTGTTTTAATAGACCTCTTTATTTTTCATCCATTCGTACTAAGGGACTTTTCATGACTTACTGTTTTTTTTTTTGTTTTTTTTTTTGACAAAGCCATTCCTAAAGGGGTCTACTCTTACTCAAAGGAATAATGAGGAGCAAATTCTTTCCTTTTAGAGTTAACCAAAAATGAAGAAGGAAGGTAAAATGAATCTGGCATAGTTGCTTCCCCTGAAAGCGAAGTCATTCACCTCAAAAGGTATGAATTCAGAATGATAAATTATTTTTGTGCATTAAAAATCAGAAAATGATACATTACATTACTTCATAATCAGTACTTACTTAGACAGACAGATAACTGTATCATATTAAGTCCATCTTATCCACATTGCATACATGCCACAATTTGCTAACGTGCATAGAGTATAGTTGAGCAGCGACACGAAAACTACATACAAAGTGGCTTGTGCGGCCAGCGGAGACTCAGATCAGCCTGGGCATTCGCCCAGTCTGATCGTAGTCTTCGCTGTCAGTATGGAGCGAGCTTAGACCTTTAGCTTCTCCTTCAGCGCACAGCGAAGACTCTGATCAGACTGGACGAAGCTCCAGGCTGATCTGACTCTTCGTTGGGCGCACATTGTTGGTTTTGTCGTGTCGCGGCTCAGGTACCATTACGTTTCTTCCATATGATTGTTTTCTTTATGTATGCATGAATTCTGTATATACTCAAATTTGGGACAAAAATTGAAATAAACTACTTGTACAAAAATCTGTATGAAAAAAAAAAGATATTTTCTTTCGTGCAGGCGTTTTCACAAGACTTGTTGTTGTTGTGTTATTGTTAAACGTCCACTGTAAACAGCTATGGTCATGTCGGGTCGGCCAATTAACCTAACCACACTATTCCTGGGCAGGCTTAGACCTCCTAAGCGGGTTAACCAGAACTAAGTGCACTTACTTTCACCAGTAACTGACAACTGCCCTACTTGAATCAGCGGAAGGAGAAATGAAAGTAAGTGGCCAGACCGGGTATCGAACCCAGGACCTCTGGCTTATAAGTCAGACGCCCTACCGACTGCGCTACGCGGCCCGGCTATTGCTTCCCTAGTGGTGTCAATTCATGTATGTTTTCGAGTAAATATTGCAAATTTGCCACTGTAAACATAATAACCTAACCACACTATATCTGGGCAGGCATACACCTCCTAACCGGTTAACCAGTGCTATTGTCCACGTGAACTGACCTGGCAGGGCGGGGCTATCGATTTGGTTCAATGCATTATGAAATAGGTAAAGCAACATATTCGTAATCAATTGGAAAGATATTCGTAAGTATTCGTTAATCATCGCTTATCATGCATGAATTATAGCTGTTAACTATATTCCAAAAATGTGTGAAGATTCATTGGTGTAGTGGACCTCTGCTAGACGTGCTAATCTTTTTTTGTATCATAGAAGGGTCCAAGGTTCGAATATACCTAAAACTAGAAAATTCTTTTATTCTTTTTATATTTTCTTTTTACGTTTTCAGGTAACAAATGATTATTTTGCCTGACAGAAATTTCCGTTTGGTTTGATTCATATACTTTATGCTCATAATAGAAAAGAAAAAGCTTCAGTTGTTTTGTTTGTCTGATTATGCCCAGACATATGCACGAGGGTATTTAGCAGATTATGGTATTTATGCTCGAGGAAAGTGATATGCATGCTCGAGCAAACGATGAGTGAATAATTTTTTTCTGGTTTGGTATTCACTCAGTCTCATTTTCAGAGAGTCTACCAATAGCAGACATGTCGAACTCTAGTCCTTTGAATTATCTCGAGCGAAAGAAATTACTGGAAATGTCTTTTCTCCTAAAACAAGTAAATATATAAAGAAAATTAAGTTTGAAAAAAAAATGAGAGAAAAAATGTTTATTCTCAGCCTAGATTTGAATCCTAGATCGTAGGACTGGTTGTCTTTGCAATCCGACTACAGATACACTACACCACGACGCTTTGTACACGATTTGGTTAAAAACTGTTATTACTTATAACAAGAGAGGCGAGGATTAACGAAGTCGTACGGATATTTTTCCGATTGTTGGCGAAAATAGGAATGACCTGTTTCACAATGCACTGATCCATAGCGCTAGCTCCGCCCTGCTAGGTCACTTCACGAGGGCAATATATAAAAAAAAGTCTGTACGCGATAAGTTGGCAATGTTATTTTTTTGTGTTTATTTTGACTTGGTGACTGATTGGCTATATAGCAGAGTTCAGCTTATCCAACTCGCGGAATTGAAAGAATAAATTTGAATAATTTTGTTACTATCAATTTTGTTATCAATGATATTCTTAAACTAGAGACAGTTCCTGTCTTTAAGCTTTCAAAAAGTGTCATTTAGATAAATTAGAACTGCCAGTTAACCGTAATGTGCCATTATGACCATAGATCAAGAAGTTACATGAACTGCACCGTATGATAGTACAGGTATAAACTGTGTCCATTTACGTTTGAGCAAATCCATTTGCTCAAACTGGCTCTATGATTTTGGATAAGACGTTTGTTGGTTCAAAATTTGGATTAATATCTCTGCAGGAAATAGAATGTACTTTAGTTAACTGATGAGTAATAATTAGAATTAGATCTAATCCATTTTGTCCAAAATTTGGATAAACCAAATAGCCTGGGATAAGAAAACACCCTGCCTATGCCTTATACTGTATGAAAATACATGGCCGAAAATTTTATCCAAAATTTGGATAAGCGACTGTGCAGGCAATACAATGCAGCGTATAAACAGACTGAAATACATTAAATTTTATTTTATCCAAAATTTGGATAAAACCAAACTAGCTGAGAGAAACAACCACCCTGTCTTGCCCCACACATTATGCAAACACACGGCCAAAATTTTTATCCAAAATTTGGATAAGCAGGAAATGCAGTACAACGAATACGCAGAAATAATTTTATCCAAAATTTGGATAAAACCAAACTAGCTGGGAAAAGCAAAACCCCTGTCTTAAAATACGCTGTTCCAAAACACAGTTGTAAGTTTTATCCAAAATTTGGATAAAACTTTTAGTTAAAATACGCAGTGAATGTCATCGAAGTTTTATCCATAATTCGGATAAACCACATTATGGTTATTGCAAAAAATACCATGAACAAAACTATGTCGAAATTCAGACGAATAAAATGTATAAGAATCTTATTTGAAAAAAAAATAACGTCTTTGTACACTTAACTTATTCTAATTTTGTCATTTAATCAATTAGTATAACTGTCAGAAAACAACTGTTTCTAAGTGTTTCAGCAAAATATTTTTATCGAAAAGGTGTTTGATTTATTTTAGTGTTATTATTTCATTTTTATTTATTTATTTTTATTAGTTTTTTTTTTTGGTTCGATTTAGATGCTACGCGAAAAGTTGCTCGCAAAAACATGACAACTTATGTTTCATCTTTATTATACTGAGTACATTGTAACTGATTAATGACGCAGTTAGATAATAAAGAATAAGTATGTATGCATAAGACATACATAAGACATGCATCGGTAGTCAGGTTTTGTTTTCAGTGAACGGAAATGGGATTTAAATCGTAAACGTGCATATGAAATAAATTCTATTTTCATCATTCAAAGTATTTGTATTTAGATTTCTCTACAAAACTTTTTTCTACTGAGTCCTTAGAATACGTTATAAATGCATGCCAAAGTCCATTACATATATTTTTTTAAGTTGAATCACATTAAATTAGAATGCAGCACTTTTGATTTGTTTTTTTTTCTGTTTTTTTTTCTTCTTCTTCTTCTTTCGTTGTGTTGTGTGATCTGAAATGACAAAACATACGTGTTAATGACTGACAATATGTGTTTATGTTATTTATAAAGGACCTCTGACAGTAATAATGTTGATTTGCCTATAAAATTAGTCAAAATTAAATTTTTGATATACCCAAGAATTTTTCTTGAAATTCGTTGCTCTCAGCTTCCCCTAACTGGCTATGAATTTAATTTCTGATTTTTTAGTACATGGACTTCAATTCTGGTTGAAAAAGCCAAATTTTATAATTAAACGTAATCGAAACAGGAAAAGTTTTCTAAAGATACCCCCCCCCGTGCCTCAGCTAGCCACTTTGCATGTATGAGTGTACTATCATAATACACATTATATGTGAGTGGCTTGCTGAGGCACGTGGGGGGGGGGGGCGAGATAGTCTGAAAAAGTGGGTAGGGTACTTACACCCTTTATATCTACAAATAGGCTAAAGTCCTTATTATTGAAAACATATTGCATACTATCGGTAACAGTAGTGTGTACTTTAGTTTTAGCATAGTTATCAATTAAAATTTCGATATATTAGAAATCCCAAAAATGGACTTATTTTCAGAGTCTGAAACATTCACGTACCCCCTCTTGATGAAATTGGTTAAAGTTAGTCTAGATGCCTGATAATTTTTCAAAATCACTGTTAAAATGCCTTTATAGTACACAGGCCTACATATTGATGCCAAATATTTCAACTTTTGCTGCCCGAGGAAGGTGCAATAATTTGTCGAATAATAGGCAAATATGCATTGATTCTGTCACAGGTCCTTTTCTTTATGCACACTCTGAGTCTCGGAGTCCGGTACCGGACTCTTAGGCGCTCATCCGAGGATTGTCTCCGGGTCCAGCATGTCTCAATACGGGTAATATATGTCTCAAATGGAAAGAAATACACAGTAATCGTTAAATTCTTATTAGATTTTGATCTTTTCTACGTATATCGCCATTTGTACAAGCGGTATTACGGTATGACCAAAGGTCATACTAAACTAACCAAAACTGAAATGAATTACAAAGCGGGATCACAGTAATTGTTGGTACTGTAAATAATAATATATTGTTCTTATTTTTATTTTAGTTATTTATTTATCATATTTTAATATATTTGTTTATTTGTCTGTCTATTTGTTTAACAGTGGCGAGGTATTGTGTTTTCCAATTGGCCGTCCGTGTGTTCGCCCGTCCGTTGCACGTTTGTTGCATGAAAGTGAAATTGTGAATAAAATATGTTTAACTATTTAAAGTAACAACCGCTAATTAACATACTACCGGACCCCAAGCCATTCTTAACAGGCGAGGCTCCGGGTCAGGTACCGGACGCCGAGACTGGCAGGCTAGGGATCCGGTACCGGACCCCGAGACACTGCTTTTCTTTAAAATTGATATCGAGACAGTAATGATATATTTAGTCCCCTGTATCTCAGGAATTCCAGCCTATAGAGACTCACCACCCGCATGTCACAAGAGGAGTAAATTGTTACCAAGACTGAATACGAGTCATCCGGAGATGAACAAACGTACAACAAACTGCCATAAACATTGTGGAGTTTGATATGAGCGTCTAACTTTCCGACATTCACGAACTTCCGTCCCCGTGTAAAGTTCGGAGTCTGTATTTCATGTGGAAGAAGAACATTGCAGGTTTATTCAGTATATAGACAGAACCGCAAAAGACTAAGTCGCATCTTCCTTAGGTGTCATGAACCAGCGGTCTGCTATCGCAGGTCGAACACCTTGACAAACAAGCTGCCTCGGGGCAGAAGAGGAGTACACCGCTTCACTGGAAGGTCTTCCGCGACAGCCTGCATCATCGAGGGTTTAGTAGTCCGACCGCCTTCAAAATAAATTCGAAAGAAGTAAGTCTTGCTGTCCACTTTCAATGAATCCAATATTTCATGGGTGAACAGACGTACTCTTTATATCTCCAACCTACATTTGATAGAGTTAAAATATTACAAGTCGCTCAGGTTGCTGCACAACTGCTAGAAAACAAGTAAAAAGGTTGCTGCAGGGTGCAGCAAAAGATAATGCACGGCAAAAGAAATAAGCTTTTTCAGTTTTTGACGATGGAAAATATTTGACAAATGGTCCTGTTTCTAATTTTCATACTTCAATTAGGCATGTTTATTCACAAAAAGAAAAAGAAAATCATAGTGTCAAATGGGGAAATAGACATGGTAATGTGAAGTTTAGGATCAATATCTATCATTGTGCCAAATGTGAACTATATCTATCTCAGGATTTGGAACAAAATTCTTAGTATATTATGTGACCTTGACGTTCAAGCCATCTAGGAAGTGGGGGATGGGAATCATCCAAAAAATTATGGTCACTTTTCGTGAACTGTTGTCAGTTTAATGAAAATATGCCTTTCCCTTTAATATGGGGTCTGAATGAATATATATGTTCCCTATCATTGCATTTTACTTTGTAAAACCAACCGATGATCGACTAATAGTCGACATAAATTGTTCCTTATCTCATTTTTTTTTTCTGGGCTTATTGCAGGACTATTTCTTTTTATCAAATTTCTAAACATTTCTATTGCTAACCTAAATTTTACATTGACTTACTCAAATAAACATTATATCCTTTATTTTACATGACTTTAAAAAAATGAACATATGCACACGCTGTGCCCAAGATATAGTGGGCTTCTTTTCCTCACTACCCTTATGGCTACCATGCTATTGGCAACGTCAACGTCAAAGCTACTGATCTGAACACTGTGGTTAAATGTATGAAGCTCTACAAAGCTACAAAAATGTTAATGTATGGACAGATGAACAAACAGACGAAAAGACAGACGCATGGAGGGCACATGTTACGAACCATCTTAGAGCGGCGTATAAAAAATAACTTCGAGTTCACAATGGCGGACACATGTGAAATCAGAGCATGATGCTGAGCACGTGCTAAAAACTTCGCACATTTTACAAACAACAAACTCCTTCCAAAAGGTAAAACGCGGTTCAATAAACACAGAGTCAAAAGCAACAACTCTTAAGCTCTTAAAATAAGTAGGCGAAATTAAATTATCCTAGTTATATATAGAAAAAAAAATTCAATGGCAAAAATGCGCCCATCACTCATGCAATATCAACGTGCATATCTGTGATCTACTGGTTTTAGGGAATGGGATGCAGCTTTATCCCTCTTACATACTTTCAAGGCTATAAGCATGACAGTGATGAAGTGTTAGTAGCCTCCGGACAAACAGGCTATAATTACTGATAACATCTTCGGTCCTTGAAAGTAAATCGTCGATTAAAAAGTTATTCCAGTGAACTCAATACTAGAGGAATTACGCACATACTAGGGAACTATTATGATTTTCTGCTGCCTCAGAATGCGATTCGGCATGATTCCATGACCCTGATCTGTTATTTTGGGCACTGAGTTTGAACAAACTTAGATAATTATACACTGCTCCTGCAGACTGGTCCGGTTTCAGAAGCTACATGACAGGTATTGAGCAACCAAAAGGACTCACCCACTAGACTGTTTGGTGTCAGCTACTTTATGAAGCAGTCATTCTTTTCCTAGTAGATCAGTAATGCAATAAGTGCTATGGCTGTAATGAGTGATATTTTATATACAAAGCAGTACATTCGCAACAAAAAGCGGTTCAGTCCCATAAAGTGGTCATTCGGCTACGTGTCCTAGACCCACGATTTAAAATTATCCTGTTGAGGAAAGGATGTCTGATAGCTTAACACAAAGACGGTTGTAAGAAAAATACTTGCAAGATTTGTAAAATAATAATAATAACAAATAAATACATAAATATATGATACTGAATGATACATACTCGCTATTAGAATATGGCAGTTTCTGCATGAATTAGTTACATTTTGTTACTTTGTGGTACTTATATATTTACAGATGTTCTCATATTTAGAACAATGCTTTACCAATCATTTTGAAATTAAGGACAGTTATGCAATGTTTTATCTAGATAACTTAATAAGCGCAGGTGAACAATAACGTCGTTAACATGCTACCAGCCTTTTGATAAGTTTTGCGAAACAAGCTAGTAAGGGAAAAATTACAACAACCGATATCACGATATCAGCTATAAGATACCAGATATGACGTGTCAGCTTGACACACAATTGATCTGTAAGGGTATTGAAAAGCATGGGCATTATCAGAACAGGAATCTGCCAGATTTAAGAGTGCATATCACAGAAAATGAGTCTTATGCCCCGAGACAAAGTTATATGTTGGAAATCTATTTGTTTTATATTAAGGTGAGTGGGTACACTTTCAGGGATTGAGACTTCTCCATTTTCGTTTTTTGTCTCCCTTCTCAATAGGGTTCAACTCTTAAAAGGAATAATTTGCTCCTGCAAATTAAACTCTTACTTTTAGGAGTAGACTCCATTTTTAAAGAGTTACGTCATTCAGGGAGGCAAACATGATGTAATGGAAGTTGTTTCTCTTTGTAAAAAGTGCAGAAAAATACGGAGCTATACCCATACACTTTAAGCTGATTTTAATAGTTGGAAAAGACAAACAATGAAGATCTTGATAAGCCTGCTTATTTCAGGTGCAGTCTGATATGGGTTTACACTGACCGCTAAGGCATCCATCTCCCGGCATTTAGTTTCATACATTGGTAATTTGGGGCTTTAGGCCTCCCAATTTATATTTTTATACAGTCGGAACTCAAGAGAATGGCAAGAGGTAATTTACATGATATCTCACAACATATATTTATTTGTAAAGTTTTGATTTTAAGCAAAGAACAAGTCAACTCCAACATTTTAATTCATCTTATAGCTCGGCAATGGGCTTTTTGACTCCCTTCAAGTGATTCATAGGTAGTAAATGTGTTTTGCTTTGTTTTCGTGTTTTCTTTCCCCAGCAGCCTTTATTTGTGTTAACAATTTAATGTTCAGCAAGGTCTATGCATGGTAAAGGTAAAAAGGTAAATGTTTCTCATACATGTAGCCTAATAGCCGTAGGGGCAGTGGGGGTTAGAGACTCACTGTATCTTGGGCACAACAGATGAAAGGCGGAGCCCATCACTCTCCTTTTGCTGCCTTATCCTTCCCTGATTCAAAAGAGTTACCCATTTATTGCTGGATTGACAGAGAGAGTTTTCCCAGTCGTCGAAACGCGGGCGCGATCTCGTGACCTTCCGGCGACTTTCTGCAGCATAACTGAGTTACTATAACCACTCGACCACAGGAGGGTTTCTTTTTTACAGTATCGAGTTTCGAGTAATAAAAAGAGAGTTTCGAGTTATAAAAGGCAAGTATCGAGTTATAAAAAGCGAGTTTCGACTTGTAAAAAGGGAGTATCGAGTTCCCAGCATGCTGGTGTTATTTTTTTTATTTTTATATTTTTTTTTTTCCTTCAATTTCATGTATCATTAATGAGCTGAACGCACTGCTTTTGGCATATTTATGCATTAAGGTCTACACCGCAGAATTTTCACTTTCATTTTCATCTGATTTGTCAAAGACATCAAAGGAGTTAATTTTGCCAATTGAATTCTCCAGGACCATATACTATTACATGTTTTAAGCAGGTTTTGATTTCTTGCATCTGGAGATGTGCAGCTGGAGATATGGCCAATCAGCTGACAGTTTTTGTGTGATAGACTGAAAAGTTCCTTTTTTCTCTTAAATATTACATGTCACTTGTTTAAATATCATATATCATCTATGTGTAACCTGACATGTTTACCTACATAGATGAGCTTTTGTTCTTTTCTGTTCTGTTCCGCAAAATGAATTATAATTTCGAATGCCGCCATGTAGTCGGATTGCTCTGCTTTTAATTGATTAGGTGTTCTGAGTGTGTGAGCGTGTTTTTTTTTCTTTCGTTTTGACAATATGAAAAGTACAAGAAAGAAGAATACAAAAGTTTTATCCGGAATTTCGGCCTTCGTCCGGGCACGTACACATCTGAGTAAGTATATATAATCATGGCAAGAAATCAAAATGGCAATGCAGCGCACACAGTGGGCCTAGACAAAAATTGCTTAGAACACTGCAGGACATTACATACGCAGGTAACCTTGTCTCGACAAGCTTGTTGGGAATAAAATCTCAAGAAGTGAGGGAAGCTATATTTCAGTATATTAGAGATACCCAGTATGAGGAAAAAATTTAGGGCCGTGCACAAACCTATCATTTGCGACAGTGTCATGGGTGAGGGGCATTCGAACGGACAGTTCAGGCAGGCCAATCCTACCCACTATTTCAACTGGAACAATACAGACATAGACAACGGACATACAATACTAGGAGTCACCGGGGTGTGTGATTACAGGGGTCTGTTCCATCGGACGTAGCGAAGCGAGGTCCGATGGAGGCTTACAGATCTGGGAATATAGAGCGGATGTTGACAATGGCCCGAAGAGGCCTCACATGCCATCCGTCTCCTGACGCCCTGAGATGTATTGCTAAGGCCTGCATAAATGGGACGCGGGGACCCTGTATATAGGATGTGTTTTATGCTGAAATGTGCATGGATCCATTTGGGTACGATCCCATATTGCATAACGACGCGCGCCAACATGTCGCCACCCTACCTGGCCCTGTCTGGCGGTCTGGACTGGCTGTGGGACGGCGGGCGACTGTGGATTACAGGTTTGGAATGGCCAGATCGGATGAAGCGGTTTCCTAGCCACGACTATGGCCTCTCCCGGCTGCCTAGGCATCGCTCGGGGGATGCGCGAAGTGGGGAAAGTAAAACAAAGTGGACGTAATGGCTAACATTAATAATAACAACCCCACACGTGTTGGCGCAGTCCGATCCTACACCTACATCGGAGGCAGAGTATTAGAAAAAAGACAGACATACGAACCATCATATTACAGACATTCACAGACTAGACTCGACGAGCGGTTGCATAACGACGCGCGCCAACATGTCGCCACCCTACCTGGCCCTGTCTGGCGGTCTGGCCTGGCTGTGGGACGGCAGGCGACTGTGAATTACAGGTTTGGGCGAGAGCCAGATCGGATGAAGCGGTTCCCTTGCCACGACTATGGCCTCTCCCGGCTGCCTAGGCATCGCTCGGGGGTGCGCGAAGTGGGGAAAGTAAAACAAAGTGGACATAATGGCTAATAGTAATAATAATAAACCCTACACGTGTTGGCGCAGTCCGATCCTACACCTACACATCGGAGGCAGAGTACTAGAAAAAAGACAGACATACGAACCATTATATTACAGACATTTACAGACTAGACTCGACGAGCGGTGGCATAGTGTTCAGCGAACTCAAAATGATGTGCGGAGCCGGTCACATGCTAGGTGGGGCTCCTTCCCAATCACTTGCTGGCCGGCTCTGAGTAACATCCAGGATATAAAAGTCTCTAACGCATGTGCCACCGACCGCCGAGCCAATAGCAGACTAGACATAATCGTACACTACAGTAAACAGACGTACAGACGTACAGAGAGGCGCGCAGTGGAGGTGGATCAAAAGCTCTTATACATACTCGGACATTACCGAAAACCCCAATCAAATCCGAAGCCCGAAACAGAAAATACAGCATCCAACATTTTTAGACCACAAAATTTGGTGCGCGTTATTAATATTTATTTTACAACAAAAATCAATATCGCGAGCTCTCACGGCTTAATGGCATTCCACGGGAAGCTCAGGTGTGGAAGCACGAGATAATTCAACAAAAGCGCAACTGGCCAATTATAGGGTCAATGATCTCCACTGCGAGTTTCTAACATACAACTTACCGTGTGCACCGGAAGTGTCTGGGCGGTTTATAAAGGTAGGGCTTAATATGAACTCGTCCATCCTTGTAAATGGACTAGTCTGGAAGGCGGGTAGGATAGCATATCACTGAGTCGGCACCTAAGGAGCGTCTGATCGGGGTCTACGTGTGATAGGAAGAGAACCGCCCGGACGTTTTTGGGGAGCACAACGACGACTTACATTTAAGCCAGATCAAGGGAAAATGTTTAATATGCAGTCGTATCAAGAAAAAAGGCAAAAAAAACCAACATAAGAATTACTTTCATGGAATTTGTTGAATTTAGGAATTTTAGGAATTTAGTTAGGATCACAGAGCGAAATTGCAACTCCGAAATTAATAAATCACAGGCACTCGAATGAAGAAAGAAGAAGAAGTATTACAGCATAAAATGAATTTAGGAATTTAGTTAATTATATTAGGAATTAAGAGTAATATAGGGAATAAGTAATCTACATCAGACGCTAAACCCTACCAAAATAGAAAGAGACAACAAAAGGCAAACATTAGTATGGGTTAAAGTTCTTTCAAAAATTTCTTTATAAACCCCTTTTTGTAACGAAGCATAAATTTCAAAATACAATAATAGAACAAATAAATACATAAATCGCTTAAATATGGGTTGGCCCCCTTCCCACTACCTGCAGGGAGGGGGTGTGCCAATTATAAATGTGGACGACTCCACTCCGCAGGCGGGGGGGGGGGGGGGGGGGGGGGGGGGAATGACGCATAGACTATTTTTTGAATAAAAAAGGCGACAAAAAATGGAAATTCCGTCCTTTAACTCGGAAAATCCTCTCGGGGGGGGGGGGGGGGCGATGGTGGGCTTCATAAGGGTGTTAGTAATTATTCCCCGGGTGTATAAGGAATGGAACCATCCCCCTTAGAATGTGGACGAGACCATTATCCGGGAATGGGGGGGGGGGGGGGGGTTGGGCTTCGCGCGGCTAGACCCTGTCGCGACGTGACCGTAAACATAGAAATCCATCATTATATTGGAAAAAAGTGTTACACGCGGCGCGCGCGGGAGACGGTGCGCGTGCCCCCTCAATGAGGAAAGGGAAAGGGAGGTAATCCCATCGCTGCCCCGACGGGGGAGATGCCTCGGCTATTTCGCCATCGAAAAAAGAACAGAGGGGAAGAAAGATGTGCCATGAAAAGGCTGACGCATGAGAGGCCAAAACATAGGTGAGCAACACATATTATATTTCAATAAGACTAGGGTAAAATAACCTACACACCTAGGCATCTAAATTGGTATTTTTGCAACAAAATGAGTAACAGGAATTTAAGCAATAACCAATTAAGGACCGTCCTTGTCTCTCTGGGTAATGACACTCCGCCAGTCTTACCTTAGCATGCCTGTTAAAGTTACGGCGCGGTAGCGAAACAACGATGGATGCAGGACACAACAACGGTGGAGACATCCCAGAAGAAGAGGATGGAGACGGACAGACGGACAGATACGCAATCACAAACATAAACACACAAACACGCACGCAAGCCGGCATACACGCAAACACGCATGCACGCAAAAAATAACAAGTACACGCACATTGTGCTAGCACAAAATAAGTAGGCACACACACACACGCAAAACATACTAACAACCAAACTTGATGCTCTGCCACCCCTGGGTGAGGCGTGTTTTTAATATCGACAGCCCTATGGTGGCATCATCATACTCACAAGAAAACTTACTAACGGCCCATCAACTTATCAATATTATATACCTAACTAACTGGGGTTAGTATATAAAAGCCACATCTTTATTATATATGCTTGACCATACAGTGCGAGACCCATCCCTATGCAAAAAAAAACTTTAAGCCATTCCCAACTAATTTCTGCTCTTTTTAATATCCTTTAGGATCATAAATGATTATTGAGCAAGGCGCTAGCATCCTAAAGCCGGCACCACGCTAGATGCTCACTTTTGAATTCAAACTTAATGTTGCACTCATCACTTGGCAAAATTACTCGACCAAAATAACTGAAGTGCAACAGCCCTATAGGTACCTGAAAAGGTCCCTACCTGTGACTGCGTCAATCCCCACCTAAGGGTAAGGTCAGAATAAGGGACCTCCATCCGGAACCAAATTACTTGGATACGGGGGAGGGTTAAAATTAAGGGCTGTAAGTAATATGGGACCCCAACAGGTCCCATCCTTGAAACCTAAGGAACGCCTGCGTGTTCTCTCGTTGGGACCTGGGTTTCGGTGTGCTCCTCCTCTGCGGGCGGGGTTGGCCTGTGTTTCCCTGGACTTTCCGCTGGGGTGGCTTTCATGTGGCGCGCGCCTCCTTCTCCGGACAGAACCTGACTTGGAGCCGTAGAAGGCAAACATCTATGCATAAATACTGGTTAGGCAGCACTGACCGACGAGACATTTACAGACTGAATGACATTGGACGGACACACGGCGCCAAATGTGTGCAACTATGGTTACGTACCGTTGAGCCACTTGGGTAACGTCGATACGAGAATTGAACAGAACAGAACAGAACAGAAAATGGCAGATCATATCAAAACTAAACACAAGTACAAGCACTGGATCATACCAAATGAAGTTCTTTTGAAAATACGTTACGTTCTGGTGACGTGGGTTGTAAGGGTTTCTGAATGACCACTGTCTGGTTTGATTTACCATGCGTGTGTTTCGTGAACTTTGGCAGTTTTTGTATGTACTTTTTGCGTTTCAACCCCACATTTTCGTCAAGATTTTCAAAACGAACGCCTAGTCATGGAACGCACAAGAATAGCCTTAAAAGACTGTAGTTAACATTTTAGTTTAAGTGCCGAAACTGTACTAAACCCATTGGTGCATAACATTGAAAAGATAATAATAATAATAATAATAATAATAAATGATAATAAAGACTTTATTTTCAGTGGGTGACACAATTAGTTACAAGCTACTCTTATTTGAGGCCCACTTAAAAAAATATGTACAAATCAAAAGATCTATCAAATACAAATATACAACAGACACTGGTCAGCGAAACCAAACATTTACTGTTTCAGGCCTCATGACTCAAGAAAAGAAAAAGCACTGGCAGCAATCAGTACTACCGTAAAATTCTAAATATTGGGACACCAAAAATAATCGCCGCAACTGTCCCAAACACGGAACAGCCTGGTTTTACAAAGCGGTAGCCAAAAGATTCAGGCGGAATAGCAAACAATGTAGACAGACACTGATCAGACTGCTCCTCTAGGATAGCCTGATAGGAGTCTACACTGTCCGCTCAGACCTATCTATCCCAATACATAGAATTTTTTATGGTATAACGGAATGAAAAGAAAGAAGCCCAATCCAGTAGCCTACCCTACCCGAAGACGAAAAGCAAAACGAGCCCCGGTTTCTGGGTATCTTAAAAAAAAACAAAAAAAAACGGGTCACTTTAAATGTACATCAAAGTAAATCGATCATATGCCATATGTACGCTCAAAAACAATCACACAAAATATGAATTTACATAGTTTTACAACATCGCAACATCTGACGGTACCCTTGCAAGGGGAAGTCTGATCACAATCAACGCTGTTTTTCCATTCCACTGGCATCTGTTGGGCGCATTGCAGCACTTTATAATATATATAACTTTACATTTTTTTTCGAGTAAATTTTGTAATTAGTTTTGGTGTCCCAATGTTTATTATAATTTTTGGTACCAAATATACGGAATACCAGACCACGCTTTCAGCTGCACTGCTCAGCGTCAGTTACACTTCAGAGTCGTTTAAAATGCTATAATTTTACAATCTATGTTGTTATAGGCGGTTCATTGACAGATTAAAAACAATGCCATGAAAATTAGCGAATTACCCCATTGGTCGGACCTAGAAAGACCTATTACACTCCCAGTTATCGCCTGCCATCCAAAATCTGGCTATTTAGCAAATTCTTCGTGATTTTTATCACTGATTAATCTGTCTCTGGGTAATTAATTGCATATTAGATGTTTGCAGGGTACGAAAGATCTGTACCATGTTTTAACTTTGATAAGAGATAATTTTCTTATAACACATATGAAAAATTTTCTAGAGAAACAAAGTTGTGTTTGTACGAATATATAATTTAATCCGTATCATCATAAACGCATTGTGCAGGGCCTAATTTGACACCATTTGGCTTTAAAGACAAACGTTTTCAGGCTCTACCTTCGCTTTGCGCAAGTCCCTCAAAGCCAGTCCCTCTTTGTTTTCAAGTCTTTCAACAATCGTCATACCGAAACGTCCAGCAGTCGTCGTCGTCTTTATTTATTTACCATTTATAGTATCGAACTATCTAAAGCGAGTTTCAAGTAATCAAAAGCGAATAATATAAAAAGAAAGCAGTTATAGACAGTATGGAGTAAAGAAGTGATTAAAATTTATATACAGAACTCTACAAAACTATCATATTACGAATGAATATCATTTGATACTGATTTGATTTCTTTTCATTACTGGCAATGCAACTACGCATCAGAGAAACAATAAATGGGATCCTTGTCTTACATTTTATTACCATCTATTTAACGCGTTCACCTTGTATTTATCTTCATGTACATTGTAGTTTTACCATGTCATAAAGTTTGTGAAATCGAAAAATAGGTCATTGAAGTCTTTTTTTTTATGATTAATCAAGAACGGTTTAATGTTTTAAAGCCGGTGTCTGCCTAGGATAGCTTGCGCACATGCGCAATCTGGTATGTAGACTAGCTCCTTGTCTGATACTAATAATTTTTACAGCCCTGCTAAGGCAATAATTTTTCCTGGCAGCATGGGTAAAATTGTACTCAAAGAAAAACTTCAGACAGAATCCGCAATTAAGCATGTAGCAAAGTTACCATATACGAAGTTTAACGTATTTTCAATATATCAATCCGTCAAAAATGATTTCGCAGAACTGAAAGTAATCACAGTTTATTTATCAATAAGATCCGCCTCCTTTCAGCCAGTAGCAAACTGCAGAAGCCTGACAGACTGCGCATATGCTGACGATGGTCTGGGCATGCGCACATTTTATGTCTCGAGAGATATTCCCCGGACATAGCTCATATTGAAAATCAAGATAAACTTGCGCATCTGTCCAGTCCGAAATCACAACCTATATATCCTACTGCCATATGCTGCACCAATTTCGCTCAGGCTAGTGGAATGATCCTTGTTTTTTTCTTTCCACGGACAGAGAGAGAGAGAATTTCGCTCAGGCAAATGGAATGATTCGTCTTTCCAGAGAGAGAGAGAGAGAGAGAGAGAGAGAGAGAGAGAGAGATAGTGAGGGAAAGATACTGCATATAGAAACATATGTCTTTGCTTTGTAGAGGTATTTTATCAGACTTCCCTTGAATGACGTAACTCTTCCAAAATGGAGTCTACTCTTAAAGGAAATCTTCTCTAAGAATATAAGAGTTGAACCACATATAAAAGGGAGACAAAAACAAAAGTGCCAGAGTTTCAATCCCTGAAATTGTACCCACTCACCTTAAGATAAACCTATAGCTAATTACGTCTTGGGACATAAAACTCATTTTTCAATCTGGCAGATTCCAGATGTTCATGCTTTTCAACACTTTTACCGGTCAATTGTGTGTCAGTCTGGGTCAAGTTTAAATGTCATATCTGATATTGTAATGTCACCTTTTATCAATTCCCGACTTATTATTATAAGCGTAATTCCATTCCCACCGATAAAGCTTTTGCAAATAAATAACCAAAATATGTCGATGCTATTTGACTCGTATGCATGTAAAACGCATTGTGCAAACTTTCTGTTTTGAGTTAAAAAAAGAAAGAAAAAAATAATGGTGATGAAGTTATCACAAAACTCTTGAGAGTTGCTAAACCAAAATTTTGCATGGGCAACTTTCCTATTCAGGCCTTGCATAAGCGGTTTGAATTAACATGAATTATTTTGTGGAAAATCGTTCTTTTCCTCCATTAATATTGCGTTAAGTTCTTACAGGACAAGGTGTGGTTGGGTTCGGCGATGGTGCTGTCCCTACTGTGTCTTATAAACGTCCCGAAGAGAGTCTGATGTACACATTTATACATACACTAAAATTTGACAATCTCGTGTTAAGTTAAAAAAAAAACTGTACTCATACGTAGGCGAAATGTTTGTCGTACACCAACCTATTAGCAATCAACTTGCGCACGTGAAGACTGAGTTGTATCGTTCTTTGTTGGACGAACGGTGATGCCTCAAACAGATTTCGCATATGCACAAGCTATCCTAGACATGCACAGTTTTATATTATGAATGTAAAAAGATCATATCATGATTAATGATAAAAATATACGAAATACATGTAAGGGAATTTAACTAAGAAATAGATTAGCTCTAGCAGTGAATTGTTGAGTAATAATGCACTGTTTGGAGGTCAGTTGTGAAGTAGAGCATGTCACGAGAGCGGAGCGCGAATGATATATCTACTTACAACAGACCGACAAACAGTGAATTATTACACAAAAATTCAATCCTAGAGCTGAACTATCTTGTTTCTAACACTAAAAAACGCTGCAAAAGTATTCTTTTCATTCAAATTCTCTCAACCTTCTTGCCAGCGCGTTAATGCTCCCGCCAATTTTCTTAACTGTATTTAAGATAAATGTACATTTTTAAGGCGAATTTAGAAAGAAAAAGAGACATAACACCGTCTAACGTCTCAAAACGTCTCAAAATGACGTCAGTATCGCTAGTAACGTCAGTAGTTAGACTCACGTGCTCCGAAACAGCGAATCGTTGCAGAATAAAGCACAGGAACTTTCCATTGCTTCCAAAGGCGCACTGTGATAGAATAAGAACCAAAATAAGAAAAACGTATAACATGACTTTATTTTATAATGCAGGCGGATTGTTTGGTATACTTATGCGTGTTGCCGGACATGGGTTATTAGCTCGCCTGGACGAAGTCCAGGAAGAGCTATTGCACAACCCCCGGCGTCGGCATCGGCGTCAGCGTCGGAGTCGGCGGCGGCGTCCGCATTTACGCTAAAAGTTTTAAGAGCTTATATTTTCTAAATTATTTGATGGATCTGGTTCCTATTTGGTATGATGATAGACATAGGTCCAAATTTTCTTTCAGCAATAATCTTGCCCAAACCTATGATCTCAAAGTCAGAGCGTCATGGGAACAGAAAGCTTCTGATCACACTGGACGGAAACAAAGGCTGATGTGAGATTTTGCTGGGCCTATATGCCACTTCTTGGTTTTGTCATGTCGTGGCTCATATTTGGTATTAGCACATTGACCAAATATACTCTACATTTTCTACTTGCTGTCAGAATAAGTACTTCACTTTACTATTTAAAACAAGAGGACCAAGAGGCCCTAAATCGCTCATCTGAGCGAAAAAGTTAAAGGTCAAACAAGGGTCATCATTTGAACAAACCTGATAGTTTGCAACCATTTCCAAATTTTGAATATTTTCCTATGTATTGCTATGATTCAAACCCATTGAACAAACTTGGTAAAGGACCAATAGACAATGCTACATACTAAATTTCAAGCATCTGAGCCAAGTGGTTCTGAAGAAGAAGATTTTTGAATATTTTTCTATGTTTTCTATGTTTCAAACACACGACTCCCTACCGCGAGGTCATTTTAAACCCTCGGGCCATCATTTGTATAAAGTGGATAAACGACTACAAGGCAATGCTACATACCAAATTTCAAGCATCTGAGCCAAGTGGTTCTGAAATTGAAGATTTTTGAATATTTTCTCTATGTATTTCTATGGTTCAATCTCATGACCTCTGGGGTGGGGCCATTTCGACCCTGGGGTCATCATTTGAACAAACTTGGTAAAGTACTACTAGGCAATGCCACGTACCAAATTTCAAGCATCTGAGCCAAGTGATTCTGAAAAAGAAGTTTTTTTTCCCATACTTTTCTATGTATTTATATGGTTCAAACTTAGGACACCCTGCCGTGGGGCTATTGTGGACCCTGGGGCCACCATTAGAGCAAACATGGTAAAGGACTATTAGGCAATGCTACATACCGAATTTCAAGCACCTGAGCCTTGCGGCTCTGAAGAAGAAGATTTTTGAATATTTGTCTATGGTTCAAACCTCGGACTCCATGCCATTGGGCCATTTTGGACCCTGGGCCCACTATTTGAACAAGCTTGATAGAAGATTATTAGGCAATGCTACATAAAAAAATTCAAGCAACTAAGCCAAATGGTTGTGAACAAGAAGATTATTTAATATTTTTCTATGTATTTCTATGGTTCAATCCGATGGCCCCTGGGCCGGGACCATTTTAGACCCTGGGGCCATCATTTGAACAAACTTGGTAAAAGACCACTAGGCAATACTACAAACAGAATTTCAATCACCTGCACCGAGTGGTTCTTCAGAAGAAGATTTCTAAGTATATTTGAATTTCGAACCAAAGACCCCCCGGGCCTTTTTGGACCACAGGGCCAGTGTTTGAACAAAACTTGGTAGAGGTCCACTAGACAATGCTTCATAACAAATATCAAAGCCCTAGGCCTAGTGGTTCCAGAGAAGATGTCATTTAAAGCAAATTGACGCACGACGCACGACGGACGACGGACACCGACTGATCACAATAGCTCACCCTGAGCCTATATGGCTCATGTGAGCTAAAAAGCGCAAGAAATTTTCAAAATTTAAATTTTCAATTCTATTCTCTATTTTATAATTACGAAAGCAAACACAATAGTTACCTATCAATAAATTTCCTCAAGTTATATTATTAACCACAGTGAAATACAAGTTTTCGCCACCTGCTGAGAAATTTGAAATTCCTTTTCTGCTGCGCATGCGCCGTTTATAAACATGCGCAATCAATGGTTGGCGCATCAAGCGGCCAAATTAAAAAAATCGTGTCAGTGTTTTGAATTATTGTGAGAAATGTTGTCTGAGAAAAACATCTTTTTGGATAGTTAACTAGATTATTGTGATAAAACAATTAAAACTGTTAATGACATCGTGTCGCTCATGTCATCGTCTCGTATGGTAAGTAACACAATGTTTATTTTTATTCTTTCCTTCGTATTTAAACGTTGAATACATTATCATCATTGTGCTAGAATTCTTCGCGCTACTTGTTTCTGTGTGCAAAATGTAGAATATTGTTTGTCTGATTAGAACAGCCTCACTGAGACGGTTAAAATGAGTTACCACAATAAATATTTTTGAGCTGTGAGTAGAAGACGTGTGCCCCTTATAACCCTTTGTCTGTTATTTTTATAGGTAAATGCATAGAAAATCCAAGCTGCAGAAGTGATATTGTCCTACGCGTGATACTGGATTGCGATGAAGATTTGTGACGCAGAGTATGATGATTTCGTGTCTCATACTGTATCGCCCGTGTAAACGTCACAGATGGTAAGTAACACAATGTGTTTTTCTGTTCTTTGTTGTTTTTCCCTTTTATATTGTGCATAAACGATGAAAAACTCATGATTGTGCTAGCATGCTTTTGTTACGGCGCTTGTAGATGATAATTTATGATATTTTACTTGTTTCTGCTCGCTACATGTAAAAGGAATTAGAACAGTCTCAACGAGTCTGTTCAAATAAGTAACCACGATTTTTAGCAGTGTGCAGAAAACGAATGCCCCTTATAACCCTAGTTCAATTGATATTACACGTTAATGCATGGACTTATCAAAATATAGCTAATATAGTCATTTGGTTATGGTTTGGAATTAAAAAGCGATATTCGTCGTTCTAGTACGCTTTTTCACTAATTTAAAGACTGCTGGTAATTGATGCAGAGAGGACAAAAAATAATAATGAATAGATAAAAGGTGAACAAAATGAATCCGTGCAAAACTAGTTAATCGACAATTTTCAACTCCCTTTCTGTAAATAATTCTTAAATGGGGTGGTCAAAAGATTGAACCTGTTTGGGAGCTCTAGATTGCTGTCTTATCCCATCGAATTCATGTTACAGTATGTGTTGTAATTGAAATAAAACATTGTTTACACCCAAGACCACAGTATGAAAAGCAGGCTCCGCCCTCAAACTATCAATCGTGGTTAATTCAAAATCATTTCAGATTTGGATACATCGTTTTCACTGAAACATTAAACCATTATTTTTTCAAAATAATTTCAGTGGAAGTTGAATTATTCTTCTTCTACATATACACTGATTTAACTGTTCTTACGGATGCTTTCAACACCCTGAAGTTTAAATGTATTGTGCAGATTTCTAGCTAGTCAAGAAGAAAAAATGACAGTTTGAATGTTTACCTTTGACCAAGTCATGTGATTTAAACAGTAGCTATGCTACTGTCCTGATGAACCCTATTAGTCTCTTTGACAGAGAGAGCCCAGTAACTTCTATTAAGCCACACCCTCATATTCATTGTATGGCCTACATGAAACTGGGCCTTAAACTAAACCGAAAAAGAACAATAAATATACGGTATACGCAATATTATTTTCTTGGCGAGAGGCTTAATGAGCATTTTTTCACAGAAAATAATAAAGGTGAGTGAAACCCAAACACATTTGCTGGGGTACGCTTCCGATACTTTAGCTCCGCCCACTGACTTCATCACACGACGAACGCTGAAAAATCGAATTTTAATTTATATATTTACACTTTATTTTTAGACTCTTTTTAAACTTCATTTTACTGGGTCCCAAATGAACGCAATATGGAGGATTTATGGGAACATTACAGCGATTAACAATTATAACAATCGCAGGGGTCTGGTTATGCTTCGTACTTAATGTACTGAATATGTGATTACATAGCACTAATGTCTAAATCATAGCGATTTACTCATGGCACGTTGTCTGTTTCATTTCCCAAACGCAACGAATTTAAGTTGCAATACAGACATGTTCAAGTGATTTGTTACAACATTTCAAGAAAATCAGTGGAAAAAAAAAATACGCGAGGTTGTTAGTTTAAACGGTTTTTTATTCAACATGTAGACATACACAATCAATACATACAAGAATAATATGAAATGATTCGATAACAAGCTAACTAGCTAATAAACATCGTCGCCTACTTACATGTAACATGTATTTGCAATGACATATTAGTGCATAAGATTTCTAAGCAACAGACAATCAAGACACGTTTATATGAACATATATATCATTGTATTAGGACTGAAAAGTTTTGATGTGAGAACAGCATTCAATAAGAATCAATCGAACCATATTTAAGATATAAGCTTTGTAAGAGAGAGAGAGAGAGAGAGAGAGAGAGAGAGAGAGAGAGAGAGAGAGAGAAACAACAGATGTTTCAATTCATTTCCGTTGTCTGAACCGCTTCCCGACAAAAATGTACCATCAGCGTAGCAAAATACTTGGTTTCGTAGTTGCAGATAATTTGGACAATCGTACAGATAATGTTTTACTGTTTCTGTTCGACCCCAACAAGAACACGTTGAACGCGAGGTTGTAAACTTGGCTGTCCCATTTTAGGCTTGAAAAAGGGGCTCGGTAAAGTTAGCAGAACGAAAATTCTGCAGAAAATTCTGCAGAAGATTCTGCAGAATTTTCTGCAGAAAAAGTGGTAAAGTTAGTGAAATGAATATTCTGCAAAATTTTCTGCAGAATTTTCTGCAGAAAAAGTGGTAAAGTTAGCGAAATGGATATTTTTCAAAATTTTCTGCAAAATTTTCTGCAGAAAAAGTGGTAAGGATAGCGAATTGAAAATTCTGCAGAATTTAGCAATTTTTATTTCTTTGTTTTGTCAACTACGGACCACAAAATGTGAGTGCGCACCGATTACCGCACTACCCTATTTCATATGAGAACCGAGATATTCACAAAAATTGCACAGTTTCTTCTGCTGGAAAGTAGCAGAACGACATTAAAGAAACCCGTAGTAAGCAAAGTTTAATTTCCATGTTCTGTCATCTGGAGGCCACAAAATATGAGTGAGCACCGTTTACCGCACCACTATATCTCATATGTGGACCGAAATATTCACAAAAATCGCATATATTCTTGTGCTGGAAAGTAGCAGAACGAAATTTAAAAAACTCTTTGTTAGCAAAGATTAATTTCTGTGTTCTGTCATCTGGTGGCCACAAAATGTGAGTGAGCGCCGTTTTCCGCACTACTCTATCTCATAAATTGACCGAGATATTCTCAAAAATCGCATATTTTCTTCTGCTGGAAAGTAGCATAACGAAATTTCAGAAACCCTTTGTTAGCAAAGATTGATTTGTATGTTCTGACATCTGGTGGCCACAAAATGTGAGTGAGCGCCGTTAACCGCACTACTATTCTCATAAGTGGACCGAGATATTCACAAAAATCGCATATTTTCTTCTGCTGGAAAGTAGCAGAACGAAATTTCAGAAACCTTTTGTGAGCAAAGTTTGATTTCTATGTTCTGATATCTGGTGGCCACAAAAAGTGAGTGAGCGCCGTTTACCGCACTACTCTATCTAATAAGTGGACCGAGGTATTCACAAAAATCGCATATTTTCTTCTGCTGGAAAGTAGCAAACCGAAATTTCAGAAACCCTTTGTTAACAAAGATTGATTTTATGTTCTGTCATCTGGTGGCCACAAAATGTGAGTGAGTGCCGTTTACCGCACTACTCTATCTCATAAGTGGACCGAGATATTCACAAAAATCGCATATTTTCTACTGCTGGAAAGTAGCAGAACGAAATTTCAGAAACCCTTTGTTAGCAAAGATTAATTTCTATGTTCTGTCATCTGGTGGCCACAAAATGTGAGTGAGCGCCGTTTACCGCACTACTCTTTCTCATAAATGGACCGAGATATTCACAAAAATCGCATATTTTCTTCTGCTGGAAAGTAGCGAAACGAAATTTCAGAAACCCCTTGTTAGCAAAGATTGATTTCTATGTTCTGTCATCTGGAGGCCACAAAATGTGAGTGAGCGCCGTTTACCGCACTACTCTATCTCATAAGTGCACCGAGATATTCACAAAAATCGCATATTTTCTTCTGCTGGAAAGTAGCAGAACGAAATTTCAGAAACCCTTTGTCAGCAAAGTTTGTTTTCTATGTTCGGTCATCTACAGGCCACAAAATGTGAGTGAGCATCGTTTTCCGCACTTATCTATCTTAAAATCGGACCAAGATATTCACAAAAATCGCATATTTTCTTCTGCTGGAAAGTAGCAGAACGAAATTTCAGAAACCCTTTGTTAGCATAGTTTGATTTCTATGTTCTGTCATCTGGAGGCCACAAAATGTGAGTGAGCGCCGTTTACCGCACTACTCTATCTCATAAATGGACCGAGATATTAAAAATATCGCATATTTTCTTCTGCTGGAAAGTAGCAGAACGAATTTTCAGAAACCCTTTGTTAGCAAAGATTGATTTCTATGTTCTGTCATCTGGTGGCCACAAAATGTGAGTGAGCGCCGTTTACCGCACTACTCTATCTCATAAGTAGTGCGGTAAACGGTGCTCACTCATATTTTGTGGCCTCCAGATGACAGAACACGGAAATTAAACTTTGCTTACAACGGGTTTCTTTAGTGTCGTTCTGCTACATGTATTTTCCAGCGGAAGAAACTATGCAATTTTTGTGAATATCTAGGTTCTCATATAAAATAGGGTAGTGCGGTAATCGGTGCGCACTCACATTTTGTGGTCCGTAGTTGACAAAACAAAGAAATAAAAATTGCTAAATTCTGCAGAATTTTCAATTTGCTATCTTTACCACTTTTTCTGCAGAAAATTTTGCTGAATATTCATTTCGCTAACTTTACCACTTTTTCTGCAGAAAATTCTGCAGAATCTTCTGCAGAATTTTCGTTCTGCTAACTTTACCGAGCCGGCCTTTTTTGAAAAAGGCCTACATCTGTCATTGCTTTTTCCCGCATTCACTAACATTTAAAACACCATGCGCAGATAAGCAATGCCATCAACAATATTAAGATTTAATATGCATAAGATGTAAGATACCGTTCCTATTTTAAACTATTTCGCCAAAAGAAAATATCAATTCATTTGTCTCTGGAATTAGTTTCGACACGTGAATGTGTTAACATAACCTGTCAGCTAGTAGCATGTACTTGCAATATTGCTCTCTGGGGAGAAGCGGAGGGGCATGCAGATTATATGCTTAGTTTTAGTAATGTTGCGCACTGTAAATACCTTAAAATTGGGACACCATGAGCAACATCTCTTAAAATTTGAACGAATTGATTGCACTGTGTGGTAATGTTCCTATTATGTCCTGGCGGAAAGGCAAATGGTGTAGACCCTGAACAGGCTGCTCCTGATAGGGTTCTGTCTACATTATTTGTTCAGACATGTCCGCCCAAAAATGCAAGATAAAAACTAGTCTCCAAGATTCCGCCTCATGTTTTATACCATGCCCTCCTAGGAGGGCTGGGTGTCAATTTATCAACAAACATGTAAATTTGTTAGCTCGATACTCGCTTTTTATCCCCCGACCGAAAGGTTCCGAGGATAAAGCGATGAGCCTGGCGTCCCTCCTTTCATCCGTAAACATTTTCTTGTCCGCTCAAAATCTTGAGCACCCTTTGGAATATTTTCATGATACTTCAAAATTATGTAGAACAGGTCATGACGATATGTCGCGAACAAGAATGATAACTCTTGCTATTGTACTTTATGAGTTATCTCTCCTTTGGTGATTTTTTGGCAGATTCGTGTCCGCTCTGAAACTTGACAACGCTATGAAATATATACATGGTACTTCATAGTTATGTAGAACAGGTCATGATAATGTGTCGCGAACAAGAGTGACAACTCTTGCTTTCTAACTTTTTGATTTATTTCCCCTTGATGGTTTAAGGTGTGATTTCGTGTCCCCTCTATAACTTTAATACCTTTAAAAATATTTTCATGATACTTCACAGATATGTAGAACAAGTCATGCCGATGTGTAGCGAACAAGAATGACAACTCTTGCTTTTTACCTTTTTGAGTTATTTGCCCTTGATGGCTTTAGGTGTGATCTCGCGTCCGCTCTATAACATTAATACATAATTAAATATTTTCATGATACTTCATAGATATGTAGCACAGGTCATGACGATGTGTCGCAAACAAGAATGGCAGCTCTTGCTTTTTCACTTTTAAAGTTACTTCACCTCTATGCTTTATGTGTGATTCCGTGTCCGCTCTATAACTTGAATACCCTTTAAAATATTTTCATGATACTTCTCAGATATGTAGAACTAAGCATGACGATATGTCGCGAATAAGAATTACAACGCCTGCTTTCTTACTTTTTGTTATTCCCCTTGATGGTTTAAGGTGTCCACTCTATAAGTTGAATATCCTTTGAAATAGTTTCATGATACTTCACAGATATGCAGAACAGGTCATAACAATCTTTCTCGTACATGAATGATAACTCTTGCATTCACACTTTCCAAGTTATTTCCCTTTAGAAGTTTGAGCTGCAGTTGGTGCCTCTGCTCCGTATCTGTATTACCCTGGCCCGATCCATAATTTTAGTACCCGTACACCAGTTGTGTGCGATAACAGAAGACTCATGTTAGCCTGTGCCGCTGCGTAAGTCAGTTTGCGTTAAAAATATAAAGGACGTAAGATCACGGTAAACATATACATTTTCACATTGAGATAGAAATTCAGAATGCCAAAACATATGAATGATCAATGTGACGAAAGAAAGTGCGTTTCAGCGTTGCACAACCTCTGTTTAGGCCAGCAGTTTATTGATCCTTATGAATATGGATCCTTATTAACATAGTAAAGACCAGCGAACATCAATGTCTCTGATGTTCGCTTATGCAATAAGCGGAAGGTAATCAATGGCAGTTTGATATTTCGGTGATAGATATTTTTCCCCTGATGCGTTTTGCAGCACACGGCCATTTGCACTCTACGGGGCCACTTATGCGCTGATAGCATTTCTCCAGATCTTGCGGTTACATCAAAGATGAAATTAAAAACCTGTGAAATTGGTAACCCATTGAATGAAATGAGCCGCGACGTGACAAAACCAACAATGTGGTTGTGCGCCCAGCGCAGACTCAGATCAGCCTGGGCATCCGCCCAGTCTGATCAGAGTCTTCGCTGTCCGCATGAAGGTAGCTAAGACCCTTAGCTATCCTTTGAGCATTTAACGAAGAGTCTGGTCAAAATGGGCGGGTGTCCAGACTGATCTGAGTCTGCTCTGGGCACACAACCACATTGTTGGTTTTGTCACGTCGAGGCTCAAATTACCTGTTCTTACAGGCATAATATAATATATGGAGGAGTCTCGTTAGAGGGTGATTAAAAGCACTTCAGAAACAATCAAATCAGCATATTTAATGTCTTATATTTCTAGCAGACCACACGTTTCAGATGATGTAAAATGTACCAGCAGTTGAACTTATGAAGGTCATTGAAAAGTCATAGTCAAAATCTATGTTTTCGCATCGGTTATAAGTTATTAAGAAATTTCTTCACAATTTAGAAATTACTTAATGACTTCTAACCGGCTTAGACTGCTGTCAGTTTTCTTGAAAAATGTCCATTACTGGCTCTATTGCTTGTCTCTAGAGACTGCATCAAAGATCAATGCTCTTTTGCACAAAAGATCTTTATTGTACCTGCTCTATTTATCCATTCACATTTTAGTTTTTTTGAAGTGTAGATCATACTGCTGTTTTGAGTTTCAAATTGATAATAATAATAATAATAATAATAATAATAATAAATAAATAAATAAATACCAAGTAGACGGTTTAAAGAGAATTCGTATTCTTGTGGAGTTTCAGATGACACTTGTGTTAATTAGTTACCATTCTAGTGTGAAGAAAATTATTCTAGTAAAGGTGATTAAAAGATAATACTAGAAATGTGAAAAGAGAATGAAAGAATGCACTAGCAAACATAATTTTACTGGATAGGAACATGTGACCTAAAAGACATAGATCAGACTGCATGCGTTTAGTAATTGCTTGCAGGCTGCTTAAAACTCTCTGCTTTTTTACACAGATGAAACTTTTTTTCGTGCTGTTAGATATTTTATATATGAAAAAAAGTTCTAATGTTGTTAATTTATTGTATTTAAGGTATTGTTGTAACTGAATGCTTTTATGCTTTGTATTGGTTCCCCATTTCTATTGATCTCTCAGGAGTCTTTTTCTGCTAATTACCTTGTGATTTAATAGAAAAAGAAATAACAGACCATATATAATTCAATGGACATTAAGATTACAAGGGCCATTTTCTCAGACAGGTTGAAGGGGAAGTTTTATTACTTTCATTCAGTCAGAAGTTTCATTGCTGATTTATGTCTTAAAGTCTCCATAGTCCTACCAATGATAAAAATCGTCAAATACAAATCATTATGAAACCTGTACAGCCATCAGAATTAATGAAAATATTTCGGTTGATCTGCTTTTTTGTATCATATAACTGACAAAAGAGAAGAAACAAGGTATTTTGGAAAAATGATATTTCTCACCATAAAAATACGGTTTTCGTCTCTGGTTCCCCGTTAAGCAATGAAAATGCAACCGCGGCACAATCAATTGGATCCTTGCTTAACAGTTTTGTACGTTGTATTTTTATCTTTTTATCAGTTGTAAAAACGCCTGTACCTTGTATTTTTATCTCGTGTACCTTGTGTTTTTACCATGAAATATAGCTAGGGAAATCGAAAGTAGGTCATTTTAGTTGGCAACTAAAATGACCTAGTTATTTTTTCAAATCTATTCTATGGTAAATTCAAGGACGATTTGATTTTTCAAAGCCGGCCAATCACGATAATAATCAATGATGAAACTGTAGTGAAAAGTTTGCAGCGATACTTCACGACAAAATATTCCATGCTGATAGAGCTATAGGGCCTTTAAGAACTTTTCTTAATGGCTAAGAGTTTCTGTCTAAGTCATTGAGAGGACCTCTTCACAACATAGTCAGCTCTCAAAATTGCTTCTGATTGGCTGAAAGGATGGACAATTTATAACCTGCAGTCTAAAATATACTCTAATTCCCCTAAATTCTGGCACAGACTAGCCAATTGAATAATTGTCTCAATATCTGAACACGATTAATATGCAGTAACTATCAAATGATTTGTCAAAAGTCACTGTCGGACTAGCAAGAAGTGCAAACTATAGTCAAACTTCTCTTTCTTGATACGTATCATCTGGTCTACACTGTTTGCTCCCATTATTCTTTTGATGTGATCAATTCAAACAAACAGAGTATCAGCATGTAAGAAGAGACTCATTCCAGCAGGCACAACGTTGAATCAACACTGAGTCAACATTGACTCAATGTCATGGTGTAGTCCAGCTCCGGACCGAAATTATTTCAGAAACAAAGTTTCTAATTTAGGTCCAGCACCTGTAAGTCTTCCTCAGTGTGGGTATTTCAGATGCCGATAAAATCATTCTGGCACATTGTAAACTGTGCATTAATCAATATATTTTGTTTTCTTTTTGATAAATAACAGCCTTTTTCTTCTTCTGACCTTCCCAAAGTGTCTTATTTAATATTTACTGGCGATTTTTCCTTCGTAGCTGTGAGAATGTTTACGAAGACCGCCATGTTTGCTTGGGATTTTCCCAGTTACCGGATGACGTCATTGGTAGATAAAATGGCAAGGATATAAAACACAGTACCTTAGGAGATATGAGTTTCGCAATTACATACATCTGTGAATATTGTTTGCAATACCTATATATGCATTTATTTTATGCCTGGTGTCCAAATTACATTTAAGCACGCGTCAGTGTGCTTCTGTGAAAAGGCTGAGCACTTTTAGATTTGACTAAGTACCGCAATAAAATTAACCATTATCAATGTTCAATTACCATGCGGACACCGAATGTCCGAACACAATTTCACTTTTAATAAATGTTCGCGCACACAAGAAACAAAGGGAATGCTGTTTAATTCAGCTATCAATTTTATAATAGATCTAGTCCATGTCTAAACGTAACATTGGTAAAAAAAAGTAAACCTAAACACTTCACAACATATGAAACAACTTTTGTGTGTTTGAAGTCGCGTACAGGCCTGTATACTTTCAACTATCATAAGAGAGGACGCGATTAAAAGAAATTACGTGCTGTTATGCTTAAACACATTGCAAAAAGTCTTCAGACAAATGCTGTAATCAGACTGCAAAAGAACGATCACAATATTTTATATCCGCGCAACTTACGTAATAAGAATCTTTTAAGATCTCAAGCGTTAACGCCGGGCCGGGTAGCGCAATCGGTAGGGCACCTGACTCGTAAGTCAGAGGTCCTGGGTTCGAAACCCGGTCTGGCCACATACTTTCGTTTCTCCTTCCGCTGATTCAAGAAGGGCAGTTGTCAGTTACTGGCGAAAGTATGTGCACTTAGTACTGGTTAACCGCTTAGGAGGTCTAAGCCTGCCCAGGAATAGTGTGGTTAGGTTAACTGACCGACCCGACATGACCTTAGTTGTTTACCGTTAACCGTTAAGCGTTAACAGCGATATAGTCAAACCGCGAGGACGTTTTCTTAAGATGTTGCGATCGGAACCGTGATTATGTACAAATGCGGTACTTCTTGAAATTCTTAAAGTCTCCATAGTCCTATCAGCGGTAAAAACGCCTAAACTCAAATCATTGTAAAAAGCTGTTCAGCCTTCACGTTTAGTAATAAAATGTGGGTTGGTGCGCATATATTGAGTCATATAACTGGCAAAAAGTAGAGAAAACAAGTTTTTGAAAAATAACATTTCGCTACACAAAATACAGTTTCCTGTTCTGGTTTCCCGTCTAGCAATGCTATATAAACATAGGCGGTATATTGATTGGGAATCCACATTGTACAATGTATTTTTACCATTTTTTGAAATCGAAAGTAGGTCATTTTAGTTGCCAACTAAAATGACCCAAAAAAGTTTTCGAATCCCTTTTTTGAGAAACTGAATGATGTTTTATTATTTTAAAGCTGGCTAATCCCGGTCATTTACAATGACGAAACTATAGTGAGACGCTTGCAGCGATACCTCATGATGAAAATTTTCATGCTGATAGAGCAATGGGGCCTTTAAAACTATCTGTATGATTTTAAAATTAGCTGCGTATAAAAAATATAATATTTCTTGGGAAAATACGCATTTTCTTTGCAAAGGACAGGACCTACTATAGAACCAATATTTAACTGGTCTGGGCCTGCAGTTAGACGTGTTTTGCTATGGCGCGATTTGTTCCCGTCTGCGTATATTTCACTTAATTTCAACAATTGAAACTATGGAAAATAAAACTTCGCCGAAGCCACTGACTTTCTTCGAATCCGTTTCAAATACCGATGACGGACGAGGCAATACTACTGTTAGCGAGCTGGTAATAAAAATCTTATAAGTTCTTGGTTCATTGAAATTAATATAAAAACATTTAATGCGTGAACAGTTGTGAAAGTTTGGGTAAGTAGGTATATGTGGCAGGAAATAACCTCGACATCATCACATTCTTTTGGCAACGTAAATGTCCTTGCTAGTTTTCTCTTTGATCGATACATCGAACATACTATTGATCGGTAAATTTCCTATGTACTGTTATTCTACGCAAAAAAAACCCCAACAAACAAACAAAACAAAAAAAAACAACAACAACAAACAAACTAGAAATATAGTCAGGCAGACGTAAGGCGTAACTGGGAGCAGATATCAAACAACCGACTCCCCCCCCCACCCGACACACACACAAAGAAAGAAAAAAAGAAAGTAGAAATTAAACAAACAAAACAAAAATCACAGTCAGGGAGGCGTAAGGCGATCGTGGGGGGGGGGGGGGGGGGGGGGCGGAGAGAAAGACAGAAAATATCAAAGAACCGCCGACTATTAGGATATGACACTTCCTAGGATATATGACACTTCCTTACTTTCTTCCCCCCCCCCTACCCCCCTCCCCTCCGATGCAATTTGTAATTAAAAAGCGTTTCTGCAGTGGAGCTATAAGATAAAGTTTTCCGACCACTCGGACAGGGGATGCTCATTTTGATACAAACAACACTGGATACCGGAATAACAATACACGTTTCATGTTTAACAAGATTTAAATATGTCTGTAAGGCGCAAACAGCCGTCGTATAAATATTCTGTTATCGTTTAAGCCCAGAAGTTAGTCGCTTAGCTTGGGTTATCTGGAGTGCGCCTGTCTTTGCAATTCTGGTACTGGATTTTATCATTTGACATATGGCGTCATCACGTGACCTCCACGAGCTCATTTACATATCCTGTCAACATGTCCGTTGAAACGCAATTTCTTTTCACCCCTCTTGAGGAAAATGTTTCAAGGCCAGCCCAATGTCTCTTAGAAAAGGTAAAACTGGTGGCAGTCATGATCCAAAATGGCCAAAGAACACAACCGCTAATGTTTTTCCTAAGTGATTAAAAAATAATGATTTTATCTGTGTATAGAAATTCCCCGGTAGCATTTACCGGCAAAAACCCAGCAGTAGCGGAATAGGTGAGGCCTGGGCCGTGGAAATTGAAACTTGTTTCTGGGCATTTTCCGGCTCAGAGCTGGGCTATGTCATGGTGTTGAATTCAGTGGTGATTCAACGTTGTGTGCCCAGTGGGATAATTGCTGCATTTCAGTATTCTGTTATCTCACTGTGTTGTGTGTAAATATGTAACAGCATCAAATAATTGTCAGCCGAATTGCTTACTATCAGTAATGATAATGATAAAAATAAAAATAAATAAAAATAAAAAATACTTCTTTGAAATATTTACACCATACTTTCAAAATTATACAATTTAGCATCTGAAAATTGTTACGAAGGAAATACTCTTTAGGCCAAGATAGATGTGGTTGGTTGGTTGGTTGGTTGTTTTGGGTTTAACGGTCCTTTGAGACAGTATTTGAGTCTAATAGCGCCGTCTCCCAAAGAGAGGGAGAAAGAAGGGAGAAATGATAGACGAGGAAAAATGTACAAACAACCCCCACCCGCACCTACTGCAAGCACAGTAGGCCCTTGTCCCACTAGTATCCAAATCAGTAGAACGCCCCGGCACTGGAAGTTATACCCAGCATGATCGCACCACCCAACCACCCCTAAAATATTTGAACTCGCGGCGATTGCAAATTTTACTCAAATTTAAAAGAATTAATTTGCACTAGCGTCGGGATACTGTTCACAAATCAGAAAAATGCTTTTTTTCCTGCCTAATTTTCATAACGATGTTTCCCAGGAGGCTCTGAGGGTTCATCTCTTGGCACCGAGTCTGTTCATGTCCTTTATATGACCACATCATATACAAAAGCCAAAACCAATATTTTATCGTAACGATATAAACAATTTGCATTTCGGGTTGACGATATTTTGTTTTATTAAAACAGAATTTTTTTCAAAACTTTGACAGTTGATTTCGAACAATAACTTATTGTTAAATGAATAATCGATAATCTGGGTTTGCACTGTTTGCCTTTGTCCCATTTATGGATGGATACAACTTGTGCTATCAATTTTCAAAAATTTACAAACTCACCTGTTCTCTTCTTTCACTCAGTAGCTCGAAAAGGGTCAACAGATACGAAAGAGTGATCCGATAGACTGATCTGGGTATTTACTGTTTCACTGGCACAATATGTTTCGGCCAGGCTATGGCATTTTCTCCAAATTTCAGACAGGCTTTTACTGCTCCATGTTTTCATAATTGATGAGCCTTCAAATTCTATCGCTATTAACAGTGGCTAAAAACCAATTTTAATTATTACTGACATGTTTATGGCTTTATTCTTGAAGGAATCTAGGACTAAGATTAACGACCGAGGCCATTTCAGACCTTTCATATTTATTTTCATCTGATTGGCCACAGAGATCAAAGTATACTGACGGCCAATTGAATTCTCGAGGGCCATAAAGCATTATTTGTCTGTAACAAATTTCGACTTCCCTGAGTGGTTTTAGCATCTAAAGCATTGACCAATTGGCCCACAGTATTTGTGAGAAGCTAAGAACTGTGAAATTATTTTATCATTTCTATTTTTTTATACATACATATATACTGAAGAACAAAAAAAAGAAAGAAAGAGAAACGTTATATACATTAACGCTAAAATTTCATGGGATGCAAAGAATCTAAAATAAACTTAAAACTGTTTGTCTGTTTTGTTATCTGAATCTGTTGGTATTTGTAAAGAACTCCTGGCGAGGTTTTAGCCGTGATTATTTTTTTATTTTATTTTTTTTTTTCGATCGAAATGTTAGAAGATTTACATATATTTGTAACCATTATTCTATTTTTTTGTAAACCTAAAAATGCTAGTTACATTTATTGAAATTAGTATAGATATAATATCAAAATGTTTGCAGTATGACTTGTAGTGATAAACTCTATGACTTGTAGTGATAAACTCTATAACAATATGTAAATAAATTCATGCATATCCATTTCTTCGTTCATTGCTTCGTACATAATATGCATTGTGATTACATTGATACTTTCAATCGAATGCTGCGTTGCACAAAAAGCTGTGTATCTTAATTAATACGTGAAACATTTCTTACAATTGAAAAACATAACTATTTCTACAATCATATATGTACATTATTTCTTTGCGGATGTATACTTTATAGGCGGTAAAGCCACATTTCGGCATGTGATACCTTCGCCCGATGTCTCCGTAATTGGCAGTTACATTTTTCATGTATACTTTTCGGCCAGATTATTGTATTCCCACCTCGCTACTATCTGGTTTGTTTTGTACTGGTAGTTTACCCTTTGCATCCTAACAGAAAACGGATTAACGTTGACGTCATTTGAATCAGTAACGCTTCACAGAAACTCCCTTATTCTAATCTGAAGGAAGTAAAGAAAAACATTCCATTTAAACCAGCGAAAATAATCAACCGTCAGTAGGTAAGCAAATACGCAATGCTACTCATGTCTAACAAAGCGTATGCGACATCGTTTTTCATCTTATCTAAGTAACGTCATAAAATACGTCATTTCTAATTGTTACATGATGGCTCTAAAATGATTGTTATTCCAAATTCTAAAAACTATAATCTATAAATATTTCAAGCTTTTGAAGCAGACATATTAAGGTTTATGTTAGTGAGTTGGCATGGTTACAAATATCGCCACTTTTAGCGGCGTGGAGTCGGGCGTGTCAGGGCTGGTCTTGAAGGGTCTGTTTGTATTCGAGTGTTATGGGTATGATAGGTATTACGTAATAAAAATACTTTGTAAACTAAATTCCTAAGGCATATTGCTTATGTTCGGCCTTTCTCTCGCCTGCAACTAGCAGAAACGAACCATAGTTATCACTTTGCTGGTGTCGTCGACATCGGCATAAACTTTGCGTCGCGTTTTCTGGTTTGGCTGCAATTTGTGACAAATTGATTGCGCTCCAGGCGAGACACAGTATTCCCCAGACATCGTCTTCCTTTTACTGTCCCCAGATTCGTTTTGGCTCAGCTGCCTATACATCCGTAAATAATATTACTCTCTTGCAAAAATCGTAACTGCTGGGGCATTGATATTTCATTAAAAAAACTAGTGGTCACGTAAATTTTCATGTCTATCGGCCTTGCACTTACAGTGTTAACCTTATTTTCTTGAAAATAATATTTGATTGTTTGTTCCCAAATATCCTAGGAAAACCACTGATGCTAGGATGAATATATTGTAGAAAGACCTTGAAAAAAATGGACCCATGTTTTATTTTTCTTTTCTGTCGGCCTTATACGTCTCCCCGTGCATCATCATAGTGCAGATTATTTTTTTCTGGTCCTTTGGGAATATTGAGTTCATATTAAGTCATTTTGAAACTAGAGTTCTGCTTCAGCCAGGGCCAGGCCAGTGTTGCATATTGCATTCCTGGTCTTGAAAGATTCAGTTAAACCGAGTCTGCTATTTTCATTTCTTTGGTGTATTCCTTGCTCCCAAAGGATCTAACAATTTAGAACTTAAATATTTACTTTTAAATATGTATCTTATATGAAAAAATCTTTGATTGCTGCTTCCCGCAGCCCCAATAATAGTTAGTTTGCAAAGGCCATAGAAACTGTGAAAATGTCATGTATTGTAAGTTTGGCCAGATAACTATGGTACACGGTAAAATATCCGTCGATTTTAACGGAAGAATACCTGGCAACCAGCTGCCAGACCTTTACCCGTTATTTTACGGGCGCCTGTAAACAGGCGCAGGAATCATCGCGCAGAGCAGAGTATAATAAGACAGGTATTGTTTTGGTCATATAGCTCCTCGACACTATCAAAGTATTCTCGAGTACAATCAGTTTACGTAACTCTACTATATCGTGATTTCAAAAAAATGTTCTACAGACAGGTGCCCGTTAAAATAATGGTAATGGACTGACAGCTGGTTGTCAGGTATTCAACCGTAAAATCTACGGAAATTATTTAACATGTACAGTTTTACAAAAAGACGATCCGACATGATTCTGTGTCCAAAATAAGTCAATAAAATTCTGTACTTTCTTGGACCCTGAAATTAACGCCCAAATTTTGTTTTTAACATGTCAGGTTTTCGATTACTGGGTGTTTATCTGAAGAAAACCCGTAAGTTAAAAAAATCAAACTAAAGGATCATTTCAGATATTGGGCCTTTATGGCCGTTCTTTCTATTGCATATCTTTACAGTTGATTCACTAAGTGCGAAAAATTCAATCCTTTGTTGCAGTTAATTGTAGTATGCAAAGCTCTGTCACAAACACGCAAGGCATGCAGACTCTAAGTTTTATTGCTTGCCTGTTTTTTAAATGCATTAATGAGGAAATACAGTGAAACACGCAGCCACTCCCCATAGCATGCCTGCATAATGAGTGCTTGGTTGGTTGGTTGTCTTGGATTTAACGACCCTTTGAGACAGTATTTCAGTCTATATCAGGCTGTCTCCTAAAGAGAGGGAGATAGGCGAGAGAAAAATGTCCAAACATTCCACATCCGCACCTACAGCAAACACAGTAAGACCATGCACTACTTTTATCCAAATAAGTAGGACGCCCCGGCACTGGAAGTTATACCCAGCACCATCGCCCGACCCGACCATCCTCTAATGCATCACTTGTGATAGTTAAACTATATAGATAATGCTATGATGCAATAAGCAATTATATAAAGTATATATTAAGGTAATACCATATGTCTATACTTTAATTTTATACTTCCTACACAAAATATATATTAAAGAAAGAGTAAGATACTGCAAGAGCTATCCTTCCTATGCATGTGGAATTCCAGACATCTTACAATCTTTCATAATGTAAACGCTTAACTTTTAGAATCTTTTTTCTATTGTCGTTAAAATTTATTATACTATGTCTATTTCAGTGACTGGTAATAATATTTATTTTCATAAGTTCTTCACTGATATAAACTGCTTCGAAAGGAAAATTTATTTGTCCTATAGTATGTCACGATTGTTACATTTTCTGTCATCTCGTAAACAGTGACAACAAATTATATTTTAGTCCGCCCATTGTCCGTCTAAAGTCTTCGAGAAGCTTAAACATTTGCGAAATTAACCGAACAGCAGTTTGTCTAAATAATTTTGATAATGAACACAATGACTACTGAATTTCAGCTCATGAAGGTTATGCTAACTGGCATGCCATCCTTGTAAAACTTAAATATCCTTAACTCTTAACTTAAATATGTTTATTAAGGTGGTGATTATCACTGATTTGGGGCAAAGACATAAATCTGCATAAAATGCTGAAAATACAACAGATCTTCCCAAACCTTAGCCCTCTTTATGTTAATTCTCACAATTCAGAAAACCCAAAATGCAGGACTTGTTGAAGTTAAAAAGAATTTATATAAGAAAAGACCAAAGGGTAATTTTGTGCGCAAAAATCTAAAAAATGACCATCATTATTCAAAATGAAAGTAGGTCTGAACATAAATTAATGCATTATGAAGAGCATCCTAGCAATTATTTTTTCCATTTTTTTTTTGCACATTATCAGGCTGTGCAGATAAATAAAGATGTAGCCTGTGTCCAAATATTTGTCTAAAATACAGAGTAGAGTCTATTTTCAAGGTTGAATAATTTCAATAACACACCTGTCTTGGTCATTGTAATGTATATTTATACTGTGAGTATGACACAGGTATTGGTTTGGTTGGTTTGGGTTTAACGGCCCTTTGAGACAGTATTTCAGTCTATATCGGACCGTCTCCCGAAGAGAGGGAGAAAGATAGAAATGTTAGATGAGAGAAAAAAATGTCCAAACAACCCCACCCGCACCTACTGTAAGCACAGTTGGCCTTTGCCCTTCTGTCATCCAAATCAGTAGGAATGATACAGGTATAACTGCCCTACCTGTATTTAATGATAACAACCATTATACATGTACTATATACATGGTCAGACATTTGAGAAAAAGTTACTGTTTTTACCTGGTCTAGCTTACAAAAATTATTTGAGACAGAGCTGGAACAAATAATTGCTAGGACGTTCTTTTTAATGCACTAAAGTACCTTCAGAGCTAAGTACAATTTCAACAATGAATTTAAGTTTTTAGATTTCTGCGCAGAAAATTACCCTTTGATCTTTCTATGTAAAACACTTTTTTAAACAGCTTGTCCCTCTGTTTTGTATTCTACACTGTAGAGAACAACAAAAGTAAGAAACCTGCTAATTTTCGGGGAGATATGTTAAATTTTTTATGGTTTTATTCAGATTTTTGTATATACCAAAAATCACCACCTTAAAAAAGAAACAGTCCCGCCATTGGCATTGCAACTTGAGACAAGTAAGTAGAATCAAAAGAAATGTAGTTAATACTGTAAGACACTGAAAATTACAAAGCGCTGTCGGCTATTACTTTAGGATTAAATATTATGCACAGCTGAAAGGTCTAAAAAATATAAAACACCAAGTATCGTTTTTTACAAAATTGTATATTTTGTTATTTCAGATTGCATGACAGAACGACGAAAGGAAACAACAGTGCCAGGATTCTGAATTAATGCACCCGAACTCCACAAATATGCTATGGAATCTAGGATGCAGCTATGAATTTTAAGGACACATTCTAACAATTTCTGTAGAGAAATCTAGGCACAAATACTAAGGATGAGATTTTTAAAAAAAAGGAGAGTTTTCTTCTAGCACTGTCAAAAGAGAATGGTTTAAATCGAGCTACCGTTATGACTACCAAAGTATGTCTTATGCAGAAGAAATCATTTTGTTATTACTGCATTTACTGATAATCCTAAGTTATTTACAATGCACTCATTGTATATTCCTATCATAAGCCACTATATTCATGCCAAACAACTCCTGACAAAGAACTCATACAGAAAAGAAACTGTAGTGTGAGAATAATTTTTATTAGAGTATCCATTCAGTTTGTAATATAACAAGAATAATTTATCGTACAACAGTCATGTCGGTGTTATGCGTCTGTGCTTTGATACAGTCATGTTGATGACAGTTGTTGGCAAAAAGCATTGAGGTAGCTAAATTTTGATAAACTGCTATGATAACCGATGTGAATTTTCAACAAATGATTTGTAAGGTGATTTATCCAAATTTTGGATAAGACTTACGGTTGTTCATTGGTACAGAGTATTCCAAGGCAGGAATATCATTTCTCCTAGCCAGTTTGATTTTATCCAAATTTGGATAAAATGAATACATTACTGAATAATTGGTGTATTGCTTTCCTTGCACAATAATTAATCCAAATTTTGGATAAAATTTTAGGTTCTGCGTTTGGGTGCAGTGTAGGTCAAGACAGGGTGTTTCTTTGTCCCGGCTGGTTTGATTTTTATCCAAAATTTGGATAACGGCAAGCTATAGCAATAGTCTAGTGAGAAATCAATATAATCAATGAAAGTATAGGTGGTGTCTCTTCTGCAAAGTTTTATCCAAATTTTGGATAAAGCTTTCCCGGCTTTCACAGTTGATTTTCGAACAAGGATTTCATTCACGTAAAGTGTCAGTGTTTGGACACAATTAACTTTATGCCATATAGCATGTAGTTTTATCCAAATTTTGGATAAAAATTCTATGTTAATGATCGCCCATTTTATCAGAAGTTTTGTTTATCCGAACTTTGGATAACACTTCTATGATAAAATCTGTGTCCGAACATTTTTATTCTTATCCAAAAGCATAGAGCCAGTTTGAGCAAATGGATTTGCTCAAACGTAAATGGACACAGTTTATAGCTGGCGCAAATTGACCTGTCTTTCTGACCTTTATGCTTGAATATGCAAAATAGCACAATTCATTGCGAAATAGGAGACCAAGCTTTCTAGCAGAAACACACCTACACGTATTTACGTGATTGAATGACTGCCATATCCTAAAGCCGGGGTTTCGTGGAGCGTATTATAGTTGGCTTCAGCGTCAAAACTCTTTTTGCCATGTATTTACAAAGGCAGCTTCGGCGCCTAAACCTTCATAAAGTACACGCCATAGAAAAGAGCCTTAGATATTTACAGAGCGTGTTGCTTCATAAAGCCGGGTTTTCATTTCCAAATGCCAAGGAGTTTCGGCGCGTAACTATGCTGTATGGAAAATCGCCTTAATTTTATCATATAATCATTTGTATGAATATTAGATCTCAAAGCTGGTTATGATAGAGAGAGAGAGAGAGAGAGAGTATGCATTCAATTTTCAGCTTAGATGAATGGAAACGTTGCAAACACGAGCATCATGCAGTAGGTTGAGGCAAGATGCTGAATAAGTTAAGATGCTTACTATTTCACCCATGGTATTGTTTACCATACCATGAATCATGACGACGTTGAAATGATATCCAGATACGTAGATGGATGTAATAAACTATCCCTGTATTTAATGGGTATCAGGTGAAATAGTTCAGTTATTCTTTTTCGACAGTGTGGACACTGATTAGATGATGCATGCAATCAGCAACATCTGATCTGGGTCTTCACTGTTTGCATACTTCCAAATATGGGAAGCTAGGCACTAAATGGTTAAACACATTATATATGATTATACGCCATAAATCTTGGAAGGACTATAAATAAGAACTTATAGCTCAACCAGTAGGTCATATTTGTTTATTCTTATAATTCTTTGTGGTAATAAATTTAGGGACCTCCTGGTCATGTCCCCTGGGAACCTGGTCTGGCGTGGTTCGGACTGAGCGTTGTTTGAGAGGGGGGGGGCAGTGTCTGGAGCAGAGCTGCTTATATTGGATGCACAGCTCTAGACACTGCCCTGACTTCCTTCCTTTCTCATCTATCCTGACCGACCAGGGTATATGGCCAGAACATCCCAGCCCTTAAATCCAGCGGGCACAGGGCGTCTCGGTGGCCTCGCACTGGAGTCAGTGGGACGTCAGTGGGACGTCACTGCGACGCCATGTGCCTGCTGGGAAGGTAAATGTGATCAGATCATTGTCTTGTTTCTATGATATGTTGTAGATGCGCTAAAATGTATTTGGCAAAATGGCAATCTGAATAAAGAATTGAATTGAATTGAATTGTATTCTGCTACATTGTATTCTCACTCTGGGTAACATGCTATTAAGATGTAGAATGCAACTCTCTCTCTCTCTTTCTCTCTCTCTCAAACAAACAAACAAACACGTCCAGGAACCCCGGTAGTTCAGTAGGTTAAGCGGTGGTATGCTGATCTAGTGACCCCTGGTTCGAGTCCCGCTGGAGACGGGAACCTTTTCGATCGTAAACGGGGTTCCATTGCACACACCTTTCATTATCACCCACCCATCGTCCTGATATGACTTAAATACTGTCTAAAAGGAATTAAAACTGCACGTTATCCATCCATTCCTCCTCTCCCCGCCCAAGTTTTGAACCCTCTTTGAGGCGTATGCTTTTGCAGTTGCTTCTGTTTGCAATTAAGCGATTAAAACGAATTATGTCTTCTTGAATGCATTATCGTCCCCGAATCAAAAGTCCTATTGCGAAATGATAAACTTTATTTGTACCAACCCCATACAGTTGTGGCCACAGTTAACATGGGCAAGACGTCTATAGGTTTATGCAAGTATATCTGGTAAACTATTTACAATTGCATGAAGTAATTCATTTCTGGTAGAAATGCTCGTTAATCTTGAGAGGATTCGTTATGTGTACGGCCATGATAAAATTCTGTTTGCTGCATTCCATACTATCCAAGATTTGGCCTTTGTGTCCTTTCTTTCATTTTTTTTTTCGTATGTAGTAATATTTAATCATAATACATGTAATTGTCAACTTTAAATTGGGTAACCGCTGCTAAAAGGAGTTAAGACTGTCAGTGTAAGATGGCAAACAGTGTGATCATGACCAGACTGCTCTTAAGGAATACTTTGATTCGGGTCTGCACTTTTAATCGCAACCAGTACATTGTGGCACCCGAAGAAAAAACTTCCTCCCAACCTACCGATCCAGCTAAGTCTGCATTGGAGCTCAACAAACTTATTTTTAAAGGATGGCCTTAAGTTTGTTTTATAATTCATGCATCCCTATCTGTAAAATCAACTGAACCTACTAATATATTTAAATGAGGGGTCAAAGAGACAGGTCAATTTGTGCCAATGTAAACAAAACATTGCCACTGTAGCGCGATCGACCTATAAGTGCACTTGCTTTCACCAGTATAAAAAAGGCCGTTTGCTGTCTATAAAACAGGTCATTTTGCTATATATCTCTAAAACTGCCACAGCTATCACTCTGAAGTAAAGCGCATCTTTAATGTCTATCATATACATAAATAATCTATAATTTTCCTCAAAATTATGTTTTGAAACTAAAAAGTTTCTTTTGAAAACTGCCCATTTTTAGAGGATATTTTAGCTGTATTTTACAGGGGAGTAAGTTTATTTATATGTAACAGCCTTTGAATGGTCAATATTAACCTATGTCCATTGTTAGTGAATAGTACAGAGTTACTCAGTGGCACCTGTATACCTGTTAATCTTTTTATCTGAGTAAAAATGAAGTTCACTTATTTATTGGTTGGGAAGGAAATTGATTGGTGATAAATAGGACTAATTTACCTATAGAAACATTTCTCGTTTGTGATGCATTTATGGGCATTGCTTATAGCTATTACATTAAATTATAGTACTCCCCCTTACTTAAGCTGAAAATTTTGTAAATTTTTGTAAAGGATTTAATAGGCAAAAGCAAAAAATTGACAAGATAAAATTCTGAAAGTCAGTTTCCACTTATGTATTAGTTTGACAATTCCAGTGGAGATAAAATATCAATTTTATCACCAGAAATAAAAGAGAAAATCTGCAAAATGACCTGTTTTATAGACAGCAAATGGCCTATAACTGACAACTGTCTTTCTTGAACCAGCGGAAGGAGAAATGAAAGTAAGTGGCCGGACCGGATATCGAACCCAGGGCCTCTGGCTTACAAGTAAGGCGCCCTAACGACTGCGCCACGCAGCCCGGCTTTTTCACAAGACACTTTGCATTCAATCGTATTGCGACAAGATGACATAATGATATGAGCCGCGACACGAGAAAACCCACAAAGTGATTGTGCGCCCAGCGCAGACTCAGATCAGCCTGGGCATCAAACCAGTCCGATAAGACTCCTTGCTAAGCGCTCAAAGCGTAGCTAAGAGTCTAACCTACCTCCATGCGGACGGCGAAGAATCTGATCAGACTGGGCGGATGCCCAGGCTGATCTGAGTCTGCGCTGGGCGCACAACCACATTGTTGGTTTTGTCATGTCGCGGCTCATATTATAATACCTCTAGGCAAAATTCAGAAGCCTCTGCACGTGCATCTATACATATGAATACATGTATAAATGCATGTAATTATTGTGTCTCAGCTTATGTTTAAGAGGGGTATCATGCAAAAATAATAATAACAATAATAATATAAGTTAAAAAAAAATAGAATAAACTTCACACAGCAACCGCATTCTTATGAAAAACATTTAAGGCAGAAAAGCTTACACAATCTCCGTCCAGACTGCGGACATTTTAGCCACACTGTAAAAAAATCCGTAGAATTTACGGTAGAATAACTGGAAACCAGCTGCCAGTCCTTTTCTCGTTATTTTTGCGGACGCCCATAAACATTGCAGGAACCATAACGCACAGAAGGATAGATTAGGGCAGGTGTTATTTTAGTCATATAGCGTCTTACAGAAAAACGCCGGTAAAAATAACAGAAAATGGACTGGCAGCTGGTTGCCATTATTCTACCGTAAAATCTACGGATTTTTTTACAGGGCAGAGCCTCCGCATTTCCTTGTTTTTACTATACGATAACCAATAATGTTTTAAGCATGCTCGACTCATTTAGTGAGGTAAAAGGGTACAATTTCAGGGGAAGCAACAATTACTTTATTTTGGTCTCCCTACTTAGTAGTAATCAACTCTTAATGAGAAAGTACTTGCTACATGTACCTTAGGAGCTAAGAGTTGACCCATTTTGGACAAGGGAAGCCAACAGGAAGTCACAAAAGTTGTTTCACTTTGTAAAAATGGCAGAAAGACATGGTGGTGCACCTTTATACCTTACGATACCATCCCAGCAGGCACATGACGTTGAAATGACGTCGTACTGACGTCGATGCGACGTAATGACGTCGCATCGACGTCAGTACGACGTCATTTTGACGTTATGTGCCTGCTGGGATATTGCATATGCGAATGGATAGTACTCAGACCAGCATGCACATCTGATTAGAGTCTTAATATGGTGATAATCACTGATTTGGGGCGAAGTCAAAAATCTACATAAAATGCTGAAAATATAACAGATCTTCCGCAAAATTAGCACATGCCTTCTTTATGTTGTTTCTCACGATTCAGAATCCAAAAAATGCAGGACTTGATGAAGTTAAAAAGGGTTTACATAAGAAAATTTCAAAGGGTAATTTTGTGCGCAAAAATCTGAAAAATAACCATCGTTAATAAATATGTAATAGGGTCTGAAGTTTCTTTAATACATTATGGAGAGCGTCCTAGCAATTATTTTTTGCATTTTTTCACATATTTTCAGGCTGGGCAGATAAAAAAATGGTCTCTTCTGTGTCGAAATATTTGCCCAAATTCACAGTAGTGTCCATTTTCAAGGTTGAACAATTTCATATACACACCTGTGTCATGGTGGTAAAAATTCTAAATATTGGAACACTAACATAATTACCATAACTGTCCTAAAATTGGAACGGTTCGGTTTTACAGGGCAGTAATGAGCCCAAAAATGCAAATGGGATGGCAAATAGTGTAGACCCTGATCAGACTGCTCCTGTCTGATCTGGGTTGTCACAATTTGCTCAGACCTAACTGTCCCAATATATAGAATTTTTATGGTATACTGTGAGTATGATATAGGTATAACTGCTCTACCTGTATTTAATTAATGCATGCAGCGTACATGCACAATACATGGTCAGACAATTGAGAAAAAGTGACTGTTTTCTTCTGGTCTACCTTACAAATTTGAGAAAGAGTTGGAACAAATAATTGCTAGGACGCTCTTTTTAATGCATTAAAGAAGCTTCAGAGCTAAGCATATTTTCAAGAATGAAGTTAGTTTTCTAAATTTCTGCGCACAAAATAACCCTTTGATTTTTTCATATAAAACACTTTTTTCAACAGCATGTCTCTCTATTCTGTATTCTAAACTGTAGAGAACAACAAAAATAAGAAGTCAGCAAACTTTCAGGGACTGACCGAGGTATGTTATTTTTTAATGGTTTTATGCAGATTTTTGTATTTACCACAAATCACCACCTTAAACAATCTATTGATCTAGGGAATCTATATAGCTGTGACTAGTCTGAGCGAGTGTGCAGGCAGAGCGCGGGTTTATTTTAGTGCAGGTAATTACTGTAGGCAGGGACAATATTAGGCCCTTTCACGCGAGTCTGATATGCGGGTCACATAGTTGCTGGTGCTCAAGGGTAATGAAATATCTCAATTATTAAAATGAATGGATACATGTATCATATTTAAATTAGCTGCAACAATAGCTTATGATTAATAATGCGAATAAAGCGTGTAACCTGCACAGCGAATTTCTGACAAAGAGGAATTCTTTGCATGGACATGTAGGCGTGCGTTATAAAAGGTAAAAACATTTTCAAGAGCCTGGTATTATTTTAGTTATTGATTTTAGTTTATTATTTATTTATTTATTTGCAAATTATGTTTGAAAGCACCGATGAAAATTTTGCAAACAATAAACAGTTAACTCTCAATATCTCAAAGTCGAAGTTCTTCTTAAACTACTGATATCTCAAACTAAATTTTTCAGCCCTAAGAATTTATTTTGCTATATCAGTAGTTTGAAATAATAGGATTTGAAATGTAAAGAAATGTAGAAAATATGTCGAAATTATTTTTTTTTGATATTAAAATGTACTTCGAGATAACAGTGTATAGATGACGAGAGTCAACTGTAATTAAGGAATGAATTTCATTTTTCTGAGGTTTATCGAAGTGTAAACTACATTGGGTCACGTGCAAAGTGAATGAACCCCGAAGGGGTTCATGTAAACTTTGCTGGTGACCCAATGTAGTTTACACTTCTATAAATCTCAGAAAAATTAAGTTCATTGCTTATATTTACATTCATTTCAATCAAATCTTTCATTAAAAATCTTACATAAGTGCTAAAATTGAAGCAGCAAAACATGTACACGCAGTTTTTTAACTAACAGCTGAACAGCATGCATGGCGTCATGATGTCGCTGACGTCCAATCAGATTGTTGAGAATCATTGTTTATTTTACGTCATTGACGTCGCGTGTCTCAATGTAATTATTGGAATGTAAACTACATTACGTTCCAATGGTTTACTATAGGGCTTTTCAGTAAATACACAAAGAATGTAAATATTAGCTTATATTTTATAATGTTTCATTCTCTTAATACCTACATAACATCATGATAAAAGTTTTCTGACATATTGTCCTTAGAACAAAGCACATTTCGATATCATAGTATTCAAGTTCTTGGAGAGCAAACCGGCACATTGTCCTCGAAGCAAAGATATTTAGGAGCGGCTGTAGTGTAGTGGATAACACTCCGGACTTCCAATCCAGGGGTCGCAAAATCGATCTTCCGCTTCTCCGGTCTCCATATCTTCTTTAGTATACGGGCTAGAAACGTGATTTTGGTGTCTGCGTATAGGTTTTGTGGGTCAAGAAAAACATTTGGCATGTTAGAATTTACTTAAAGGCACACCAGTTACACAAAATGACAGACAAGATGGCTGACGAAGCATCGATAACGGAACTGAATGTCTAAGAAATACACTTTTTGACAGCAGAATTCCGGTTTTAGAATTTTTTATTAACCCGGAATTTTAAAATTTTAAGATCCATGAATATAAAAATCCCGAAGTTTTAAAGACCCCATATTGCATCTGATAGTGTTACTACCAAGGAGACCATGGTCATCCAGAAGAGCCCAGTCCAGATATGGGCAGACAGCCCCGTCTAGAAAATTTCAGTCGCAACAGAAAGACATTGACATTTCGGCCATTCATTATAATTTTGAGAAAGTCGTTTCTAATTGCTTTTTTTGTTAATAATTCCATGCATGTACCTCTTGGGAAAGTTAGTAATATGATAGAGAAAGATCAAGAACTAGTACAATCAGACCTCATATCCCGCCGTCAAAACCAATATTATACAAAAAAAAGACAACAGTTCGCGAAAAACAAGCATGGTTAATCGAATGAAGCCCTTTCAGCTACCGCAATTGGAAACAACAGTCATATTTATTTTACCTATTTTATATTTTAAATAGGATAATACAGAAAGATAACTATGCAGCTATAAGGTAACCATATTTCTGGAGGACCACAGACAAGCGGACATAAGAACACGTAGCATTGAGGAACCACAACAGACGTATTGCCTTGGAACGGTCAGTAATACATTACTGGGTAGAGGTTAACTAGTTTTACAGAGTCCAAACCCTCGCTTTCTGCTTCTGCAGTGGTTCGAAACATTTAGTCTGCATTTTGTCTGCATGAAGGTTACCTAACCCATCAATGAATCATCACGGGTAACAAATAAATCACGGATAAAACCTGTGATGAATCAAACATGAGGACTCCACAGAAAAAGACGTATTGGGACACCTGGAGATCCCTCCGATATCAAACATCACCGATGAGGTCCTGTAGCAAAAGAAAACCACCAGTAGAACCCCCGAATGGCCAATTTTGATCTTGGCACAAAGGATTTATTACGTTGATCGCTTCGTTGATTTTAAGTTTTGTAAGACAAATCTTTTTTTCCTCTGACTTTATAGATTTACTTCTTTTCCGGTATTCTAGGCTTTAAGCAGGGATATATAACCCAGCCTGAAGGATAAAATTCCAGTCGTAACAGAAACAAGAGGACCATTGGTCCTGTAGCTCACCCGAGTCCATCGGTCAACTGGTTCTGGTGAAGAAGATTTTTAAAGGTTTAACCATATATGGGCATGGAGGACATGTTGGTCATGTGACCTGGACATTTGAAAAAAAAATTAATAATTCCCTCAATCCCCTGGAGGCTCTATATGAAGTTTGGTTTCAAAATTGGCCCGGGGGCTTTTGAGGAGATTGTTTGATATTGTCAAAATGACAGAGTTCTGGGTGAAAAGTCAAAGAATGACATTGATCTCTTGTACTCATAAAACTTCATGTACTCATTAAGATGACTGTAGATATCATTTTTTAGGCATTAATCTTCAAAACTTTCCATGAAACTTTATGATATAGCATTTTCCCACATTTGACCTTGCCGTAAAATAGTCATGGTCAACCCAAGGACATCATTTTGAATAATCTTGATAGAACTGGAGTTCCCAGTGCTACATACCATGCTTCAAGGCCATCGGTCAATTGGTTCTGGAGAAGAAGATTTTTAAAGGTTTTTACCATATATGGGCCTGGCGGCCATGTTGGTCATGTGACCTGGACCCTTTGAACAAATTTTCATTCCCTCAAACCCCTGGAGGCTCTATATAAAATTTGGTTACAATTGGCCAAGTTGTTTTTGAGGAGATTGTTTGATATTGTCAAAATATGAGAGTTCTGGGTCAAAGGTCAAATAATGACCTTGACCTCTTGTACTCACAAATCTTCATGTACTCATTAAGATAACTGTATATACCATTTTAGGCATAAATCTTCAAAACTTTCCATGAAATCTTATGTTCTAGCATTTTCCCATATTTGATCTTGCCGTAAAAAAGATCAAGGTCAACCCAAGGTCATAATTTGAACAATCTTGATAGTACTCGAGTACTCAAAGCTACATACCATGTTTCACGGTCATCTGTCAATTGGTTCTGGAGAAGAAGATTTTCAAAGGTTTTTATCATATATGGGCGTGGTGGCCATGTTGGTCATGTTACCTGGACCGTATGAATAAGTTTTTGTTCCCTCAACTCCTGGAGGCTCTAGATAAAATTTGGTTTCAATTGGCCCAGAGGCTTTTTAGGAGATTGTTTGGAATTGTCAAAATATGAGAGTTCTGGGTCAAAGGTCAAAGAATGACCTTGACCTCTTGTACTCATATATCTTTATGTACTAATTAAGATTACTGTAGATACCAATTTTTAGCCCAAAATTTTCAACAGTTTCCAAGATATCTTATGTTCTAGCATTTTGCCATATAAAAGCACAAGGAAGCAAATTTAACCTTACCGTAAAAAAGATCAAGGTCTACCTAAGGTCATAATTTGAACAATCTTGGTAGTACTTGAGTACTCGATGCTACATACCAAGTTTCAAGGCCATCGGCCTACTGGTTCTGGATTAGAAGATTTTTTTTAGGTTTTTACCATATATGGGCATGGCGGCCATGTTGGTCATGTGACCAGAACCGTTTGAACAACTTTTCGCTCCCATGAGCCCTGGAGGCTACATATGAAATTTGGTTACAATTGGCCCAGTGGTTTCAATGTAGAAGTGGTTTGAAATTGTTGACGGACGGACGACGGACGACGGAGCCTGACCATACTATAAGCTCCCCCCGAGCCTCTGGCTCAGGTGAGCTAAAATCTGTTTACTTTGATCTTTTGTCAGAAGTTTAATAAAAATCATTTTCAGCTCTCTGATTTTACGCTAAAATATCCCAGGGTTACACCTTTGGTATATAGGTTAGAAGCAGGAATAAACAACCCTTGGCGACAAACGTTTGACTCTGCCAGGAAACACTATTGCAGTTTTTGGAAAAATCCCTTTCAGAGATGGTTCTAACTCTACTTGTACCTTTTCTTTTCCAAATGTAAAGGCAGTTATTCAGTTTGTCTAAAGAGTACGTGACCTGGGTTTTGGGGCATGTGTAACCCATTGTTTATTTGTACATATTTAAGTCTTGAGAAGAGTATGAACTATTACATGAAAAACCAAACTTATGTGTTCTTCGATGGCTCAAGAGAAGAGGACTTTTAGAAGAAATTATGACATCTTGGGTTGCAAGCATTCATACCAACTTTTGTTCTCTCAAACAAATGGACGTATAGCTATAAATCTAATTATCCCAGTAGTCTTTGTGCCGTTGGAGCAGTGGGTTGTTAGGTTTTCATTGTGTCTTTGGCATAACGCTATTATGAAAGGCCGGGGTAAATCCTATCCTTGTGCCGTCTTTTGCTTCTAGTCCGATACACAGTGTTTAATGTGTCGACGGATAGACTTTTTCAGTTGTTTTCAGAGATAGGATTTTCCAAAAGAGGTAGACAGAAGAAGAGGTGGGACGACAATACTGAAGAGTGGACATGAATGGTCTTTGCCAGCTCAACTAGGGCAGCTGAAAACAGGACATGGTGGAAAGGGATCTTTTAGAAGTCATCTGTGGTACCCCAACGACCTTGTTAGGTTATAGAAAAGTCATCAGAACAAAATACCGTTGAATAAGGAAGTAATCTAAGGGTATTCTGACATACTGTCCACAAAACATCTGGGCCCAGTTGTTCAACACTAACGACGTCGTTAGTTAACGTTTTGTTACAATTTCAAATGTTAATATCCCAGATATGCCACAATTTTTTTTGTTGAAAAAATGTCAGAAGCTTTTGCAATGGAAACGCTTCTCACATTTTCTCAACAAAAAATAAAAGTGTATTTGGTTATAAAAGTAAGAAACCATTAACGAGTTGACCTCTTAACGAGCTCGTTATGCTAAAGGAGTTTTGAACAATTGGGCTCTGGCATACTGTCAGGTGATTTTGAGTGACATTCTAGGTGTGGCTCGGAACTGTGTATACCTTTCGATATGAAAGTTTTTCAGAGACGGCTCATAAAAAAAAAACATCGTTCGTGTGTCATTGATCCAATATTGGAAGGGATTCGTAGTCCAGGGAGGTAAGACGAAAGTCACAAGAGTTGTTTGTGTTTGATAAAACAAAACAAAAAAGCATAGCATTGTAACCACATAGCTTTCAACTGAAATATTTTATCATTTATGCGTTTTAAAGAAAATATAACTTACATGATTTTATAATGTTCCTTTCAGACCAGACGACTGGAAATGAATAACTTTATTGTAGTGCTTGCCAATGTGGTGCCGTTCGTGATATCTACTGTCATCGGGCCTGACGTAGGTATGTTTTATGCAACTTTAAAAAGTATACATTCTAAAGTATCGTGTCCAGTCTGAAACACCAAAAACTGTTGCCCGAACGTCGTGTGACGCTCGCGGTACGTGTGTTTGATTCATTTGTTGCTTGACGTCAACGGTAAACAACTATGGTCATGTCGGGACGGTCAGTTAACCTAACCACACTAGGCCTCCTAAGCGGTTAACCAGTTCTAATGGCACATACTTTTGCCAGTAACTGACAACCGTCCTTCTTGAATCAGCGGAAGGAAAACGAAAGTATGTGGCCCAGGACCCAGGACCTCTGACTAATGAGTCAGGTGCCCTACCGTCTGCGCTACGCGGCCCAAGCGTACCTTAAATCGCTATATTAACTTTCCCGAAATTTCCCAATATTTTTACAAGATTTGTACCATCCCTGATAATTCAGCCGCGACATGAGAAAACCAACAAAGTGGCTGTGCGCCCATCGCAGACTCAGATCAGCCAGGACATCCGCCCAGTCTGATCAGAGTCTTCGCTGACCGCATAGAGCTAGCTTAGTCCCTTAGCAACCCTTGAAGAACATACCAAAGACTGATCAGACTGAATAAATGCCCAGGTTGATTTGAGTTTTCGCGCGGCGCACATGCCACTTTGTTGGTTTTCTCGTGTCGCGGCTCAAATATGCGATACCATTCCCACAAAGATAAAATTCAAGCTTCATCAAACGGATAGCCAAGCTACAAGAGTGCGACTTGTATATGTGGAAAGATAATTTATTATAATGAATAAAGGAGCAGTGTCGATAAGGCTGTTTCCATGGCCACAACCGGTTTTCTTAAAGCTTTGAAAACTGAAAGTAATATGTGTTGGCTGTAATGCCATGCAATATTAGATCAAGTGGTGAAGGTTTCTGTATTGCGTACACGATAAAAGTGGGTGGGGTCATTCTGACCCGAAGAGGGTTCTGTTAAGAAAATGCTAATATATATTGCTACTTAAAACTAGAACTTTACCATTTCGGTACTTCTTATACAATGCCAGATATATAACAAATGATAATCATACTTTTGTACAGTTTCTACATGCAATGTGTTTATACTCACTTGTATGACATACCTAAATTTTAGCCAATTTTATTCTCCAACTGAACGCAAAACCACAACAGCTTTTTACACTCAAAGCAATTCCAATGATATTTTGAAGTTGTACAGTATATTAAATGGTTGTTCCAAATTTAAGCCGATAATTTTCCACAACGAACATTTTCTGAGTTATCTCCCCTAAAACCGTTTCTTTTAGTTTTTGCAAAATTATTACTCAATTTTTATACCCCAGCACATGTTAGTGGCGGGATAATTTGTTTTCTGCTGTTGTTTCTTTCTGTTCATCTGTTGTACGTTCATTTATCTGCCTGTCTAATTGTCCGTGTGTCATTCTGTCTATCCGTGAGACTTCGTTTCCTTTAGATTCGTATTTTTTTATGGATTTTCTTTAGACTTGGCATGTGCGCTGGTCCTGGGTCTTTACAAGCTGCAAGATACGTTACTTAGGGTATGTGTGATAAGAAAAGACACTGGAAAAAGCATGATGCAATTCTAAATGAGTAAGCAAAGCCATTTGACAGTGGGCATTAGTTTAATTAGCTAAAGCAAGCATACTCTAATAGATGAACATTTTGAAGAAAATTGTCAGTATGAAATAAAGAATCTAAAGAGGATGATGTTCTTAAAGTAGGGAAATTATTCCATGCAAATGCTCTGAAATGAATTATTTGATTTTCTGCAGTTTGAAACAAGGCCCCAAAAGGTACAAGTTTATGTCCTATCTGCATTTAAATTCCAGGCATAAAAATGGAGAGAAGATGAGAACAAGCAATAAGAGCAATGTTCTGAAAATATTAAGAAATAAAGTCGGTAGAGAGAGTAAAGTAACATTATCATAAAATAAAATTATGATTAATTTTTAAAGAGTACTTCTTATTTTCAAATATGTTAACTGCGGCTTCAAAGCACTAAATAATTTAAAAAAAACATAGGATTCAGTTTGGATCATTAAGATATCATAGCTTGATGACTTTGTTTAAATTGACCAAATTTCAAGAAATAGGAAAATTAATAATTAAAAGCAATGTAAATGAAAGAGTAACCCCCCTCCTCCCCACTACAGACCTTTAATAGATGTTTTTCATGATTTCGTACATGTATATAACTCCGGGACAGGGGCAGATAACCTCCTTGTGATAAAAATATAACCATCCCTAGAAGCTATTATTGCTTGACAGATTGTTATATATTTTATAAAAATCTTTTTCAGTTGTTTATAGCATTGTGTCGGGAAAAACATTTCGATTTAAACGGAAACTTATATTACTTTCATTATTTGCGTCATGTTTCTGGAAAATCTCTTTCAACGCTGATTTTATATAGATTTCTTCATGATCTTATACACCTTTCCTATAAATCGGTTAAACTCGCGCACGAGTTATCTATCCAAATAGACTGTGACGTCATCTATAGGAGCATCCCATATAATTCAGTATTACTGCAAGTACACATACATGTAACATGCATAAAGCAGACGTTCTGTAAATGTAAACTGCAACAAAAATTCATTGAAACACCAAATTAAAGTATAATTGCCCTGTTTTCATCTGACATTTTTCATTTATATATATTTTAATGTCATATTGAGAATCCCGACAAGTCGCTCATGATTTTCATGACCCCTTTCATCGACGCCGTGTTTTAACATCCCGGCAATACATTCACGTTTGTTCAACATAAAATAGTTATTTCTCGTATAAATAAGTTTCGTAAATCTGAAACGTCAGCATTCAGATAGTAACTACGCATTATTACCGGACAAATTATAGCGCTGATATTTATGGTTTCTTGTGCGATACACCGATCTAAAAGCATCAGCATCCAGACAGTTTTCCGTAAGTTTGAATCCGAGGTTGAATTTATATTATTTTTTTCCATTCCATCTCTTACTTATCTTTGATGTTTCCATTTCACGGTAGGGTGTTCTTTAAGAGTCATTCTCTGTAAGCACCAAAAAATTGCAATAGGGGGTGAAAATGACATATCTCAGATTTTCATGAAACTTAGTGTCTTTTTTCCCTATGTCAAGTGATGAACAAAAATACAAATTTTTCTCCAATCAAACTGTCCGTTTCCATGGCAACGAGGATTTTCTGTTTTTTGGCCTAATTTGGTGATTTTTCATATAAAAAATGCCAGATTTGACACCAGTTGTATTGACAACATTTCTCAACAAATGTTATTGACACTCATGTCTTTTAAGAGACCCATGTAAGTGCTGTGTACGGATAGAAAATTTTTTCTTTATATTGCTACGGTCAAGGAGTTGGTGACCTTGACTTTTATCTAGTAAAGCATCTCTTTAAAAATATAAAAAATTGGCCAATTTTGAAAGCACTTTGTTAGAAAATGCGGCTATAGATTTTTTTTCATTCTCTTGGTACAGAGAGTATAAAACCTAGCTCTTAATATATCAAAAAATTGGAGATGGTATATTTTTTAAATTGAAAATAATTTTCTTTGAATTTAGTCACCGTCAGGAAAATCAGAAGAAACTGTCATAGCAGAAAATCTGTTATAAGAGATAATATCCTGAGAATGGTAAGCATATATGAGCAGAAATACAAATGAATACATTGAATACAGTGGAGGGAAGTTACATAAATACTTTTCTCATTCAGAAGTATGTTTAAAATTTACAGTTTGGGGTGCAATTACCCCACCCACTTCCACTGAATATGAAATGAATGCAAAAGTTACATGCCATGGATAATATATCTCAATTTCTATAATTGTGAGTAAACTGAAACATTTAAAAAAAAATCACCACACGTTTGCTGTCATTGTTTTTACATTGTTTATCATGTGGTAACCATGGTAACTGTTATTCTATTATGGGTCAGTGTTAATTTACACAGATATTAACAGGAAATCGTTTCAATGTTGATGAAACATATTCCTTGTTATTTACTTTTTACATATGCATACGCATTCTAAGTGTTGATTTTGTTAAATAATATACGATAAATCAGTATTTATATAGTTGCTATGACAAAAACCACTCATTCCTTCTACAAAGAAATTAGGCAATCTGAGTGTATGTAGTACAATGTACAGAAAGAAAAGCAACTGAGCATAAATAGAGATAGATACATGCATTGGAGAGGAAATAAACCACACATACAATGTTTATATTTTTTCATTCATTAATATGTTTAATCTGTATATCTAGGGGGTGAGTTACCCCACCCACCTCATTTAGTTATACAACGAATTCATAAGTTACATACTATGAGTTTTGATGATAAAATAGCACCTGGAACACTTGTTTTAAAGTTGCTCATCACATGTCTGGTCTGCATAAGCTTTCTTGTCTACTGTCCTTTGTTTTTGTAAAAGTTCTTGATGGAGGTACGCATGCATATATACCAAACTGAAGTTTTGTCGACTGCCTCACTTACGGCAAGCGGGTTCAACAAAAAAATCCTGTGACCTTGAAAATGGCATCAAGGTCACCAAATTCTAAGTCTTTGCCTTGCTTAAAAGGTTGATCTTTGCAAGTTTGGTAAAAATGAATCTACTGGTTCAAGATACATCTTCGTTTTTCAGGTCAAATCAACAAATGACCCTTAAAAATAGGGTCAAAGTAACCAAAACCTAACTAGAAACATGGTAACTAACAGGGCCCCGCCTTCATGAGACTGTTGGTGGAATTTAAGTCGTATGTCCCCGACAAGAAAATACAATAACAGCTTTCTGTTACCATGTTGTTGCTTCATGTTGTTTGGAATTAAGCCTCTGGTAGAATAATTAAGATACGGGCAAAAAACAAAAGCTGAATAGCAGACAAAATTTCTATACTTTAAATTACAAAGGAAAATAATTCAGTACAAAAGTAGATGGAGTTGTGGTTCTTGTTCTCTGCACTTTTGTATTTGTACATAGATTCATGAAAATATCTTAGAGAGTGTTAAAGTTATAGAGCGGACAAGATTTCCGTACTGAAAATTACAAAGGGGCATCACTCTGTAAAAACATAGGTAGAGTTATGGTTTTTGTAGTCTGCAAATGGTCTGATGATGTTTTACTTTCGTACCAAGTTTTGTGAAAATATCTAAAACGGTTTTAGAGTTATGGAGCAGGCACACTTTCCGTACTGAAATTACAAAGGGGCATAATTCAGTGAAAAATGTAGAAAGAGTTACACTTCTTGTTCTCTGAACGTCGTCTGATAATGCTTTACATTTGTACCAAGTTTCGTAAAAATATCTCAAACAGTTTCAAAGTTATGGAGCGGACACGATTTCCGTACCAAAAATTACAAAGGGGCATATTTCAGTAAACAATGTAGGTGAATTTGAGGTTCTTTCTCTCTGCATACATGTATTGTCTCATGCTGTTTTACATTTGTACCAAGTTTCATGAAAATATCACAAAAAGTTTCAGAGTTATGGAGCGGACACGATTACCGTACCAAAAAAAAAAACAAAATTACAAATTACTTCGCCTGGCGAGGCCCTAATAATCAGTTATGAGTCTTCTCCAAATGATAATTTAGGGCTAGTTTAGCATAATTCCAAAAAATGCTTTGTAATATAGGGCATAGATAAGCCATTTTTTAAACATTTTAAGACCACCTCTGACCTCCAAAACAGAATAAAGGTCAAACAGTCCATTTAACAGCTTTCTTTGACTTCCTGGGACCTTTAAAGCTTCTATATTTATGGATAGATTTCAAAATAATTGTGCACAATTGTTCTCCTTGATGAGAAAAAGTGCCACTTGAAACATTTGTTCAGGTAGGTCCAAGGTCAAGGTCACACTTAAAGGTCAAATGGTAAGATGGTCATATATTGAGCCTGTCCGAGCCATTACTACTACATTTATAGATGGATTTCAAAATAATTGGGCACAATTGTTTTCCTTTATGAGTAAAAGTGCCATTTGAAAAATTTTGGTCAGGTAGGGCCAAGATCAAGGTCACATTCAAAGGTCAAATGATAAAAATTGTCATAAATTGAGCTTGTCCGGGCCATAACAGCTACATTTATGCATGGATTAAAAAAAACGGCACAGTTTTTCTCCTTGATGGGTTCAAGTACCATTTTAAACATCTGCAGGTATATCCAAGGCCAAGGTTACACTTGAAGGTCAAATGATAAAAATAATCATAAACAGGGCTTGTCCCGGCCATTACTTCTACATTTATGAATGAATTTCAAAACAGCTTGGCACAATTGTTCTCCTTGATGAGTAGAAGTGGCATGTGGAATTTATTAAGGTTGGTCCAAGGTCAAGGTCACACTTGAAGGTCAAATGATAATAAAATGTCATAAACTGAGCTTGTCCGGGCCATATAATTGATACAGTTATGCATGAATTTCAAAATGATTTGGCACAACTGTTCTCCTTGACAAGTAGAAATGTTTGTTCAGGTTGGTCCAAGGTCAAGGTTACACTTCAAGGTCAAATAATAAAATGGTCATAATGTGTGCTTGCCATGGCCATAGTTCAACTTGTTTTCCTTCATAAGAAAAAAAAAGAAAAAAAAAAGAAATATGCTGTATCATGATATATACTTGTTTGGCTTCTTTCTAATAAGTAAATGAAGCAGTTAGTCTTGACATACTTATAGGTCACTATAGCAAATATTGGGCTCGACAAGTTGTCCCTGGACAACCATCTAATTAATTCTTTCCCATGTTCCAATGGTGTGTCTGTGCAAGTTTGGTCACACTCGATCTGTTCATTCCGGAGATATGGCACACGCAAGCCATTTTGAACACTGTAAGTCCTCATGTGACCTTGAATATAAGATCAATGTCACCAAAGTCTAACAGTATTTCCACACCTCCTTATAATATACCTGTGCAAGTTTGATCAAAATTCATAAATCCCATCAGAAGATATGGTGCATACAAACCATTTTCACTGTTTTTGACCTCCTTTGACCTGAAAATATGGTCAAGGTCGCCAACTTTTTAGCTCACCTGAGCAGGAAGTGCTCAAGGTGAGCTATTGTGATCGATATTTGTCCGTCGTCCGTCCGTCCGTCCGTCTGTCCCTCCGACCTTCCGTCGTCAACAATTTCTTCAAACGACATCTCCTCCTAGACCAGTGGGCCAATTTCAAAATAATTTCACACAAATGTATCTGTTATAGCCCTGAACCAAAATTGCTAAAATGGTTCCGCTCCGCTGAACAAAATGGCTGCCAGAGCTAAAAATAGAAAATCCTTTAAACGACATCTCCTCTGAAGCCAATTGCTTGATTTCAAAAAAATTTCACAGAAATATTAGACTCATTGCCCTGAAGAAAAATTGCTAAAACGGTTCCACTCCGCTGAACAAAATGGCCGCCAGAGCTATAAATAGAAATCTAAAATTAAAAATCCTTTCATAGACATCTCCTCTGAAACCAATGGCTCGATTTCAAAATAATTTCACAGAAATGTTTGACTTATAGCCCTGAACCAAAATTGCTAAAATGGTTCCACTCAGCTGAACAAAATGGCCGCCAGAGCTAAAAATAGAAATAAATCTTAGAATGACACAGAGGGCACAGTTTTGATCAAATCGTCATGAAACTTTGTCAGAATGTTTATCTTAATAAAATCTAGACCAAATTTGAAACTGGGTTATGTGGGATCAAAAACTAGGTCACTTGGTCAAATCTTATAAAAACCTTGTATACGCTCTAGAGGGCACAGTCATGATCCAATCTTCATGAAACTTTGTCAAAATGTTTGTCCTTATACAATCTAGGCCAGGATTGAAACTGAGCCATGTGGAATCAAAAAATAGGTCACTAGGTCAAATCTTAAAAAAACCTTGTGTACACTCTAGAGGGCACAGTTATAATCCAATCTTCATGAAACTTTGTCAGAATGTTAATCCTTATACAATATAGGCCAAGATTGAACTTGAGTCATGTGGGGTTAAAAACTAGGTCACTAGGTTAAATCTTAGAAAAACCTTATGTACACTCTAGAGGGCACAGTTATGATCCAATCTTCATGATACTTAGTCAGAATGCTTATCTTCATAAAATATAGACCAAATTTGAAACTGGGCCATGTCAGGTCAAAATCTAGGTCACTAGTCAGATCTTAGAAAAAACGTGTGAATGCTCTAGAGGGCACAGTTTTGTTCCACTCTTCATGAAACTTTGTCAAAATGTTTATCTCCAACAAATCTAGACCCAGGGTGCACCTGGGTCATGTTGGATAAAAAACTAGGTTACTAGGTCAAACCTTAGAAAAATATTGTGGATACTCCAGAGGGCACAGTTTTGGTTCAATCTTCATGAAACTTTGTCAGAATGATTATCTTAATGAAATCTAGGCCAAGTTTGAAACTGGGTCTTGTCAGGTCAAAAACTAGGTCAGTAGATCGAATCATAGAAAGCCTTGTATACACAATTGTGGCTTTATTTTGCATTGAATCTTCATGAAACTTTGTCAGAATGTTTATCTTCATGAAATGTAGGCCAAGTTTGAAACTTAATAATGTCTAATTAAAAAATAGATCCCCAGGTCAGATCTTGGAAAAACATTGTGTACACTCTCGAGGGCACAGTTTTAATCCAATCTTCATGAAACTTTGTCAGAATGTAGATAAGAAAGTGCAAAACTGCTCCAATTGAACCATCATCAAATAGATGATCTTCCATATTATTTCATCATAACTCAGATGAGCGATTTAGGTCCATCATGGACCTCTTGTTTCAGTTCTTTTCCACTTCCCTGTGATATATTTGTGCAAGTTTGATCTAAATCTATCCACCCTTTCAGGACATATGGTGCCAACAAGCCATTCAGATACCTCCTATTACCTTGAAATGGGGTCAACGTCACCAAAATCTAATCAGCTCTTTTTCCCCACCCAAAGATGTATCTTAGCAAGTTTGGTGAAAATACATTTAACCCTTCAGGAGATAGAGTGCAGACATGAAGTTATACTGACACACAGACACCGACACCAATGCAGACGGGATCTGCACCAAAACAACATACCCGCCTTCCCTTTCCTCCTTCTCCGCCCCCCCAATGGTGTGGGGGGAGGTGACATAAATATGTTTATCAATATGTTTATCAATATGATAAATATATAAGCAAATTTTCTTCTCCATTATGACATATTTAAATGTATTTCTGCTCATTTTATGTCCTTTATTTGCTTGCTACCAGATGCACTCAGATTGTCAATTGCTGTTTTGATGGAACATCTGATTGTATCAATAGCAACTAAAGCATACCGAATTATTGTCCAAGATGGCTTATTTGGAAAATAGAAAGTGTATACATAGATAGAAAATCACAATCAACACTTTTCAACTAAATTTGAATGTTTTTAAATATCCAGGAGCCCCGGTAGCTCAGTGGGTTAAGCGCTGGCCAACTGAAGTAGCGGACCGGGTTCAAAACCCTTTTGAGGTGAGAATTTTTCCTACCGTAAAGGGGGTTCCATTGCACACAGCCTTTCATTATCACCGTCCCATCATTCTGATATGACTGAAATACTGTTGAAAAGGACGTAAAATCGCAAGTCATCCATCCATCCATTTTAAATATTCGTTTCCAACAAAAACAGCAAGTGATAGAGTGTTGGTTGCCATGGTTACTACGTGATAAATAAAATAAACTAGAAATGTTTCTTTCACAAAAACAAATTAACCCCCTCCTATCCTTTCTCATGTGTCATTTTCCCTAAATATGGCAAAGTAAAAATCTCTTGTAAATCTTGAAATTTGGGTCCAGGTCATCACCATCTAATCAGTACTTTTCCACCTCCCGATTATAAACTTATCTATGTTTCGTCATAATCCATCAATCCCGTTAGGAGTTATAATGCAGACAAGCCATATTTCAACATGCTACAACCTCCTGTGACCTCGAAAATGAGGTCAGGTTACCAAAATCTTGTCAGTTTCTTTTCCGTCTCCCAGTGAAATGTTTATGCAAGTTTGGTTAAAATCCATCCATCCATTCAGGAGATATGATTCAGACAAGCCATTTTTCAAAATTTCTGACCTCCTGTGACCTTGAAAGTAGGGTCAAGGTCACCAAAATCTAATCAGTTCTTTTTCATTTCAGAGTGATATATCTGTGCAGGTTTGCTTTAAATCCTCCATCCATTCAGAAGATATCGTGCTGACAAGCCATTTTTTCCAGCACTCATTGACCTCCCTTGACCTTAAAAATAATGTCAAGGTCAGCAAAATCTAGCCAGTTCTTTTCCATTTCACAATGATATATTTGTGCGAGTCTGGTAAAAATCAATTTATCCATTTAGGAGATACGGTGTAGAAAAGCCATTTTTCATCATCCTTTGACCTTCTGTGACCTTGAAAATGGGTCAAGGTCAACAAAATCTAATCAGTTCTTTACCCCTACCAAAATATGTATGCCTGCAAGTACGGTCTTAATCCATTTATTCCTACAGGACATAAAGTGCAGGCAAGGGTTACGCAGACGCTGATGGGATACCAAAAATAAAAAATGTCCCCCATCCAGCCCCCCCCCACCAGCCACTGTGGGAACATTATGAAAAACAGAAAGACGACAGAAATAATGAGCTTGTAGAATCCCCCTAGACCATTCAAAATCAGCAAAGATTGAGATATATTCATTGTAGCATGCAATTTTTAATTTGGTTTTGCATTGCAAGAAAGTGGGTGGGGTTATTTAACCCCAAATTGTAAGGTACTAACGTATTTTTTTAGGGTAAAAATTCTCTTTGTAGTTTTCTTCAGTTGTTAATCATGCATCAACTTGTATTTTGGTTCATATTTCTTGAAAATGTTCAAGATATTGTATTTTATTTCAGAATTTCAATTATGAAAGTTCCTTCTGACTTCTCTGACGGTGACTAAGTTCAAAGAAAAACATTTTCAATTTAAAAAATATACCATCTCCAATTTTTTGATATATCAACAACTAGGCTTTGGACTCTCTACACCAAGAGAAAGAAAAAAATCTATAGCCGCATTTTTTAGTAAAACGTCTTCAAAATTTGCTGATTTTTGATGTTTTGAAATAGACGCCTTACAAGGTGGAAGTCAAGGTCACTGACTGCTTGACCATAGCAATATGAAGAAACTTTTCTGTATTTGTAAGCAGCACTTGCATGGTTCTCTTGTAAAATGTAAGTATCAATACCGTTTGTTGTGAATTACTACCAGAACAATTGGAGTCAAATCTTGCATTTTTCATTTGAAAAATCACCAGATTAGGCTGAAAAACAGAAAATCCTGGTTGCCATGGCAACGGATAGTTTGATCGAAGAAAAACTTTTTATTTTTGTTCATCACTGGACATAAGCAAAAAAGGCACAGAATTTCGTGAAAATCTGAGACATGTCATTTTCACCTGATTTTGGTGCTTACAGAGAATGACTCTTAAGTTGTCATCGGAACACGTGTCTAGGTAATACACAATCATAGGTGTTTGTTTATTGCGACAATGCGCGCGATTCGGTGATAACACAAACGAATTCCATGTCAGCACACTTTGTTGTCATTAGCTCGCCTGAACGAAAGTTCAGGAAGAGCTATCGTTGACACCCAGGCGTCAGTGTCCGCGTCGGTGTCGGCGTCCGCGTCCGGATTTGATGTTTTGGTTAAAGTTTTATTATGTGATGGGCAATGCACTGCATGCGAGCTATACTGTACGCGGACAGGTCTTGTTTTTAGCGTGTGTCTGCTTTATAATCAGCTAATCGTTCATTTTGTATCTTTTGTAATACCGGTCTGAACATCTTCCGCGATTTTCTTTCTTTTCCTCTGTACTGGTGATACATACTCTTTCGATTACGGTAATTTTGGGCCGAAATTTTAGTCGGAAATCTTTTCAGTTTATGTCAAATTCCCATATGTTATAAGTTATAAAGCTTATTTTCCGACAAAGATAGAGCTAAATATAATTGGAACAAAATAGTTGTCTTAATCTTAACCGTTGAATGTTAGTTTTAAATATACGGAAAACTGGCATTTACTTGGTTACACAATGAAAAACAATAGCCTATCCTATAGATGACGTCACAGGCGTTGCCAGGAACAAAACTCGAACAGACTCAGAATTATAGGAAAGCTGTATAAATGTGTATATCCCCGAGGCAGGGACAGATAGCACTGTTTAACTAAATTCTGTTTTTTAAAGAAAGCTAATGTTACTTATATCATTTCTGTGAAATTTCATTAAGATATACCAAAACTCTGATTTTATATAAATTTTTTTCATACTTTTATACATGTAAATAGCCCTATGCAAAGGGCAGATGACCGATGGGGACAAATTTTTGATATTGACAGGCAGCTAGTATTTAGATAAGTTGTTGCAAGTTTCTGGAAAATCGCACTAAACCCTGAATTTGTAATGTATAGATTTTTTGTGATTTTATACATGTATATATTCCCGCGGCAGGGGCAGATTACCCTGGTAGACAAAAGTTTGCTTGTTACATTAAGGATATATTACTTCAATGATTTTTGTGAGATGTCATCAAAATATTTCAAAGTGTAAAGGAATTACAGACCAAAATCCACGTTTAAGACATTGACAAGGGCAATAATTCTGTCAGAAGATATCGAAATTCGCCCATTAACAATTACAAGTGAGCCACTCCCAAGACCAATGCACATGCCAAGTTTAAAAAAAAAAGAAAACACCAAAAATACTGGAATTATCGAAAGGAAGCGAAGTGTTCGTGGATGAAAGAACAGACAGACAGATGGACAGACAGTAAGCTAGAAAGAGAGACAGATGCTGTGTGCTTATGTGTGGCGGGGTATAAAACTGCGTAAGAATTTAAATTAAAATAAAAAAACGGTTTAAGGGGAAATAACTCAGAAAATATTCACTGTAGATAATTATCGGCGTAATCTTGGAACAACCATTTAATACGAGGGGCGTTAGAAAAGTTTTGCAAATGGCCTCGTAACTTTGTGTAAGGGCATACTGGGTACACATGCTATGCATGTACTGAATGCACTACGTTTGGTCTTTACAATGATACCAAACAAATTACAAAGGCTCTTTTTCTTACTGACTTACATTGCAGTTTGTTAGGCCCCAGTCATACCACTGGGTTAATTTTACATGTCAAATCTTTTCAGTGTTAGGCCCTTAATTCGAATATCGTTATAAATACAAAATATATCTTTGTCAACTGCATGTCCATCGTTGCCTACATTATCCATACAAAAGTTAGAAGGGTGGCACTGTTATCGAGTCATTCCTTGCAACGTAATGCGCAGTTCTTATGACGCTATTAAAATCGACGTCAACGTCATTTTAGAAAGATTGTAGCAGTTTCATATTTTGCATTAATTTGAATTTATTGACAGATTTTAGCTGATCCATGCAAATGCTCTTGCTGACAGATTTCGATTACTAACAGAATTATTTTCATAACAAAACCATAATAACTTTTAGTAGAAAGGGAGAATTTGCTATAACATGAAATACGGTTAATACATATTCACGGGACAGTACTGAACCTAGTTTAAATATAATTTCCGCCATATTTACAGGACAATATTGTCTGGACATTGTCTTAAAGCAGAATTTTTTTTAAAAAATCAAAGACTGTTCATATATGAATTACGGCCTACTAAAGTAGAATTCTGCAGTGCCTGTAGGGTATACCTCTTTCAAAGAAGTTAAAAACTTGTCCTTTTAAGAAAATATAGGTGCGTTTGCAAACTTTTGTAGGCATAACATAGTTTTATGTGTTTTTGCTATCAGTAATTCTGTCTTTATAGTCGTTATCAAGAAATTACGCCATTTGCAAATCTTTTCGAACACCCCTCGTATACTGTATAATTGCAAAATATCATTGGAATAAATTTGAGTGTAAAGCGCTGTTATGGTTTTGCGTAAAGTTGGAGAATAAAAATACTAGTGAGTATAAAAAACATTGCATGTACACATTTCACAAAAGTATGATACTCATTTGTTATATCTAGAATTGCATAAGAAGTCATGTTGTGGAAGACTTCTGGTTCTGAGTAACAGTAAAAACATTAGCATTTTCTTAACAAAACCCTCTTCGGATCAGAATTACCCCACCCACTTTCATGTTGTACACGACGAAGAAACCGACACCATTTTATATAATATTATATGACTTTACAGCCGACGCATAGTAGTTTGAGTTTACAATGTTTAAAGAAAATCGGTTGTGGCCATGAAAGCAGCCTTATAGACACAGCTCCATTTGAAAAAATCCGCCGCGACATGACAAAACCAACAATGTGGTTGTGCGCCCAGCGCAGACTCAGATCAGCCTGGGCATCCGCCCAGTCTGATCAGAGTCTTCGCTGTCCGCATGGAGGCAGCTTGGACCCTTAGCTACCCTTTAAGCGCTTAGCAAAGAATCTGATCAGACTGGGCGGATGCCCAGGCTGATCTGAGTTTGTGCTGGGCGCACAACCACATTGTTGGTTGTGTCGCGGCTCAAATAAGCTTAGTTTGTAAAAGAGGTTGAATAATTGGTAAGATGAACTAGTTGAGATCTCCTAAAAGTTGCCAAACCAAAATTTCAGGAGTTCGGTCACCACGCTACCAGTTCTTTATTTCAAAGCAAACCTATGCACAAACATTCTTTACATACATATGAGTCAAATAACATTGTTATATTTTGGCTATTTGCAAAATGTTATATTCAAGATTTCCTGGTGGGTATGAAATTGCGCGTTTACCAGACAGACCTCCTTAAAATTTTTTTGTCAGCGGCGGTTCTTGAATCGTTGACAATGATTAGTTAGTTGTTTTGGCTTCACATGTAACGGTCCTTTGAGACAGTATTTCAGTCTATATCGGGCCGTCTCCCGGAGAGAAACAGAAATGAAAGACGAGAGAAAATTTTCCAAGCAACCATTACCCGCACCTACTGCAAGCACAGTAGGCCATTGCCCTACTTTTATGCAAAATAGTAGACCGCCCCGGTACTGGAAGTTATAACCAGCACAATCACCCGACCATCACTCCCGTTTGACAATGAACGTCAGAATAAGATTAAAGATAAAACATGGGAATCAAGGTGAGAAGGTACACTTTCAGAGGACGAAGCGATACTGCCGTTTTCATTGTCACTCCTTGTTGGTAAAACTTTTTTTTGCCGAGTTCAGCAGAAGTAAATTTCTGAGTTTAGATCAGATTAGCTGGGATTAGGCATCTTCTGGAATGATGTACAACAGACGCTTTTTTCCGAATTCGTTATCACTGTCGTTGGCACCAGTAGCAAGGTTTTGATCCGTTTTGATTCCGTTCTACTGTTGATGTACCTGTAAAATGTCAACATCATAATACCTATTTTTACGTTTTAGGGTATTCCGAAACAGTAACAGAGCCACTGGTAAGCTCACCTGCCAGTGCCAACAGCGGGAGATTTACTGGAGATCTTTTGACTGGCGCAGAGCCTATCTTTACGGACCAACGGAGAATGGGAGCACCACCAACTAGGCCAGTGTCGGGCGTTGCAATAACAGGACTGAACTATCTTCAAACCGGGGCTCCACTATTTGCTTGGTCTGGTATCGCAGCTCCACAATCTTCGCTACAGATACCATTAATTTCCACGCCTGGTTCATCTTTGCTGCAGATCCCGACATTTTCTGTGCCTGGTTATATACGAGCAACACCAGATTATCAGTTACTTGGAGCGCCAGGGTATTTATGGACTGATGCACTGGAATCACAGCCGATTGGTGCCTTTGGAGCATCATGGGGCGGATAGTCTTCTTTGGTCCGATCTCGAGAGTCAAGAAATCTCATGAATTTGCGCTTTGTTATTAATGTTAATAGGTACACTTTCAATTGAAGCAGCTTCAATTTCCCTCTCAATGTGATATAAAAATTGTAGAAGATGATCCTCATAAGCCTTGGGCTTTCGATCGAATCCTGGTCTATTTCTTCTGTACCTTGTACTCTAAATTTGATGAATAAAATATTAATTAAACCAGTGTGATTAGCTCTTAACGAAAAAGTTGATCCCATTTTTCTTAAGCCAGAGAAGCAATCGGTAAGGTACAAAATGAGCCGCGAAATGACAAAACCAACAAAGTGGTTGAGCGGCCAGCGCAGACTCAGATCAGCATGGGCATCCGCCCAGTCTGATCAGAGTCTTCGCTGTCCGTATGGAGGTAGTTTAGAGCCTTAGCTACTTTTTAAGCGTACAACGAAGATTCCGACTAGACGGGACGGATGCCTAGGCTGATCTGAATCGTCGCTGGGCGCACAACCACTTTCTAGGGTCGCGGCTAAATTGTTTTCCTTTTTGTAGAAATGGCAGAACATGGAGGTGTGACAAAACACCTCAACCTGCATGGATACACACCCTGGTCGGCCGCTGTTTTCACAAGGGAGACAACTTTGAAAGAGAAGGGTTGCTTTATGCTACAATGTAGGTATTCCCACTCCCCTGAGGGCAATACGTAAGATAAAAGGTACTCTCAGGGAAGCGACTTTGTCCTTTTCATATTTGCCCCCTTCTCTCAATAGAGATCTCTCATAAAGGAAAGAATTTGCTTTTCTATGCGGAAATCCATTCCTCAAAGAGTAGGTTCCCTTTTGAAAAGAAGTCTCGAAAGTTGTCCCTTCTGTATAAAACCATGGATTTGTACCTATACACCTTACTGCTACGAATTTCACTCTAAAGAGAGCATCATTTAAAGAGAGCAAGATATTCAAGAGTAGTCCCTTCCGTGAAGAGTGAGATATAGAGGATCTTACATGAGTGCTCATGTATTATTGAATTTATTAAACGAGTTGGGGAAAAAGATAAGATGCGAGGCTTTGCCGAGTTTAATAAATTCAATGATACATGAGTACGAATGCAAGATTCTATTTATCATATGACACTGAAATAGCAGTTTATTAGCAAATTTTGCATTAAAACGTCACGATTTCGCCATTAGAAAACGCGACGTTTTTATGGACGTCAACACATAACATTACGACGTAATTTGCATATTTAATCAACTAGTGGATTATCGTTTTTAATGCATGGCTTTATTTAAGAAATAGATGAGCTCTAGCAGTGAATTGTTGAGTAGTAATTCACTGTTTGGAGGTCAGTTGTAATGTAGATCATATCACGAGCGCGGAGCGCGAGTGATATATCTACTTACAACTGACCGACAAACAGTGAATTATTACTCAACAATTCACTGCTAGAGTTGAACTATTTCGATTCTTACACTCAAAAACGCTGAAAAAGTACTCCTTTCATTCAAACTATCCCAACCGTCCTGCCAGCGCGTTCATGCTCCCGCCAGTATTTTTAACTGTATCTGAGGTAGATGTACGTTTTTATGGCGATTTTAGAAAGAAAAAGAGACGTTACACCGTCTAACGTCTCAAAACGTCACAAAATTACGTCAGTTATGCAAGTGACGTCAGCAATTAGGCTCACGCGCTCCGAGACAGTGAGTTGTTGCAGAATAAAACACGGAAACTTGCCATTGCTTCTATAGGCGCACTGTGTTTGAATACACTCTCAAATGCGACGTCATATGATACATGTAAAGAATTATATTGCACAGGTATACCCATTTATCATGCATCCGCTGCAAAATTCCACTGATAACAGGGGTATGATAACATAATGATATATCATGTCACTGTAGAACTGAGCTTGCGCGAATGTTATCAAGTCATGCCATTAGGAGCGATCTTTGAAGACGATTGGCTGTATACTGACGTTGGCCGTTATAACAGCTTTCAATTTGTTGAATGACGTCACCGGCTTACGTCACAACGCATTTGCGACGTCAGCAAGTTCGAACAAAACTGCGTTTGCTTTTCATTTGTTTGAGTCTCTTGAAACCTTTAAACCTTCTAATGGTGCATGAGAAAGAGGAAACCATATAAGTGTCTTTTGATATCAAGTTTATCAGGCTCGACCAGAAGCTCGTCGGACTGGCTCGGCAAGCCTCGCCATTCCTACACTGTTTCTGGTCTCGCCTGATAAACTTGATATCAAAAGACACTAACGTGGTATTCTCTATTTATCGTGTTAAGGGCAAGGCGTGAATAATGCATCTGATGAGAAAAGAAGGCTATCTCAGTTATGAGCCATTAAATGAGATTAGGTTCTTTAGGTGTATAGATATACATTTAGGGGGAACCACTTTGCCATTTTACCTTTTTCTGTCTTCCCGATGGGTACCACCTTTTGGTCTTTTTTGTCTTTAAGGGTAGATCGTGATAACGTCTAGTTAATGCCCTAGACAACGAAGCTGTACCAATACATTTGGTACAGCTTCGTTGTCTAGGACATTACATAGACGGCAATAAAGATGTTCTTTTTGTAAAAATGGCAGAATATTCATAGAGGTGTACCTATTCTCGTGATGCATTATTGAAGGTAAAGAAAAGTACCATCACTATTAATGTTCTGTAGAGTATTAGCCAAATAGAAAAAGACTTTGATCAGATGGCGTGGTTATACTGAATCTCGTCTTGTCGCAGTTGTATTGTTATTGTAATATGTATGACGCCGATTGATTTCAGGGTCGACAGCCTTTTTGCACAATACCGTATCGGTCGACAGCACAATTAAGTATAACCTCCATATATAGGCCCATAATAAATTGCAGCATAATTAGTAAGGGCAAATAAGACGAAAAGTTATAGAATGCGATGATGCTACCCTGCTGTTCTGTATGAATATAGAGTGTGTCTATGAAGTAGGTCAAGGAAATCAGAAAAGAGCTGAAATGTTAACTTGTCCAAGATATTATCATACTTAACATTTGTGTCAAGTTAAATCAAAATCGGTCCATCAATGAAGGCGCTAGAGCGATAACAAAGTTTTTTTCTGAAAATAGCCACTGCGACCTTGACCTTTGCCCTAGAACACTGAAACGCAAACTAATCCAAGATACAGTCACATTAAACTTTATATGTCAAGTTAAATCAAAATCGGTCCATTAATAAAGCGCTAGAGGGATGACAAAGTTTTTTTTCTAAAAAAAAACACTGTGAATTTGACCTTGGCCCTAGAACGCTGAAATGCGAACTTGTCTAAGGTATTGTCATACTAAACATTTTATGAAGGTATATTAAAATCGGTTTATAAATGAAAGCGCTATAGCGATAACAACGTTTTTCTAAAACAAGCCCATGTGGCCATGACCTTGACTTCAGAACACTGAAAAGCGAATATGTCCAAGATATTATCATACTAAACATTTGTGTGAAGGTAAAATGAAATCGGTCTATAAATGAAGGCGCTAGAGCGATGACAACGTTTTTCTAAAGTTAGCCACTGTGACCTTGACCTTAGAACTCTGTAACGCAAACTTGTCCAAGATATTGTCATATTAAACATTTGTGTGAAGTTTAATCGAAATCGGTCCATAAATGAAGGTGCTAGAGAGATGACAAAGCTTATAAAAAATAGCCACTGTGACCTTTACCTTGACCCTAGAACGTTAACGCAAACTTGCCTAAGATATTGTCATACTAACATTTGTGTGAAATTAAATCATAATCGGCCCATAAATGAAGGCGCTTGAGCGATGAAAAAGTTTTTCTAAAAATAGCCACTTTGACCTTGGCCTTGGCCTTAGAATGCTGAAACGCTAATTTATTTAAGATATTGTCATGATTAACATTTGTATAAAGTTAAATCGAAATCGGTCTATAAATGATGATGCTACGGGGTTGACATTGTTTTTCTAAAAAAATAGCTACTGTGACCCTGACCTCGACCCCATCACGCTGAAACGCGAACTCATTCGAGATAATGTCACACCAAATACTTGTGTGAAGTAATATTAAAATCATTGAATAAATGAGGTCGCTAGACAAAAGGGTATGTATAGGACAGACTTTATATCCCCCCCCCCCCCCCCCCCACAACTTCGTTGTGCGAGCGGATAATTAGTCATGAGTAGTTATTTCACAAAGATTTTATGTCGGTAAAACTAATTCTGTTGTAGAAATTCAAGATACCTTTGTTCAGTTTTACCTTTGCTAATTCACATCGTGTATAAGTAACGTTAGGTAACTGGATACATATACTATACTTAATAAAACAATTGAAGGATATTTAAATTCTATGATTATTTTTTATTTAAAAGAAAATATTTACAAAATTTAATATGCCTGTATTTAGTACTACAGGATATTTATAGTTGTATAGCATGCCGTATTAAAGTAACGCTTAAGTGGTTTCTGTACAGTATCTCTCCAAATGTCATATCTCCCACTGCATAAATTCACAAACATGCATACTAGTCGCTATATTGTTGCTAATAATCGTTTTAAGGAGTTGAAAAGATTACCATAAGAAGGGCGCCATACCCCTGAAACGTTAGTAACACATTAAGTGCTATTCAGAAATTACCAAAAGTGTACTATCATGACTACCCTGCTCACTGCTTCATATGTTTCTTAGTTTAACCTTGATCAGCAGCGTAATAAGTGGCATGAGAGTATTGTTGGAGGCATTCAAATGATCAGGAAATCTCTGTTTGGGATTATAAGGAAAACAAAGGGCTTTAAACTCAATTTAATAGTCTTTGCAGTTAGGGGTTAGTACATTTGGAATAGAACTGTACTGTAACCTCTGTAGTGTCATGTTAATTGAAGTTACCTTTTATTTGCAAATACCCAGTACTATTATGTACATGCATACCCAATTTGTTACATAATTTGTTAGGCATCACAAATATGGCAGAATTTTGATATCCTTCAATTGTTTTACTTAGTATATAGTCTTGTCTTTCAGGTAGATGTATTCGGAATATTTGTTAAAACAAAAGAGAGCTATTGTATAGTCCGGACGCGACAAGTTTGCAATGTTATTGTTTTGTGTTTATTTTGATTTGGTGACTGATCGGCTATATAGCAGAGTTCAGCTTATCCAACTCACGGGAATGAAAGAATAAATTTGAATAATTTTGTTACTATCAATTTTGTTATCAATGATATTCTTAAACTAGAGACAGTTCCTGTCTTTAAGCTTTCAAAAAGTGTCATTTAGATAAATTAGATCTGCTAGTTAACCGTAATGTGCCATTATGACCATAGATCAAGAAGTTACATGAACTGCACCGTAATGATAGTACAGGTATAGATCGCCGATGGTATTTTGGACGCTCGACAAACAATAACATAAACACACATAGGGGAAACAGGTATATGGACTCGTCTGAAGGTAAAACTTTATCCACTTATAGTTAGAATACACAAGACGGTCACTGTGATTCCAGTGGCAGAGTGGATATAGTATAGCATTTAAAATGGTCGACAGCATCGTGATGGGCTCGAGTCCCACCCATCATTTAATTAATGTTTTCTTTTTCCTTTTATTTTATTTTTATTTTTTTATTTTTTATTTTATTTTATTTTATTTTTTTGAGCAGCATCGCTTAAAAGGTTTTTTTTTTTTGTAAACGAGCGGCATCGCGTAAAAGGTACCTCACGACAAAAACGACCAGAAAACATTCAGATTAGCATGCACAGCTACCTTCTTTCTCGCTAAATAATCTATACACTGAGCCGTGAAGCCTTAGATTAGCATATGCAGTTGTTCAGTCTGATTTCGCACATTGCCAAGAAAAAATATAAAGCTATATATAAAAAAAACCCGTAAAAACGAATATATGCGATTATAATTCAAAATTAATATAAATCAACAGGCATATCTGCTGCGCCACTAAAAACGATAGGGATTTAGCTTTATGTTAAAGGTTAAATAAGCCTCAGTTTTGGATAGCAATATCTGAAACGCCTAAATCATAGTAAAAATACGAAAAAAATTGTATGAATGATTGGTGGGATTCAACCATCACGATACTATCAACTATTTTAAAATGCTGTGCTATATCCACTCTGCCATTGGGATCACAATGACAATCATCTGTATTTTTATTATAAGTGGATAAAGTTCTACCTTTAGACGAGTCCATATACCTGTTTCCCCTTTGTGTGTTTATGTTATTGTTTGCCGAGCGTTCAAAATACTGTCGGCGATCTATACTGTTGACATTAAAAATGTAAACAAAACATTGCCACTATAGCGCGACCGACCTATACATGGTGAAACTGTAGAGTATATACAGTTCTAACACACTGACAATGTCTACCGTAAAGAGCCTAAGTTATCGGGCAGCTAGGTCTGTACAAACAGTGGAAACCGAGATCAGACTGTTCCTAAGGAACCAGAATGAGCAAGGTTTTCACAGTTTCCATTCCATCTGCGCATTTTGTTAGCATTACCCTATGGTAAAACAGGGTAAGAAATAATAGGATAAGGACCGGCTGTACTTGCAGCTGGTGCAGAATTTGGGCTGTCTGTTTTGGGGATATTTTTTAACTTAAACATTTTTTTCTAGAAAACGAAACGTTGAAATGTTTTTTTTATTCGGTATCATACAATGTATGTTTACTAAAATAATATGCTTACGCTTGCCCCATCAGTTAAAATTATTTTCATGACGTTTTTCATGAAATTCTATGTTCTTGCATTTTTAAAAAATGCAAAATATTCTTATCATCAAGATAACTTCAATTTTTTTACTAGTTTGTTTCAGATATCCTATATTATAGATTATATGATTTGCAAAAATGAAAGTGCTTTCATATGCTAGAGATACGAATTTAAATGGAGAATGTGTAAAAAGGTATGTAGAAATACAAAATACTGTTTTTTTAGGAAAATAAAACTGTTTTACGGTGATTTTTTTCTTATCCAAATGTTTTATAGCTCTTTGGGTTATATAACTGGTATTATGGTTTGAATGCCCCGCCAATATTTCTATTCAGTATCCTTAACTACCTTAAGAAGGTGCAACTTTATCATTAGTGCGCACCTTTGAGAAAGCAATCAATAATGAGTGTTTATACTATACCCGTGAGGTATCGCTGCTACACAAATATAAACAATAAAAAATCATTGTAGAGTTTGACACTAAAAGTTGTTACATGTAAAATAATTTGAGTCACTTCCGATGTCGTAAACTTTAATAAAATGGTAATTGTACAATTGTAGGCCCCATCCACTAATCCGCATTTAGTTTGCTTATATTGCATCGCTGGACGGGGAACCAGTAAATCGAAACGCAATACATCAACCAAATTTTATCACACAACGTGAAGGTTCAACCGCTTTTCATAATGGTTTGTGTTTAGACGTTTTTATTACTGGTAAGACTATGGAGACTTTAAGGTAGGTAGATACACATCCATGTTTTTCCGCCATTTTAATACAAAAGGGAGAGCGGGGGGGAGCTTTTTGTATAGAGTCAACTCATAAAGTCTCCATAGACCTACCAGTGATATAAACGTTATAAAGTGTTGGTAAGTGTGCATGTATTGAGTAATTTGTTTTGCAAAAAGTTGGGAGAATATGCTTTTGAGAAACGACTTACATGTATCTCTGGACAAAGTGCAGTTTTCCTTTCCTTGTTCCAGGCCAAGTTATGGAATATATACGAATGGGGCTCCGCGCGTGTACATAGTATTTCTACTATTTTATTCAAACGGTATCGAAAATAGGTCATTTTAGTTGCCACTTGCAACTCAATTGACCCAAATCAATTTTTAAACCTTTTAAGTGAAACTAAATAATGTTTTATTGTTTAAAGACTGCTAATCACGAAAATTTACAGCGAATATTATTAACTAAGAAACTACGGTGTAAAGCCTGTAGCCATATCTGACGATAAAATATTTGATGCTGATAAAGAATGGGGCCCCTAAAGGAGAAAATTCTTTCCTTCAGAGTTGGCTCCATTGAGAAAAGAGGCATACATGAATATGGCAGAGTTGCTCACCCTGAAAGTATACCAATATTTAAGGACAAAAGTTCTGCACGGATGTTAATTTAACATCCGTGCAGAACTTTTGTCCTTAAATATATTTACGCTTAGATCAGTATGTAAAGGAAAGTCGTCAGACCTCAAGGGACACTCCCCATGATAAATTTAGCAGAGTTACCATTCTTGCTCTCTGCATATCACTGAAGATGACTTAAAAGAACTCTTCTACCGTTCCATTAATATTGCTGCAAAGTTCAATATAAAAAGGCATGTTGGGATGTTTTCATAATGTTCCGTCAAATTTTAATATGGAATACCGGTTTTCATTCTCAGCCTTGCACCGATGATGTTTTATATTTCTAAAACGGTTATTAAACAATAAGGTATTGCACGACCTTTTCAAACTGGGAAGTTCATTTAAATATGACCTCTTACTTTAACTAAAGGTATTGATCGACGGTTCTTAATAGTATGTAAAAATGTTGGCCCTGTCAGTTTATTCAACTATTTATTAAGTCAGTTCAGCCTAATTACGGTACAGAAGTCTAATTCAGGTGTCTGGATATGTCTTTAGGCTTTTCCGCCAGTGTTACAAAGGGGAACAATTTTTGTGACTTCCTGTTTGCTTTTTGAACAATGCAGTTAATCCAAAATGAAGTGGACTCTGATTAGCAAAAAATTGTCCGTACGGTGGCAGTGATGGAAGGCAGCAAAATTTAATATGCAGAGTTGTTCCCCCTGATTTTATATACACCTTCAGTCTTTAAATGAACAGCGTCTCGAGATGCCTCATGACATGTGCAAACTGGCAAACTAGCACGCTCTGTACTAGTCTTTTCAAGTACCAACAAATGAAGATTTTATGCTGACTTTAAATGCATTGAAAAGTGAACAGTGTGAGACTTGTATCTTCGAACATACTATAAGGCACCATCTTACATTGCACGGCTCAACCAGCACGGAATATAATGGAAAAAAATACTAACACCTCTGTTTTTTCAGCACGTTTGTGTAAAAACGAGTTTGTGATTTTTTCTTCTTGCAAAGGTAGGTAAGAAAACTGTAATAGTTCGTTTGCTCCGAATGGGCTAACGGGGTTTTGTTCATTTTCTCGAAAACGATAAAGTAACGTTAAATGTTCTAATGTTCCAATGATTCTCATAACTATACGTAACAGAATACAAAAAAAATCCGAATTTTTAGATGCTTTTTGTGAAATATTCTTTTTCTGAAATGCAAACACTGAGCAGTTTCACTGAAGGGCGTCGTATGCTAGTTAGAACAGCCAAAATATTATTGGCAGACAATACGTAAACTCGTTGCTTACTAATTCAAAGTCGGTTGAAAGCCTATGAGCTTACATCACACACTAAAGGTAAACGGATACCCTTCCACTGATCTGAATAATGTGCATTTTCTTCTACTATAAAAAGGCTCTGTGAATATTCCGAAATAATAAAGGAGTAATTTTCTGGCGCTGGTGGTTTACCTGTTCGGAACTGGGTAGAAGAATGTACATTTGTGGGCGTATATAAATGAAACAGTATTCATTCACCTGTCCGCACGCGTAATATCTGTGCACAGAAGCGTTTAATAATAGCTGACATAGCCGCCATTGCTTTATCAGTGGGATAAATTTCTGCAAGGTTTTATCATGAGGTATCGATGCAAGCTTCTCACCCAGCAGACACATGACATCCAAATAACGTCATTTTGACGTTGATGCGACGTCATCACGTCGCATCGACGTCAATACGACGTCATTTAGACGTCATGTGCCTGCTGGGCAGTAGTTTCTTCATTGAAGAAATTAAACATCCTTTAGTTTCGAATAAAAAGTGTTGAAATGTGATTTTGGTCATTTTAATTGGCAACCAAAACAAAGAGACCTGCTTTCGATATCATGACCTTGAATGCAACGGTGAAAATACCACGTGGAGCCCCCTTTATATATATTGTACTGCAGGACAGGGAATCAGAAAAGGAACTTTCCGGATATAAAAGTAAAAAGATAGGGAATGAAAACCCGTCCCCCGTACCTTTCGCCACTTACATGATTTGATATATGCACATCAACCACATTTTATCATTAAAAGTGAAGATGGAACCGCTTTTCATAAGGAAACATGCGAGAAAAATACTTGTAATAGCCATTCCTATCAAGGGAAAAATTAACACATTTACAACAGCTTTGGAAAACTGTTAAGTGAGGGCTTTTTGAGAGTTGTACACTGCACAAGGCCTGTCCAACTACCATAACCACTCAGGTTTGCAGGTCCAGAGACGCCTAACAAACAGATCCAATTTACAATCTATCACTTCGACGATTAAGGCCAATATGTATATACTTGGGACGTTTCGAATATCTTAATTATGTGTATTCATTTTGTCACTGATACTTTTCTTTGTGATAGGGAGACAGAACTATGATTGGCTTAATAACTTTTGCCTGTTTGGTTTCTTCTGTTGGTTCAACCGTCATCGGACTACCGCCAGGTATTGTATTTGATAGTCTTCCTCGTTCTCGTTAGATAAACATATTGGTTGATTGATTGATTGATTGATTGATTGTTTTAGGTTTAACGGCCCTTTGAGACAATATTTCTGTCTATATCGGGCCGTCTCCCAGAGAGAGGGAGAAAGAAGAGAGAAACGCTAGACGAGAGAAAAAATGTCCAAACAACCCCCACCCGCACCAACTGCAAGCACAGCAGGCCCTTGTCCTACTATAGTCCAAATCTGTAGGACGCCCCGGCACTGGAAGTTACACGCAGTACAATGTACCATCGCACCATCCGACCACTCCCTAGATAAACATAATGTGTGTTGATTTTTATATGCTGTGACATACATGTGTACTGTATCATGTAGGGAACAACGTTTTTAGAAGAAGAAAAATAAAATTTCCTTTTAAAAGGAAGGCTTGCACAGCTAAGACAGTGAAATTTTCATGAGTTGTTTATTCAAGTGAACCCAATTGTTAGTGCATTTTCTGTTGCTAATTTTTATTTAGCAAAGTATTTGATTTCTTAACTTCTTGAATGGCGGCATTATCTACAGGTGTGAGGTAAAAACAAGTGTAGAATTTATTTGAAAATCAGATCGAGGAAATATTTAAACACACACACACGCACGCACACTCGCTCGCTCGCACGCACGCACGCACACACGCTCGCACGCACGCACGCACACAGTTTTTCAACGTTTTGGCTGTTAGGCATGTCTCAAGGAAAATTGCTATATGGGCCTATTTCAAGTCTTTTCTATATGGCTGCTAAGTCACATTTAGTTGGAATCAAAATTTTAGGAAAGACTGTTTCAAACCAATGTCTATGGAATCTTGGTACATCTGGACTTCGCATCAAAAGAAGACAACAAATTTATATTCACTGAGCTGTATTTTTGATTTTAGTAGCACCAGTGACAGTGAGTAGAAGAAAATTTTGCATGCTGCTATTGTTTGAGATAATAACTTGCTTTACACCTTTTGGGAACAATAAAGCACAGCACTCATTGTGTTCATATTTCCATGAATTTCCGAAAAATGAAATTTATCTCTTATATTTATACGATGTTATCACATCAATTATGTTACTTATTTGTGACGTTCTGGCTAATTTAACAAGGCAAGGACGAAGAATAGTTATTTACCAACGTGTTTGGTAATGACGTTCAACAGCCGTCACAATGACATGACGTATATCAAACGTTACGTCGGCCAATCAACTTATCGAAGTATCCGTGACGTCGCTTACGCGTAACATTGCATGAATGCGTGTTGTTCATGGATGTATATACCAAACAAAAAAAAGAAACGCATATAGTAAGATTTCCCATTTAATTTACCTTTTATAGCATGATTAGAAAATGTCTAAAAATCCGTAGTTCTGCTCAAATCTTGCTCAGACTTCATCATGGCGCAGATGAGTATCTGTAGCTTCCACACGCATAAAAATACGCATTAATGAAATCGCTGACAATGGCCTCTTATTGAAGACTGTGACATTGAAAACTGACCCCTGGCTTGTTTTGAGACGCGTCACAAAGTACTGAATTGACACAAAAGAAATTTTCGGGTTGAACTGTTCGATTGTCTATCTATAACACTGTACGAATTATTGTTTTAAAATATCTGTTATTCCCGAGAAAATACCAAAACATTACTGTGTGCATTTCTTTCTTTTTTTTTTTTTTTTTTTTTTTTGGGGGGGGGGGGGGGGGTATATATGAACATCGTCAGCCCAGTTAAGGTTCATCTAAGGAAATCGTCGACACGTGTAAATATGTCTCTGTACATTTGTGAAAAAGGCAACATTAGAGAGTGTTACAATAAAACATTAATGCAGAACATCAATACGCCGTGACAGTCAGTCACATTTAGCTTCTGCGCCCAGTAGGCCTAACTGTGCACATATAAAGGAATCTCGACACTAGCAAAGGTAGCCTAATATAGAGTTATGCGGTGTTGTCAAGCTGATTATAGTTTATTGGTTTTCTTCTACTACTGTATACGTCATAAGCATGCAGGCAGGTTCTTGACAAACATGCATCATAATGATGGATGCCTGAGCTGCTCGGATTTATTTTCTATTCAGACAATATTTTAGTTTCGCCTGCTACTAGCAGAAACTAGGTATTACTTAACTGTTCCTGCATCTGCGGCATTATCACCGTCGGTGGCGTATACTTAACGTTTTTGGTTGTGCGGTTTTTGTGACAATGCGCAAACAGGCGAGAAATAGCACGTCCTAATGTATTATTGGAAATAGATTTAAACTCTTAAGGTTTCATCATATTTATACTCCATGTAACAGGAATTAACATAGTTATTTTTTGCCCATAAAATGATAGAGAAAGTTGGCGCAGTTATTCGGCATAGAAGTTAACGTGTATGTTAAACCATTTTGTATTCCAATTTTTTCAATTAAATTTATTTATTTTTATTAGTGAAAGGTGATGATACAGTAATAAGTCAAGCTTTCAAAAATATATATATTCTGCTGGCTATCACTCAAGCGTGTAATTATTTGCGTCAAATTTGTATATTTAACATGTTCTTTAAAAATTATCTTTATTTTTTAAGACATTAGTCTACTGAGTAATACAAACTTAACGAAGACTTGTAGCAAATTATATAAGTATTACCTCCCTTGAAACATGCTATATTGGCGATTCATAGAAAAATCCTGTTTTATGGGGTTTTATGCCATATGCGACCAACAAAGGTACCTATCAGATTGCATTTTGCGCAGTCTGATCAATACCATGTGGGCGATCGTATACATTTACCTGTTGTCGGATGTGGCTAAAAAATATTGCATCGAGGCAAAGCAGCGGGCGAAATTGTATGTATTTTGTGACGTACGCGAAGGTACAACTTTTTTATATAGTTGAGAACGAACTCTCCGACATATACTAAAATATAGAGTGGAGTCAACCTTTGCAGTGGAGCCTTAGACTGGAGTGTTTCTCCTTTTTTTTTTTTTTTTTTTTTTTTTTTTTTTAGTTTCTTTTGGAGTCAGGTGATAAGTCGCAGGATTTTAGATGATGACATCTCCTTGACTCAGAGACTATCGGAATTAAAACCAGATCTAGTGCTCATTAGTCCATTGTCAGTGTGCAAATAAGCTGGCTGTATAAACGGAAACCCCTACATACCCAGTAATCAAGTAAGCCCACCACACCAGCCAGCTAGTAAGCCAGTAAGTAAGTTCTTATACTTCTTTTCAAACAGTCAGATGGTACAATTTAATTTGGTAGGAATTTGACATGATTTATGTACCTTTTAAGTTCAGCCGGCAAACCTATTTCAAACTGCCAAAACTTAATGCTGCTGACTCGGATAAATACATGTATACAGTATGGCCATAATGTTTAATTATTGTTCCCAAAAGTATACTTGGCCTGGCCTTGCTTGGTTCATGGTATTATGCTTTCAAGCAAGCTATTATGTGATTTCAGATAATCTGGCTAGTCCAGAAGATAAATCAGAAAATGCCCCTTTTACATTTTGCAACTGGTCATTGCCCGTAAATGGTGCGGCAAGATTTCTTGTCCAGACATTTTAAGTCAGATAAGTTCACGCAAAATCTCCACTCCAAAAATACCACTCAAAAAACAAAAACAAAAAAAAAAACCGCCACTCCATAGGTTGACTCCACTCCATATTTTAGTATATGCCAACTCTCCTGGTATTTTCCGAATGAGCGTGACGTATCGTTTTTTTTTTCTAAAAATAACTCGGTATCACTAAACGACATGAATAAAACCGCAAGCCAAAAAAACATTTCTCGGTGAAAACAACAATGTTTCCAAAATGAACCAAATTTCGAAAAGTTTGGCAACCAAAATAATTTTCAAATATTTCTATAAGTTTTATGTGTAAAAGAAGGGTGGTTTCTGGCATTAAACAATGACAGAACTGCAGCGAAAAGCTAGAAGACATGTAACAAGAAAATACATAAAGGGGAGAGCTATGACGTCTTGAGGTGAATGTACTCGCCATTACAACAAACTTAAGGGGAACAGGTTTTGTGTCTTCCGTTTTTACCCGGGACGAGGAAGACCTTCAAATATAAAGTTTACTCTTAAAGAAAAGTACTTGCTTCCAGTGAAGTAAACTCAGTTGGGAGGCAAATAAATTAAAATTGAGCCGCGATACGAGAAAACCAACAAAGTGGTTGTGTGCCCGGCGCATGCTCAGATCAGCCTAGGCACCCATCCAGTCTGATCAGACTCTTTGCTTAGCGCTTAAAGGGTAGCTAAGGGGCTGATCTACCGCCATGCGGACAGCGAAGACTATGATCAGACTGGGCGTATGCCCTGTCTGATCTGAGTCTGCGCTGGACGCAAAACCACTTTGTTTGTTTTGTCGTGTCGCGGCTCATTAATGTATGATCCCCCGAGAGCGTTTCCCTTCACCCTGAATAAAACGGGTCAAGAAAAAATAAATCTTATGGCATATTTGGGAAGCGAATCCGTCGCTCACCCAGCGCAGTCTAAACAAAGTATGTGTAGTTCACATAAATAATAATTAGATCCTGATGGAATTTTCCGTAAGCAGACGGACATACGCAACTGCCCCTCTACTCAGCCTCATCGCGCCAAACTGGTACTTTTGGGTGTGGGGATAAAGTTTACTGAGTGCAGGACGCAATCAGTTTTCTTTTAAGATAAAAAATCATGGAGGCGCATCCTTCCCTTTATAAACGACTAATAAATAAAAAAAGTGCTGACATGCAAACTTCTCTGTTTCAGGATATCCTAATTATTTTGGAGCTACGGGGCGGACAGTACCATTAATTACAGGAAGTGTGTACCCACGGACTACCTCAGCCGGGGTTGGAGCCGTTTTCTTGCCAGGAAGGACAGTAGGAGATAGTTCGAGATTTATTGGAAATAGGGTGATTTATCCATCCGTAAAACCTTGGACACTGAATCCTTCCATGGCTGCGCCAGTGTATTTTTGGGGTCTAGACGTGGCCTAAACCAAGTATGACCAACGTCAATAGGTGCTGCTCTTAGGTCCAATATGGCAAATGAAGTTAATCAGGCACGAGAAAGATGGTCAATATGTTCCCGGAAAAGTGCTGTATTCACTATAGCGTTTGGCTTTCCTCAATCAGGTTAGTCTTGTGGTGAAACTTCAATCACAAATGTCGGAGCCCCGGTAGCTCAGTGGGTTAAGCGCTGGCCTACTGATCTAGCGGTCACGAGTTCGAGCCCCGCTGGAGGCGGAGTTCTTTCCATCGTAAACGGGGTTCCATTGCACACAGCCTTTCATTATCACAAGCCCATCGTCCTGATATGACTGAAATACTGTTGAAAAGGACGTAAAATCGCAAGTCATCCATCCATCAATCACAAATACATTTACATCAAAGTTTCATAGGATTAAATTTGTCGAAAAGAGTCAAATAAAAAAGAGGTTGTAGTACTTTTCCGGGAACTTTTTTTTTTATCATTCCACATAAATGCCGTGAAACATCGTCAGCCTTCGACAGCACTGTATTCTGCCGTTCGAAACTTCGTTTAACACCGGCGACTCGCCGGTGTTAAACGAAGTTAGTAACAGCAGAATGCAATACTTGCCATTGGTAAGGCGTTGACATACGATGCGGTGTTTTTCGGTGAGTGGCACTATTTATCGATTTGTCTATATTTTCATTTTACTGTTCGGAAACCATGCCAACGTTAAGCGTACAGACATATTTGGGACATTCAACATGTGCGGATTTGTTTGTCACGTGTTAAGTTGTCGTTGTATGTGCAAATTATACACTATCAGGAGACTTTTAAGTGACATTCTCGGTGTGGCACGGCACTATCAGCTGCGTATCTAAACCCCTGAGCGCTGCTTTATGGCAATCATTTTAGATTTGCAAATGACAAATGACAAAACAGCATCAGCGTCGGTACGTGTGCATGTATCTGTTGGATTTTATTTCCGTGTTAATTATCAAATGACAAATACAGATTTTATGTACTTTTACTTATTGAGTAATTCCATCCCTCTTTATAATCGAACGTGAACATTCGATATATGGTCATGATCAAAGGCACCTGGTTTGAGCGTGGTGATTCTATCTTTCTTTTCTGCATCAACAAATATTTTACGATCTTACGGTATAACATAACAGAACAGACATAAGCTTAACCTAAAAAAATATATTCCTTGTATTAAAGTATTTGAAAATAGCCGTCTTTTTTCTTTACCCCGTATTTCTAACTAGCGTATTTACATGTATGTTGTCTAGTTAAACTATGAAGACCTTTAGTGTGCAACAGTAACATTCAGCGTTACACCGGATTTGAGATGATTTACGTTTGTTTACGTTTGCTGCGCCCCCCGCCCCACCCCCCAGATTTGAGATGATTAACGTTTGTTGCGGGTCCGCGAGATTGAAATTAAGGACCAACACAAATGTTACTGTTGCACACTAAAGGTCCTCATGGAAGAAGTTAAACTGGACAGCATACATGTAAATACGCTTGCAACGAATCTATATTTTGTAACTTAATCCATTTATACCTAGTGTCCCATAAAATGGAAGCTGGTAAACAGTGGACGCCCACATCAGACGCAGCGTCTGATCAGGGTCCACACTATTTCCATAAAATTAATGAATACATATAATCAAAAATCGATTCTGACACTCCTTAAGGGGATCCGCCAGGCATAAATGGTTTAGTTATCTTCGGAGTAGCTGATGTGTCAAACTTCACCACAGTGCAGTAGTTTCTGCTCCTTTGAGATCATTCACCTCGATTTTAGCCATTTCGAAAATAGTTATATTTAATATTACTGGTCATGAACTGACTCAGTCAAACCCAGCCTCTATTTCCGTCTATTTTGTATTTTAATGCTTCCGAAGGCTCCAACTTCATTTTCGGGACTTGAATGAACACCATTTTTTTTCTAAGTTAACCCTAATGGCTTTTTACTCGGCGCCGGTCTGGCCACATACTTTCGTTTCTCCTTCCGCTGATTCATGAAGGGCAGTTGTCAGTTACTGGCGAAAGTATGTGCACTTAGTACTGGTTAACCGCTTAGGAGGTCTAAGCCTGCCCAGGAATAGTGTGGTTAGGTTAACTGACCGTCCCGACATGACCTTAGTTGTTTACCGTGGACGTTAAGCATTAAATCAACAACTTTACTCGGCGCCCTAGCTTCCTAATAATCATAGATGTTGCAGAGTTATTCTTAGGAGAACTGTTTATTTTGACATTGCAGTTGATCTCATTTCACTTGGCCATATTCAAGGGTGTAGCTACCATTACGCAAATACGCAGGTGCGTATTGAAATTTTGTCAAATTGACAAAATTTCAACACACACCAGCGTATTTTCATGCTGAAATGTTGTTAATTGGGCATAATTGTACCTCTATTATTGCCCTCAAAGAGTATAAAACATGATTGTGCGTACTGTGTAAGTGGCCCTAGCTACGCCCCTAATATTGTCCATATTAAACTTGCGCCTCTTAAAGTCAAGCTCCCCGCAATGTCGCGCTTTATTGTCTTCTGACAATTCTTGCTACAATTATAACGTCACAGTTGTTTGGTAAATGAGTTTGCTTGAAGATCATAGGTTCAAAAACTTAGATTCATATAAGTAGGAAAAACACTTTTGGGCATATTCGCAATCTTTTGTTCTTTATTTTAGGCCATACATCATTCAGCCTGTCTGTTATAACAGGCGTTGATCATTGCTGTATTATTATGATATATATAGGGGCAATCTACCAACACGAATACATTCATATTTTTTTATTTTTTTTTAAATATAGGTCATGCGGACCTCATTTGGTCACATTTAGACAGGACTAAGATATATGACATGAATGATTATACATAATTATTCAATATAAAAGAGTAAAAGCAATGAATAAAAATCATGGCCCTTCATCTCCAGGAGTAGATATAGGATAGCCTTTGGTGGTGGACGGTTTTGGAAAGAGGAAAAGAAGGAAAAAGGTAACATAAATTCATGTACCATCTTTAATCTTGATCGAAATAAGTTTTTCCTAGTCGTGATCTTTTGCTATTAATACTTCAAATACGGCAATAACGGTTTGGTAGATGAAAGCAGTAAACAAAAGTTCTGAGAATTCATCATATCAAAGCTGATGAGTCCTAAAGAGATGGGTGCTCATTAGAACGGTAAACCGGCTATCGTCATGGTCATCAGTAGCACTCATCTGATCAGTTTTCTCGGATTTAGATCACATTTTATGTGGAACATCCGAAGAAAAAGACAGAAAAAGTGTATTCAAATGATTTCAGATTGTCAGACCAGGTGACTGCCGAATACACAGATTGGTAGATTGCCTTCTCTGTTTTCACTTCAAGAAGTGTCTGGAGGTCTTACCCTGGACTCTTTTATAAATCGATAATAAGTTTATTTGTTTATGCGTTAAATAGTCATCCAATTTATAATTGGATGACCATGTGTTATATGTGTAATCATTTTTATAATTGGATGACTATTTAACACATAAATACACCAACAAATAAAATGAGAAAGAACACAATGTTAGTTCCCCTTGACATGTTTGATATCATTTTATCAGGCGAGGTCAGAAAACGAGAAGGAATGGCGACTTTTGCCGAGCTATTCCTTTATTCCTATTAATGCTTTTTCGGGTCGAGTCTGGTAGATTAGATTAAGCATATATATTTTAATGCCTTTATATACAATGAATTTGGGCTACAAGTTCTCGCAACATTACATGTAGCTACAGCCCTCCCTGTACAATATCAAACACAGCAGTACATGGCCATAGCAAGACACGAGCCTGGTAAACGGTATTTCAGAAAGGACTACATGGTTTTCTGCATCATTTTCAGCTTGTGATTACAAAAATTTACCGGGGATCGAGGCTATAAAACTTGAGAATAATCTCAAACTTAAAATAAAGCATACTGATTGACTGCTTTCGAGCATGTGCTCGGAAGCAGCCAATCAGTGTGCTTTATTTTGAGTTGAGAATGTACTCAAGTTTTATAACCTCTGGGCCAGAAGTTAAGCGCATCATGGCTAAACTTAGTAACGCGAAGTTTATGTTATGGCGCAGAGGCGTAGAATATTTCTTAGCTCTTTCAGAATACCTTTGCGCCTTTACCTATGTTGTTGAGTATACTTTACTTTCAGTGAAAAGACTGAAAAATGAATAGTCTGATAAGTTTGGCTTGCCTGGTGTCTTGTGTGGCGTCCACCCCCATCATCAGTCCACTGACAGGTATGATCCTCTACTTTAATGTAAATGGGTACACCGGCGTAATTTTTTTCTACCATTTCTGTTTGCAACAGGAAACACTTTTTGTGAATTAAGAAATAATTTTTCTTTACCGGTGAATTGTCACAGATTAACACATGTTATTGGAGGGCAGATCGCGAAATATTAATTCACGACGGCCGCAGGCCGGAGTAAATAAATATTCATATCTGCCCGACAACACATGTGTTAATCTGCGATAAATCACCGGTAAGGAAATATTATTTCGATTCTAACGTTATATTCAATGAAATTGCATGGATAATGCGACGTTTTCTAATGGTTTTTTTTAGGCGGACGTCGCCAGAAGTTAAATGTTTACGTCTGACGTCATCAAGGCGCGAAATGTGCACGCCGAGCGTTAACAACGTGATTTATCACAAATTTTACACGGCATCGCTTCCTCGATAGGCTCAATGGGGAAAACGTTAACGTCATATAGAATTTCTGTTAATTTCCATGAGTCTTATATCCTGCCAGATTTGGGTCAACTTATAAAAGAACGAATTTTGCTCCTAGAGGAGCAAATTCTTTCGTTTAAGAGTAGATTCAAAATTGAAAAAGGAGGCAAAAATGAAAATGAAAGAGTTTATTCCCTTGAAAATGAATCAACCACCTTAAAGAGCCACATAACACCAACATCAAGCATTCGAGACGAGTGAAGACAAGCTGCGCATCTGCGATATGCAGAGTCTGATCGGTATTTACTAAGCCATGGACGCTTGAAGTATTTGTTTAAACAATATTTTATTCAAAGATTTTATACAAAGATATACATAATACACTGAATAAAAAAAGGGTCTGACAGTAAGCGTAACGCTTATATGTAAGTCATCTCCTGTGTATGTCATCATAAATCTTCAAGCGTACTGTAAATTTTAATTTACAATACGCTTGAAGTATTATGATGACATACACGTTGTTGCATTTGTCATTTAACCGTACAGTCAACTCTCGATATCTAAAAGCCGGTCCATCCCAAACTACTGATATCTCAAGTAAATTTTCTGGTCACAGAAAAATTTACTTTGAGATTTCAGTACGAGAAACGTCCACAAAGTTCTGCCACTGGACTCATAACTTTGCTCACACACATGATAGCCTACCATGCTTTGCAACAATCAAAAGAACAGTCTTTTATCTTTATATTGATATCAGGTACATGTACATGGTAAAGAAAATGCCATTTGGTTGAGTTATAAGATCAAATACAGACCTAGTATTTGGCACTGGCCTACTTTTATGAGTTTTGTCTATCTGCTGGCTTATGATTCTTGCTGCATGTCTAGTCAACTACATATCGCAGGATTCTGAAATTTTCCGGGTTGCTGTCTGTTGCGTTCTGTGGGACACTACATAAAATCAGCGACTTCTGTTCATTATATGCGATACAAACAACTGATATCTATGGTGTCACAGAAATATGTTGAAATACACAGTCACGTGATTTTCAAGGAACCACTGTGCCTTCATTTGAGGGAACGTTTTCTTTAAGCTTTTGATTGAGATCACATTTTCATGATCTACCTCAGTTAATATATGCTTGAAAATTCGAAATATTATATATTTATGAAGCTACAGTACTTAGAACATGACCTAGTCGATTTTCTTATACCTTTAATTGCATCACGTTGATATTACGAAATGCTGTAAACTCTATAAAATGCACAGATTGACTTGGATATTTTTTCGCTGTGTTTATTAGTACCCAAGAAATCGTAGGCATCAGTCAGCGATAATAAGGCATCCCGTATGTGGGCATAATTGGAGTTGCATCTGCAATATGCCAGTAGAGTGAGGGCATCCTTCTTTTAAAGCAGACTGTGAATGTTACGAGGAGTGATCATTAAATAATGGAAACTAGCATTTATTTCATAAGCTATGTATAAAAACAGTACTCCAGTTATATAAAACCTAAGAAGGAAGCATATGACATATAATTAAATTCTAAAGTACTTTTTTAGGAATATCGTTGCCATGGCAACGATGCCTTAAACTGCTAAGGGTTTAGTCTCTAAATTTTTGCATATTTTCATGTATATTTACTGCTGATTAGTAACAAAGAATGGATTAATGTTTGTGATTGTGTAATGGCTTGATGCAAGTCTCAAATACTTAAAGAAATATATAAGTATTCATACCTTGCACTCAAACATAGCAGAAATACAGACCGTGAAATACTTTTGACTGATCAAAATTTGATGTTTTTCGCCGATTTTAAGCCATAGGGACCAGAATTATGACTTCATTGCATTTTAACAAACAGAGTCCTGGGATAATTGTATAGCAGAAAGAACCAAAATTATCCTGTACTTGATAACCGATCAATTAACTTTAGCATAATACTGGAAATTACAGAATAGAATGTCGAACTCCCTAAACTTCAATTATGTGAACCCCTGCTTTAGCTTTAATTCATGCCAGATTTCAGAACATTTTCATCTATAATCATTATATGTGTGTCTCTAAAGCCAAAACCTAACTTTAACGGAAGGTGTTCCTAAATTTTCAATATCTCTTTATATATCGTACATAATGAGCATAATAAAAACACCTCCTTAACAAAATGACGTCGAAAAAAATCACAGGTGGTACCCGGCATGAACGTGACGTCGTATATAACTATGGGTACACGTTGAAAGATTGATTTCAAACATGGATTCGAAAGCTTAAAGACACTCTTTGGTGGTACATGAAGGATACCTATTTCTGTATAAAATCAACTAATATACAAAGGTGTTTCCATTACTTAATGATCACCCCACGTATGTCATTGATACAAGGATCAGTTTTCTATAGCTTTGTGATAAAAGCAGGGTTTCTGAATGATTTTTATTTTGGGTAGATATCATCTTTCATTTTCGAGATAAAAAGCTAGTGACAGAACCGTTTTGGAAAATCCTCGTTGTTTGAGATAACAGGGATTGAAATATAAAGAAAATAGGAAATGTATCCAAATTATATTGTTTGATATTATAGAGTTCTTTATGATATCAGTGTTTGCGATAGCGAGGGTCAGCTGTAGTTTTATAAGAAAATGTTTGTCATCCGTATCAGAAGGAAAAAAAGATATCAAGATAAGTAAGGCCATATGTTTTTTTGTTTTATTTTATACTTTTTGTTTATTTATAAAACCCCCGGTATATGAAGTATGTAGGGGATATATAGCTTTTGTCTTTTCCGTTTATATGTTTATATGTGGGTGTAAACTTTTTTCTGTCACAGATTTCTCAGGAACCACTATGGCTAGGATTATGAATTTTGGTACAACCATTGGTTATGACTAGTTGCACTGTGTAAGAGAGTATCTACCTCCTCCTGCTTATTATTCTCTTTGTTTGTCCATTTTGTCTTTCTCTCCAATTAAATTTCTGTCACATATTTCTCAGGAACCACTACAGCTTGGATTTTGAAATTTGGTACAAATGTTGGCTTTGACTAGTGGTGCCGTGTAAGAAGAATCAGCTTGCTGCGGCTTATCATTCTCTTTGTTTGTCCAGATGTTTTCTCCAACATTTCTCCAGTTAAATTTCTGTCAAAGATTTCTCAGCAATAACTATAGCTAGGACCGTGAAAAATGGTACAAATGTTAGGTATGACTAGTTGTACTGTGTTAGAGAGAATCTACTTGCTCCAGCTCATAAGTCCCTTTGTATTTCCAGTTTTTCTTTCTCTTTCTCCAATATCTTTCCAATTATAATTCTGTCAAAGATTTGTCAGCAACCACTAGAGCTAGGATTTTGAAAGTTTGCACAAAGTGGGGTATATCTAGTTCAACCATATAAGAGACAATCAGCCTCCTGCTGCTTATCATTTTTATTGTCTGTCCATTGTTTCTTTCTCCCCTTTTAAATAACTGTCAAACACTTCCCAGGAACCATTATAGCTAGGATTTTGAAATTAAGTATAAACATTGGGTATGTCTAGTTGCATCGTGTAAGAGAGAATCATTCGCCTCCTGCTCATCATTCCCTTTGTTCGTCCAGTTTTTCTTTCTCTCCAATTAAATTTTTTGTCAAAGATTTCTCGGCTTCTGGCAGAAAGTGTGTATACATCTTGAGAATAGACATGCATATTGTGGGAAAGCAAAACAAGATGGTGAGATTTATTTTGACTCCTTTTCCAGTTTTCCTTTTCTCCATCTCTCACTAAAATGTAATAAATGGGGAAATTTAGGTCAAAGACTTCTCAGATTGCTATGTTACTAGGTTCAAGTAAAGACTGAAACTGATTAGTTAACATAATTTGGATGCTGGTGCTAACTTTTGGTCAAACCACAGACATAGAAGTTTAGATAAATTTGTGTTGAAATGTTGTGTTAGATTTACATGTATATTTTTTTGCTTATTGCAAATTTCAATAGAATGTTTTGTTACTAGTACGCCTTGGGTTTGCTAAAACTTGTCCAATTGTCTGTCTGTTATTTGAGATTTGCTTTAAAGTTTTGTATGAAGTGTGTTTTTATTACGCGGTGTTATTGGCCGGTGGTATACGTGAGCTACTGCTCACATGCTCTTGTTATTTTTTATCCTCGCCTCCTACTCATTGCTTTCAACATATTGTTTTTTTTCTACTTAAGATTGAAAAAAAATATATATATATACAAATATACACCTTAACAAAAGCCATAAAATACACATTAACGTAGTTCTTTACAAATTTTGGGTAGTTTTTTCTATGAAAGTAATTCTAAGAGCTGCGTAACTGGAAATGTATTAGCTCTGAAAATTCGAGAAGCATTATTTATTACGAAGATATTGGTTTTCAGAATCAGTCATGACATGAAGTGTGCTTTTCTTTCTCTGTCGCACTAAAAGTGATATGGATACGTCTATAATCATCTTTAACGTTATTTAAATATATTTTTACGGACCGAAAGAATGTTTGCTCATGATTCATGTGTATGTAATGGGAAAGTTATGATAATTGGCGTGTGACATTACATTAAAGCTGTTGTTTCTATTCTCATAACGATGTAACATTCGTTATAATATTATAACATCTTATGTCCTATTATACCATATCATACATGTATATCAAATCATACCATATCAAATTATTTCATATACTATGATATATCATATTACTATCATTATCATATCGTATCGTATCGTATCGTTTGTTTACTGGAAAATACGTTCTTATTACATATGCGATACAGGCAAGACTTTCATGCACGTACCAGGACTGTATATCTCGAAGGCGTTATCACTCCAAAAAAGCCAAACACCCATATCACTCGAAAAAGCCATATCCTGGAAAAGTCCTTTAAAACATGATTTTCATTAATCAAACAGGAAAATTTGGTCACAATTGAAATAATATAGTATTTAGATTTTAATAAAGCATTTTTCATATCATACCCCGTATCAACTCTCGACTCCCACATCAGCCCTTGACTCCCATATCAGCCCTCGGGGCTTCGGGACATCCCAAAAGGATAGCATCGATGAGGCCATTCCTATGGATTGCATCGATGAGGCCATTCCTATGGATTGCCATACTATATAGTTTAATGAAACGGTATATAAAATATCTCAAAAACTCATAAGGTATTCCTCATTATCTGAACTTCTGTTGCGTGTTCGTATGTATATCTAAGTTAATCGTTCATTTTAATGAAAATAATAGCAAGGACCAATGAATTCAGATAAAATGACGAAACCAAATGGTATGCCATCACAAAGATAGCCTTCGACCCTCCGGCTGATATGGGAGTCTCGGACTGATATGGGAGTCTCGGGTTAATACGGGGTATGATATGACAGTTGCCATTATATAATACCTCTATAAATGTATATCATATTATATTATAGAATATCATATGTAGAGATTTGCATATCATGTGTAGAAGGTATTATATGGCAATTCTAATCAAAACGAGACTCCCATATCAGCCCGAAACTCCCATATCAGCCCGACAGCCGAAGGCCCGAGGGCTAATATGAGAGTTGAGGGCTGACATGGGGGTCGACGGTTGATACGGGGTATGATATGAAAATTGCTATATCATAATCTATTTATCATGTATTTTTATTGTGCCCATTTTTTTTTTCCTTTTAGATAAATGCAAATCCTGTCTTTTAAAGAATGTTTCAGGATATGGCTTTTTCGCCCTAGGGATGATATGGGTCACGTGGGGTGTGATACAGTTGATATGGGTTTTTTTCTCCCTAGGGAGTGATATAAGTTTTGGCTATTTTTGGAGGGATACGGACTTCGAGATATGGGTCCCGTGGGATGTGATACGTATGATATGGATTCTTTCTCCCTAGGGAGTGATATGAGTTGTGGCTATTTTTGGAGGGATACGGACTTCGAGATATGGGTCACGTGGGATGTGATACGTATGATATGGATTCTTTCTCCCTAGGGAGTGATATGAGTTGTGGCTATTTTTGGAGTGATACGGCCTTCGAGATATGCAGTCCTGATACGTGCATGAGAAGTTAAGATAACGAGGAATACCTTATGAGTATTAGAGACATTTTCCATACCGTTTTATAAACTCTATATTATGGCAGCCTCAAGAATTGCCTCATCAAGGGTATTCTTTTGGGATGTCACAATATATAGATAATCAGAAAAATATGAAAACTTGTCACAAATTTATATCAAATTTTGTTTATTAGCTGGAGCCATGGTAAATCTTAAACGCCAAGATGAATCTGCGCCAATACGTCGTTTTCATTAAACCGCGAAATTTTGATACCACATATGAGCCGCGACACGACAAAACCAACAATGTGGTTGTGCGCCCTGCGCAGACTCAGATCAGCCTGGATATTTGCCCAGTTTGATCAGAATCTTCATTAAGTGCTTAAAAGGTAGCTAAGGGTCTAAGTTACCTCCATGCGGACAGCGAAGACTCTGATCAGACTGGGCGGATGCCCAGGCTGATCTGAGTCTGCGTTCGACGCACAACCACATTGTTAGTTTTGTCGTGTCGCGGCTCAAATGTTTTGCAGTATGAAATGAGTACCACTTGTGTGGCCCTGTTTATATCACGGTTTTCACTTTTCAGGGAATCGCAATGTGTTTGGTTCAACAGGATCAGTTGCAAGAAGTGCGTTATACCCATGGCATTTTCCAGCTGGCAGACAGACTTTGACAATAGCAGGCAATCCGCTCATCAGTTCTGGAGCTATAATAGGAGGACAGCCAACCGCTGCAGTGCCAGGTCTTTCAGCAATGGGCTCGTCCTTTCCTTCAATTGGACCTTCTGGAATGATATGGCAAGGTGCAACTTCCCAATTAGCTGGCGCCCCAGGAATTACCTCGATAAATCCAATTACCCCATTGAGGTCATCTGTGGCAGCGGGTTCTTTGGCAACAGCTCCGCTATTAGTATGGGGAGATGCAATTAACCCAGTGGTTGGAACTCCAGGACTTCCCTTGGTAAATGCAATTAACCCTGTAGGATCTTCTGTTACTCCAGGATTTTCGATAGGGGCACCAGTTCTCTCTTGGGACGGCGCAATGGCCCAACAGCAAGCATGGTTAACAGCCCCCCGTGGTGCATCGTGGAGTTAGAATCTTGCGTAATTGTTGGATTACAGATGTACTTTACAGAGTGAATAGATTTTGCTTAATCTTGGACTTTTACACAATCTTAGACTTACTTGTTATGACATAAGCTGAGCACCATGGTCGACCGGGGAATATACGGTGACCTTAAAAGCCACAACAGCTTTCAAATTGGTATAAACGTCTCAACGTACACATGTACAGTATTCCTCAAAATTATTGAGAATTGCATTTTGGCACACAGTTGCTAGTCATACATGTTCAAAAATATTTTTAATGTGTAAAATACAATAAAAGAACCTCATTTTCAAGTTTGATATACAAAACTGACAATATAATGCATTTTCTTTCGTCAGTGGTAGGTAAGGATGGGCTAGGGTACACCCCTGTAAAAATTTGTCCCTTGATTTCGACTATATTTTTCTATACCACCTTTGCTAGAAATAGACTATCTCAGATGAAATAATTTATTTTCTCCATTGTGCAACACCATCTACATTAGTAATGTTGCCTTTAATATTTTGCATGATTTAAAGTTACTAATTCCAGTTTCTGAGTCAGGGACTGGCTGTTATAGTATAGGAAGAATATTGAAGGCATCAGAAACAGCAAAAAATCTGATCGGTTAGTTATCTGATCAGAATATTTTTGGCAAGGGATAGATAATCATGTCAAAACTCACACCCCTTATAGCATGTTTACTAAGCCTTACAAAAAATATGCTTTTGTACCGTTTCCGTCGAGATGTATAGAATAAGAATGAATCAGAGCAACATACCCTCTGTCAAAATTGCAATTTCCCCAATTTCGGGCACTTTTTCGAAATAAAGTCACGTGTTTGAATGCCAGCAGCATCTACAGCTGACAAGCTCACACAAAATTCTGTTTTCAGTTCGCCAGATCCTTATCCCTAGATGAGAAAAACATTCAGAAATCAACTGATTTGTCATTATCTTTTCCACAAATATCGATTTTATTTGGTAAGGGTACATAATTTTCCAGTCGGACAAAATATCTCTGGGTGGCACTATTCAAGGGGAGATAACATTTGTGACTCAATCATATGAGTAATACTGGTACGCTAAAAAGTTCATAGAGGGATGTTGTTAACTAAGTAAAGGAAGATATTAAGTATATGCATGATCTGTCAACTACCAGTGCTTTATTTTCCCTTTGCAAAAAATTCTCAATAATTTTGAGGAATACTATATATGTATAGTACATCACTGAAACAACGCTTGATTACACCATAATAAAAATATAGTACGAATGAGAAACTGCTTTAGCCCTCCCATTCATGTAATATGCTTTTAAGTAAACTTTCGCTGCAAGCATTTCACTATTTCGGCGTAATAAATGACCATGTTTAATGGAAGACATGTCACGTATGAAACATTTTACCCCTTGCTTTTACCAGTTATATTATCATAAAATATATGCACTGTACCGCCATTTAGTGTAACCCGGACGCGAGTCTCCCGGTACCACTAAGCTTTGCTACTTCAACGCTTATTGTTACCTGTCAACATTTATCATTAACCGTGAACTCTTGGCGTCGAAGCTGAAAGGTTCAAGTGGCTTTTCAGTGTGCACATTGCGGTGATTCAGATGAGAAGGGGTAATAGGGATAATGCGAAGCTAATTGAGCTGCCACACGACAAAAACAGCAAAGTGGCATATGCACCCAGCGAAATCTCATTACAGCCTGGGCAGCTGCTCAGTCTCATCAAAATGTATGCCTTGCGCTTTAAAGGTAGCTGACGGTCTAAGCTAGCTCGATGCGGACAGCCAAGACTGATCAGACACGGCGGATGCCAAGGCTGATCTTAGTCATCGCCGGTCGCACATGCCAGTTTGCTGGTATTGTAGTGTCGCGGCTCAATTGCTTTATTTCTCAATTTCCCTCGTTAGAGGAATCACAAAATAGGTTTTCATGGACAAGCAATTAAGGAAAATTGTCCCTAAGTTATCCTGGTAACTCCGTCTTACCTCTAGCACAGGCACCGATTGACAGAGGCCCATTGTCATCTAAAGAGAATGCATGAAACATGTTTAAACATACGTTGATTTAATCATATATAGGGTTGTTTGTACATCTCTTCTGTTTATGGACAATGTCACTGTAAACTTCGTCGGCATGGAGGTAGTTAAGGCCCGTTTCGCGCACAGTGAAGACAAATCAGCTGAAGCGGATGCCTAGTCTGATCTGAGTCTGCGCTTGGCGCACATGCCTCCTTGCTGGTTTGCTCGTGTCGCGGCTCAAATATTTCCAAATCATAGTGTTTTTCATTGCACCATCAACAAATGTTGAAATTACTACTGATTCTGACATCATTACGGATTTGTAAGCAAATTCGCGTACAAATCCTTAATGGTGTCATAATCAGCAGTGATTCCAGCAGCGACAAGGGCAGCAAGGAAACCAACAAATTAAAGACCACTGTGATATGAGAGAACATGTCTAGAAGCACGTCTTGCAAAAAGACACAGGCTTTGGTCTGTAGACCTAGACTTTCGTCTGTCAGCGCAGACAAATGGCTTTTCTGTTTCCTCAACGCACTGGCTGATATAGAGGATCTTACATGAGTGCTCATGTATTATTGAATTTATTAAACGAGGTGGGGAAAGAGATAAGATGCGATGCTATGCCGAGCATCTTATCGGTTTTCTGTATGTTCCTACTTCTGTATGTATTCTCTGCTCTTGAAGGAACTTTTTTAAGATTTTAATTTCCCCTACGAGTTTTATAAAATCAATAATACAGGAGCACGAATGCAAGATTCTATTAATCATATGACACTAAAATTGCATTTTATTAGCAAATTTTGCATTATAACGTCACGATTTTGCCATTAGTAAACGCGACGTTTTTATGGACGTCAACCTATAACGTTACGACATAATTTGCATATTTAGTCCACAAGTGGATTATTTGAGGTTATTATATGGCGGAGGTGTGGCTCTAAGTCATATTTAGCCCTCGGGCCAATATTGCTATCCAGTGCCAATATAACTTAGAGCCACGCCTCCGCCATTAAAGCCCTCGGGCCAATATTGCTATCCAGTGCCAATATGACTTAGAACCACACCTCCGCCATATCGTAACCTTTTTATTACATACCTATGCAAATATACAGAGAGAAAGAAAACAAAAATGAATTTCAAGCAATATCAAAAACGACAGCTTATTTGAAGAATTAAATATAGGATCTAAAGTCATTAAAAAACAAAAAACAAAAAAAAAACAAAAAACATCATAACAATATATTCACACATGCCACTGACGTTCCTTTAAAGAACCCATTTCGGTCAACTGGCTTCCATTTTTAAATAAAAAAAACCGATCAGCAGTATAATGACAAAACATACATATCAGGGCTACAAAAGTATGTTTTAACTGACTGCAAATGCATGTGAGTTTGGAATGTACTTCCCAAAACGATGACGCAATACTGTCTTATAACAATTGTAACAGAATTATTAAAGGTACAGTTTGCAAATAACGATTTTGGCTTAAAGCTTTGATTTGTCAATTGGAGTGTGCCGCCAGGGCTATGTCTTATTGTTTAAGCCACAGTCTCACTGTCACGTTTTGAGGTCTAGGTTTTACCACGTTTGAAAACGTGGCAAAGCGTCAGTATACGCTGTAAAACGTAGTGAATACGTATATAAATGTAGCTAAATACGTGTTACACTTTATTTAGAATGTTTAACTCAAAAATGGCATTTTGATATACGTAGCGTATACCAAGTAAAACGTAGCAACACGTAGTTAAACGTGGTCAAAACGGACTAAAACATAGTTGAAACGCATTAAATACGTACAAAAACGTAACAAGAATAACCTAGAGGCCCTCTAAGCCTCAGTCTCACTGTCACCTATTGAGGACTAGGTTTTTCTACGTATTCAAAACGTACCAAAACAGGAATATGCGTATAAAACGTAGTGACTACGTATTATATACAGATATATACAGCTACATACGTGGCATAGCTACGTTTGAACTGAAAATGTAACTTAAACGTAGCATTTCGAAATACTTACTGTATGCGTTGTAAAAACGTATTGAGACGTAGTCTAAACGTACAAGAACGTAGTTGAAACATTGCAAATACGTGCTAATTCGTAGCCATACGTGAAGGTCGTCTATGTACTTCTACGCATTATATACAGTTTTCCCACGTCTTAGTACGTTTTGTGACGTTTATTCTGCGTTTTATTACGATTTGGTATGTTTTCCGATACCTACTCAAACCTCACATTGACTAGGCAGTTATACCGGACACTACCTAAAAGTTCCTAGTAAAACGTACGTAATCGTAGTAGGTGAGTAGACTGTTCTCATCCCTTCTGAAAGCGTGACACAAAGCCGTTTGATAACTGGATAATACGAAGTCAATCGTAGTTAAACGTATTAGAAACGTACTAGACACGTAGTGACACCTAAATGCCTATAAAACGGGGTACAAATGTAGGGCGGGAAACGCAGAACAAGCTAGCCCTCAAAACGTGACAGTGAGACTGAGCCCTAAATCAATTACTTGGCTTGTGGTCGCATTGCTAGAATTATTTCGCTCATCGTTTTCATAATCAGCTATGACCTGCAAGGCATCCTAAATTTGCTGTGATGCATGCACCTAATCAGAAATGGTATCAGAAGGACCTCTGACAGGCTCCTTGAAATTATCTCCATTACTTTGTACGCTATGGCGAGTTGACGGTCCTTCTGTCACCGCAGCTGTAATAGAAATTATCACCACTACCACCATGAACAATGGAAGACATTTCAATTTGATTTTGTAAGTTTACAGTATTATAGTGGTTCAAAGGTATCAAGTTCTTATAGCCAGATGACTGAGAAACTTCAGTAGGTGGTGTCTTGGCATCCAGTAATTTGGTTATGCAGGTTTTTCTGTCATAGTGATTAACATGCCTTGCCGTAAATACTGCTTTTTCACTCATAACCTTTGCTATTTGTCTAAGTTTGTTTTCCCCATCGGACCACTCAGGAACCACTGACGACCATTCTTGGATTCAACGCCGTAATGGGGGTTAGTGGCTAGATAAAACCATGACTCTGGTTGACACAAAAGCTCTACAGGGCAATAAGGGTCTCCTTAAAATAAATAAATAAATAAATAAATAAATAAATAAATAAACAAAACGTCACCAATAATTCAAATTTAAGTTATTTAAAGTAGACGGACTATTGTTTATACCTGTAGAATGATCAGTAATGAAAACAAAACGCATCTCATGCGTAGTAAATATGTTCAAAGTAGAGAAGAGTAGCAATGATCCGTGAATTCCATTCACCAAACTCACACGTCAAGTAACCAACCTGGCTGTGCAAACATTTTGGTGACAAATCGACCAGGATCTTGAACACCGGTCCTGGTTTTCGTCGCCCGCTCTGTGAAGGCAAGATACTCTCCACCAGTGGAAGTTACGCCCATTTCTAGGTCTCCCCACAACATGTTAAGGTGTTCTTGTCTTCCCCTTAGCCCAACGTGAAGGGTGTTGTTCATACACATTGAATTTATCAGCGTTTCTGGAGTATCTGAAACAGACATACATATCTTAAGCTAACGATAGTTTTTTTTATTTATTAAATGCTGTAAAAAGTAAAGTTATATTCGCTAAAGAGGCTGCGTCATTTACTCTAGTCTATGTTAATATAATTATCGACTAGTTTTCTTGATTTTTTATAAGAAACTGCCAGAAAACCTTTTCAGGTCTGTGACACTCGACACAATGCAACAAAAACGTACCTTTCCCCGGAAGATTTTTATGATTGAAGATTTGTATGTCTTCATCAGTGAATGGGTCTGCTCTTAGAATTTTATTCCCTAGACCTTGCTGCTTCAACGCCTTTCGTTTTGAAGTCAGAACATCCGTGGAGTGTTTGAATACCTCATCTTTTAAAATTTTACCACTGTACCGCTTGTTTGTTAAGTAACGGTGGATACTTGATTGGAACGATTTAAGGGTGTCCGGTTCATACTCGCCTTCGTTAGCTTTTTACACTAAGGAAGAAACGTGCAAGGAACATGTCTAGCTCATATGGCTGTATATTTCCTATGCTTCTTTCTTCGCCGACGCCGACAAGCCATTCATTGAATTTCTTCAAATCAGAAGTTATTTTTATCTTTGTGTTTGGATTCTTCATAATGTCTACAAACTGAAATGTTTCTGACTCTATAACTTCCCGAAATCTTGACAAATTTCTCTCCTCAATCTTAGCATCTAGGTCTAGAATTCAATCAGCTAAAGATTCCATCACCTTCTCCGCCATTTTGAATTACTGGACAGAACTTGAAAAATGCAGCGCGTGAAATGACTCGACCAATTAAGAAGAGGCAGTGCCAAAAATCCATATTATAGAAAATCGGCACAGTCACATGATTGTGCCTTTATGGATACAGAAAATATTAACGGGTGGCAATGGGAAATTTACTATGTAGATCTTATTAAGTATGTAATAATCGTTTTCAATGCATGCTTTTATTACACTCTCAGATGCGACGTCATATGATAAATGATGCTATTCTGTTTGCACCCTTCGTCAAGGAACTGCCTTTATGAAAACGGACGAATCATCATGAATAGGAAATCACTATGTGTCGAACTTATACTCGTATATCGTTGGTAGAGCGGCGGTTGCACTGATGTTTTACGTATTAATGTATTGAGATACGAACTGTGAATGTATCTTACTCATCCGCACTCTGTGAATTAAGAGTTGATTTTCAAGAAACACTTCCCTTTACGATAATCTGTATTCCAACGATGTTATTTCTATAATCTGTATTCCCTCGATGTTATCTATTTTTCTTTTAAATTTTATTTCTTTTTCTGGTCTAAGACTTACAAATGCTCACTTAACAGTCTTTGAAAGACTTGCCGAAGCACCGAACAGGAGCTTTTTGGTGACAAGAAATTTATTATTCCAAGTAATAATTACATTAATTTAAAAGTAAATGCAAAGGCAAATGGAAATTTAAAGGACTGAATGCATTCATTGAGAAAAATTCTGCTTTGGGATTTATTGAAGAATCTCAGTTGGTCATTTTTAGAATGTACGTTATAGCATAAGAAAACAAAAGGCAGAAAAAATGTAAACAACCATTTTATTGAGCACACACCTCTTATTTGGCAATAAAGCATTTTGGATAGGTTGCAAACAGACAACATGATTAATGTATAATTTAATATGTCCAGGACCAACTTCGCTCAATATTTCTCTAGTTTATCCCCTTGCCAAAATGTAATAATGTTGTCGTTTCTGTGTATAAAACTGAAATTGGGATTTATTCAGCCACTTAAAAATTAGTCTGGTTTGAAAAGGACGGACGACGCACGTACAAAGAAGTCCTGCCTTTACTTTAAGCTTATGTGTGACCTTATGGCAAACTGAGATGTGATATTCACCTTAACACGAAACTTTTCTCAAACGAGGCGATCACAAGGCTTGATAGGTGTTGGTCACAAGTACTAAACACGAAATTACGTAGAATAGCTGACCAGTCATATGAGGAAAGAACAACCCAGAACCACAGCCTAATAACGTTCAAGAAGGTATCAGTTTTACGAACGATTTGTAGGTAAGGTAAGGCTAAGCTAGGCTAGGTTAGGAAAGGTAAGGCAAGGCAAGGTTATGTTAGGTTAGGTAAGGTAAGGAAAGGTAAGGTAAGATAAGGTAAGGTAAGGTAAAGTACGGCAGGTAAGGTAAAGTAAACATAAAGGGTGAAGTAAAGTAAGGGTAAAGGTGAAGGTAAAGCGAAAGCTAAAGGAAAATATAATGTAAGGAAAAGAAAAGGTAAGAGATAAATCAAGGTTAAGGTTAGCAACTAAATAATTAATGGAAATGTTGTAATTTTCTCCATACTAGAATCACAATGCTTTTTTACAGATTTACATAACATTTTTGGAGGTAAATACTCACCCCAATATGTAGAACAAACTACATATTCATTGCTTTTAGCAGCATTTAGCTACAACTACAGTTAAAAAGGCATACATGCGGGATATTTAATATATGGCTTCCATTATATAAAATGGAAGCCATTAAAGTTGAAGAATGCTGCACGCAACAATGTGCATTTGTTAAATGAGCCGCTACACGACAAAACCAACAAAATAACATGTGCGCCCAGTGAAGACTCGGATCAGCCTGGGCATCCGCCCACTCTAATCAGAGTCTTCGCTATCGGCATGGAGCTAGCTTACACACTTAGCTACCCTTTAAGCTCAACAGAGACTCCGATCGGACTGGGCGGGTGTCCAGACTGATCTGAGTGCGCTTGGCGCACATACCAGTTTGTTTGTTTTCTCGTGTCGCGGCTCAAATGAGTTTTCTTGACGATTTAGATAGTAGAAATAAGATAAAATATTTCTTAAAGTAAAATCACGTTTTTCTACTATTGTTTTATGACCTACGTCAATCATGTTTTGTTATCAATTCAAAACTGATAAAGTTTTCTATATATAGCGGAGTCAGCATTCTAACACAAAGGCAGTCGTTTTTTTTATTTAGAGACTAATTAGGTCAAATTTAGACAGGACTAAGATTTATGACATAAATGAACCAATATGCATAATCATTCTGTATAACATGATAAAAGCAAAAAATAAAATCCTAAGCACTTCACCCCTCGGAGTAGTTACAGGATAGCCTTTTTGGTGAACGGCTGTGCGCTAGAGAGAAGGTAACATTACTTCATGTAACATCTTTTAATACTGATATTATTCAAGAATTCGCTAAAAGCTTTTCCTTGTCATGATTTATCGCTATCTAATATTTATGATACGAACCACGGGTAAGCAACAATGATTTTGTGGACAAAAGCACAAAAAAGGTTTGAGAATTTACTTATCTCATCAGAAATGATGGGTCCTCAAGGGAAGGGTCATAGCACGTCGAATCGTCAGTCTTTGTGTCTGTTCGGGCCATTCAGAAGAAAACTCCCATTTTATATATTTCCTTCCATTTTGGCAAAATTTTATATGGAACGTTGGGGCAAATAAGGTATAGAATGTGTTATTCATATAACTTCAAATTGTCGGACCAGGTGACTGCGTAATACACAGATCTCTGTTTTCACTTCAAGGCGCTTTTTGAGATTTTGATCCTGGATGCTGTTTCTCGATACTGCTTTTATCATTCAATAATAACTTGGTGTATTAATGTGTTAAATAGTAATCCCATTGACAATTGAATGACTATTTAACACATAATCACACCAACCGATCTGACATTTCTTTTATAATTCGATAATAACTTGGTGTAATATGTGTTAAATGGTAGTCTGATCTGATAAATAGAAAGAACACAAGGTAAGATGTTCCTTTTGATACCTTGCTTATTAGGCGAGTTCAGAAAACAAGAAGAAATGGCGAGTTCTGCCGAGCTAATTCACTTTTTTGGCTGGTCGTGCCTGGTAATCGTGATATCAAAAAGAACTACATGTTTTTCCTATTACTTTGCATCAATTAAGGTTATTTGATTTAGTAATATACACTATACATCTGAAGTTAAAGCATATTTTGGTCAAACTTAGTGACGTGAAGTTTACGTTATCGCCCTGCGGCGTAGATAAATTACTTGTAATAGGTCTTGCAGAATAGATTTGCTGCTTCACTAATTTGTTCATTATGCTTTACTCTTCAGAAAAAGAAAACTAAAACATGGACAGCCTGATAAGTTTGGCTTGCCTGGTGTCTTGTGTGGCGGCAACCCCAGTCATCAGTCCACTGTCAGGTATGATCCTTTACTTTTAATGTGAATGGTTACACCGCCATGTTTTTTCTGCAATTTTTTACAAGAGGAAACAACTTTTATGACTTCCTAATAGCCTCCCTCAGTGAGATATCCTGCCAGATTTGGGTCAACTCATAAAAGAAAGAATTTGCTCCTACAGGAGCAAATCCTTTTATTTTAAGAGTAGATACCCAACTTGAAAAGGGAGGAAAAATTGAAAATGGCTGAGTGAATTCCCTTGAAAGTGAACCCATCCATCTTAATGAGCTATATAACGCCGATATCAAGCATGTGAGACGAGTGAAGACACCTGCGCATCTGCGATATGCAATCTGATCAGTATGTACTAAGTCATGGACGCTTGCCGTATTATGCTGGCATAAACGTTGTTGCATTGGTCATTTAAAATAGTTTTCTAAGCAAAGGTTTTGCTATCCTTATCAGAAAACAGTTTCCAGATAAGTAAGGCAATAATTTTTTCGTTGCAGCCGCGTATAATTTCAGTATTGTTCCTTATTTCACAAGATTTCATTGGTCAAGTAACGCGTATGTCAAAATTTAGCCAATAATATCAAAGGTCAATGAATATTTAATCTTCGTTTTTCCCCGTTATACTGCACAGCACTGCGTGGATACTAGCACTCTTTCAGGTGGCGATTCAAAATGTTTCTTTTGTTTGTAAATTTACAAAAGAAATTTTATCGAAAACAGACGTAGATATTCAAAACTTTCTTTTTTCGTTGTAGATCTACCTTCGATTTCTACTTTCGGTTAAATACACACAAACAAACAGTGCATCATGTTGGTATCTGTTTTGAAATCAAATCCAAGTGGAATTCCTAATTGAACAGCTAAATCTTTCTTGAGATAGGTCATTGTCGCCACCCTGTGTCAAAATTACGGTCGTAGGTGCCTACCGACATAGCTCACTTGATTCGTATTCATATAAGTTATTGTCAACTCTTCACCTCGAGACTTATATCAAATCACACTTTCATTTTATCTGCGCCAATTATCTTCTTTTTTTTTATTTTATTTTTTTCTTGTTTATATTGCTTTTATTTCTATTACTTGTTTGTGTGTTTTTTCTTTTTTCCGTTTTCTTTTGCTTTTTTTGGCTATTATTTTCTTATTTATTTTTTTTGTATCCTCACCTCTTACTCATTGCTTTCAACATTTTGTTCTTCTGCTTTAGATTTGAAAAAAAAATAATTTAATGAAAACCATAAAATATACAATTATGTAAGTTGATACATATTTTGAGCAATTTTTGTGTGATTGTAATTTATATAAATGCGTCACTGGAAATTTATTAGCTCTGAAAATTTGAGAGGCATGATTCTTATTAAAAAGATTTTGATTTTTAGAATCAGTCCTGAAGTGCACTTTCCTCATATGACGTATTTAACGCTATTTAAATATATTTTTACGCACAGAAAGAGTGTTTGCTCATGATTAATCTGTATGTAATGGGATACATACGAACAGTGCAACAGAAGTTTAGATAACGAGGAATACCTCGTGAGTATTTGAAATGTTTTCTGGACCGTTTCAATCAATATATACTGAAGTGAAAACAAAAGTGCAAAAGTGAAAACGCTACATTATGGATTACAGTTTGTAACTAACACAATGATACTTTTCTGCCTGAATATGTACATTTAAGTCGAATAGGACGTCCAGCAAGAGAATGTCTACAACATTCTGAATCTGATACTGTTCATAACACAGTTATTTTACCGTATTCAATTTTGGCAATTTTGTAATACACAAACTATGTACATGCGCAGATGCACATTTTTTTGCTGATCTGAAGCGTTTCATCCAGAGTGGTAGAAAAAGCAAAAAATAACTCGCAATTATTGTCTAGAAAAACTAGAAAAATGAAGCTTTATTCTTCAAAATTACAAATTATCTCCCTTTGCATTAAAAATATAGCAAATTTTAATTTTCGATTGTTCTTTCAATTCTCAATTTTCTGAACAACTTTTTTCTCGTTGTTGTAGTGCAATAAATCATGCACTCTACCTATTGTTTGTTTTAAGCAAAATTGTGACAGTATGTGAGGAAACAAGAAATTAATTTCTTATGGGAATTTCCATTGTCCAGTGTTTCCTATTGTGTTTTCGAAGAAATAGTGATATTTCAACACTAATTTTCAAAGACATGAAAACACATTTTGGTGTGTGCTTTCTCTTGCGATGTTTTGATACACTGCTTACTTACCTAAGCCAAAATAAGGATAATTTTGTCGTGTCAGTCCTTTTTTATATCAAGTTTAAAATGCCTGATCGACTGTTCAGTATTTGCACAAAAGAAAACCGGACCCCTGTTCACTTTGAAATGTCTTCGTTTTATCCGAAGCGGTTTTTACAGCTATTTTTTGGTATTATGACCTTACACATGCATTTAACTTTAAAATGCGTTCTTATGTATGAACCTTTCTGGTTCCACAAAACAGAAAATTCGAAGACAAATCACTTTGTAGCGTTTTCACTTTTGTTCAGTATATATTATGACACTCAATAAGAATCGCCTCATCGAGGCGATCCTTTTGGGATGTTAAAGCGTAAAGTTTAATAGTATAGGACGGAAAATTGTTAAAAAAGAGTAATATTTAATTTTCCTTATTATTTGGAGCAATAGAAAATCTTAAACACCAAAATTCATCTGCGCCACTATGTCATTTTCAGTAAACCGCAAACTTTCATATCGCAGATATTAAGTGTTAGTACCACGTGTGCAGGCCTGTTTATATCCCAGTTTGCACTTTTCAGGGAATCGCAATGTGTTTGGTTCAGCAGGATCAGTTACAGGAAGTGCCTACCCATGGCATACTTTAGGTGGCAGCCAGACTTTGACAATGGCAGGCAATCCGATCATCAGTTCTGGAACTGTAATAGAAGGACAGCCAACCGCTGCAGTGCCAGGTCTTTCAGCAATAGGCTCGACCTTTCCTTTAACTGGACCTTCTGAAATGATATGGCAAGGTGCAACTTCCCAATTAGCTGGCGCTCCAGGAATTACCTCGATAAATCCAATTACCCCATTGAGGTCATCTGTGGCAGCGGGTTCTTTGGCAACAGCTCCGGCGTTAGTATGGGGAACTGCAATTAACCCAGTGGTTGGAACTCCAGGAATTGCAATTGTAAATGCAATAAACCCTTTAGAATTACCTGTTGCACCAGGAAGTTTTGTGGGGGCGGCACCAGGTCTCTCTTGGAGTCTCGCAACGGCCCCACAGCAATCATGGATAACAGGACCGCGTGGTGCGTCATGGAGTTAGAATTTTGCGTATTTGTTGGATTACATAATTAAGCTGCGACACAACAAAACCAACAAAGTGGTTGTGCAAGTGTATGAAACGACTTGCTCGGAATAGTCGTGACACTTTTTTTTTCAAATAAAACAAACTTGAAATTAATGAAAAGGTACATGTTGTTACGCAGAAGGTTTTACACACGGTCGACACGGGTGTAGAGCCTTATGCGTCGCCAGGACGGCGGAGGGTGACTTCCGGTTAAAGGGTTATCTACTAGTGTAATACACTAACAAGGAAACTCTAACAACGTTAGAATTTTTTAAGTTTATATATAATGTAAATTCTATATACAACAATACAATTTACAACTGTCACAATTACAATAATATACAACACATATCAGTTCATGCCGCTGGCCCAAGTAAGGTATTTGTTTCAAATCTGTAATCGATTTGCGTACAATACGCAAATAGATTACCGTCTGACGTCAACACCGTACTCGGCTCAGCGCCATGAACTAAAGGAAAACACAAAGGACAGAAAACGTTAGTTTGAGCTCATACAAAAAAACAAGGCCTTATGTTGGTAGACTTCACTTTGTCGTTCCCTGGATCATGTCATGGGCCAGTCCATATATCATGAGGAACACCAACTTATAATTACACGTGCACGATTATATACTGGTCGCTCCCTGGATCGTACCAGGGACCAGTCTATATATATTAACACACCTTAGTGGACGAACACTGTCCCACACTTGATGTGACCTTCAGATCTTATCACAGAATCTGGCAAAACTGTGCTAACCACTTCCGCCTACATTGTGCTTCCCGCCTCTGCTTAGGAACCATGCACAAACGGCGTTGTAACTGCCTCTACCCGGGTTGGTATTAACCTGGAGACATATCGATTCTCCAGGTGAGACGTGGCTCTAAGCCCTAACAGCTGACTGCCGGACTTGATGTGCCTAAAAATAACGAACTTACACTTAATACATTGTAACTACATAATAACAATACGTAAGACTTGGGCCTGTCTTGGAAATACCATACAACGCCCTCGGCGAATGCCGAGCATAACGTGCACACGCCAGCCGTGTCACTAGACACGACTCGCGCTCACGATGTAAAGCTAAAAGTGTGCTTACCACTTCCGCCAATGAAGAAACGTAGATCCTACCACGCATGTGCGTCGAAGAATCTGACGTCAAACATTGTCAAGAAGTATACTGACGTCAACAGGTATTACCATGACATATCCCACATAAAACATGAATGAATCTAAACAACGACCTATTTACATTAAATTGATTGACCAAAATCTAACTCGCATATCTATTAATTTATTTCTTTAAACTAAGCGTATTACAAGTTGCCATATAATAACTTAATAAGCGTTTCTAACACATTTGGGATCATAACGTTTGATCTGACATCATGACGCCAATGATATTATACCATATGACGTCATCTAGTGAAGGCAAATCAAACGCATGACGACCAAATGTTACCATTATAACTTATGGAAAAAACCCTTAATGCGGTGCATGCTATGGCGTCAATTGACGTCACGAGTATATAAATTAGTTCCATTACAAATCAATCTACTTCTATAGGCCACGTATACGTGAAACTAATATAAAAAGTGCTGACGTCGCAATAACATGAATGCACTGACGTCACATGAATAACATGAATGCAACTGACGTCACTGGACGTCAAATAGACGCACACCATTGCAACCAACATCAGTGATATAAACTATTTCCGTAATTTACAAAACTTCCTAATATACAAATACCATGCGCAGCATGCTTACTAACAAAATCGGTCGACACATGCGCAGCCTGATCACTGCCAACAAAATCAAATCAGTCGACACATATAATCATACCATATCAATCAGAAGTCACATTTTTCATTCTTAGCCAAACTATTCTAAATAAATATAATAAAATCTTATCCTTCTAGGTCTTAACACAGAATCTGGGCACACAACAATATAACATCCATCAAGAATTAAACAGCCACGTCTAACTTTTCATTAAAAGATAGGCGTATAAATACTATGCGTCTCACATTAAAATCATGCAACACGCTTTCCACAATCAAAAGACTCGTGCAGGTATTCACCTTAAAATCATGCAATACGCTGTCCACGAGAGGTATTCACCAACAACCCATGCATAACGTAGCCACAATTTCCGTAAATGTTTAATACCACAGTTACCCTAAAAACTGTAGCCTTACTGACTGAAAGGATTAAAATAATCTCGACGACATAGTGGACGATTAGATCCATTCGTAACATAGGTTTCCCCTTAGGGAGAAAAAAACATAACAATGTTTCTTTTCTGAAATAGTACGAAATGCGATCGAATCGTAGGCTATGTCAAAACTGGAAAACTAGCTATATACACAACAACGGTGCGATGCATAACGTGGCCAAACTATCTACTAAGGTAGTCCGCCCCCAAATTATCCTGGCCGCGGATTTACCTAATCCCAAAGTCAATCAATTCTCTGTGTCGTACCTGTCGTGCCTCAAATGGAATGGGGAAGTATGGGTAAGTCTGATCGAACACTAGATGGAAATCGCCACCTTTAAGTGTATCAGACGTAAAATTAACGTTGTCTTTGACATTACACCTACTTCGCACGACAGATCCCACAGGATCCATTGCCTCTGCCTCTAATCTACTATCGCCACCGTGTTCTTCCATATTCGATTTCTGAGTCGACGTTACGTCGTCGGGCTTTACGTTTTCACGTATGAAGTCATATTGGGATACGTCCTCTGACGTACAAATGTTAACTCTTTGGACATTCGGATCACCGTGATCCTTTGATCCAACATTGTCACGTGCATTAACAACTGCAGACGACACGTTCTTTTGACGTTGAACGTACTGCTTAATCATGTTAGCAGGATAAGTATTCACGACGCCCTTGACGTTAATCTTGTAGTTCATTGCATTGACTACTTCGACAACTTCATATGGCCCGTTCCATTGAAGTAACAATTTATTGCACTCATTCGGGAGTAGCAAAAGTACTTTGTCTCCGACGTCAAACTTACGCGACCTCGCGCGTTTATCATAACAAGCATTCTGCTTTACGTCCATTTTCCGGACAATATCCTGTGCTAACATACACGTTCTTTCTAAACGTTCTTTTAGATCAATAACGTACTGATACGTCAATAACGCACGTTGGTCAGTTTCCTCTACAGACCACAATTCCTTTAATATTTGCATAGGACCCCTAACATTACGCCCGTACAACAGTTCAAACGGGGAAAAACCTAACGACTCTTGCGGAACTTCCCTTACTGCGAATAGTAATGCTGGGAGATACCTGTCCCAGTCATTCGGACGTTCTACGCACATTTCACGTAATATCTGCTTCAATGTATCATGGAATTTCTCCACGGGTCCTTTACCAGTAGATTGATAAGGAATAGTTGTCAGATCTTGAAGCGACAACAACCTACTAACCTCTCTCATGACGTCAATCGTGATCTTACTATCATGCTCGATTAGCATTTCACTCGGTATTCCTAATCTACTGAACATCTCAACTAACGCTTCGGCTACGCGTTCCGTTTCAATGCCGGGTAACGCTACCGCCTCGGGATATCTCGTCGCATAGTCTATCATTGTTAAAATATAGCGGGATTTCCTGTCAGAACGAGGTTCTATCGGTCCAACTATATCAACAGCGACTCGTTTAAATGGTGTGTCAATCTGTGGCAACTTTCCTAAAGGAACCTTAGTGACACGACCTTTTTGAATAGTCCTTTGACATATGTCACAAGATTTACAAAACCTTGCCACATCACCACAAACTCCAGGCCAAAAGAACTCAGTTAAAACTCTATCCATAGTTTTCTTTATGCCCAAATGACCTGACATCAAGGTTTCGTGCGCCAATCTTAACACCTTTTCACGAAAACCTTCAGGGATAATAAGTTGCAAAGTGACCTTGTTTCCCTTAGTAAACTGCCTATACAATAAATCTTTCTTTCGAATAAACTTAGTTTCACCCCGGTTCAATCCACGACTAATCGTCACATTCCCAGATTCCACTCTTTGCCTTATGCCATTCAATTTAGGGTCAACAACTTGGGCCTGCTTCAATGCCTCCTTATCACTAGCAATAATTTGATCAGGAACTTTAAGTTTCTTAAAGACCTCTTCACCTTGCTTAGCTTGTGACCTAGTCACTGCCGCCATTGCAAAATGGGACATATCGGGAAGTTTTGACCCGTCAATATTTCCAATAACCAGGTCATACAATGTATCTTCCATGCACAATGCCTCAGTTTTTCCTGTGAAAAATGGACAATCTATGTCAACCATTGCTAAGGGATACCTTTGGGTAGATTCATCAATCAAAGTTACATCAGATTCTCTACCAAGTAACTGATCATTAGAAACCAAGTTTCTACGAACGACACACCCAGTACAACCTGTGTCCCTTAAAACTACAACAGTCTTACCATTAACCGTACCCTGCTCTGTTGGTAATCGCGACCTTAAAAAGTAACAGACACCTTCCCTATCCACGTTATCATTGATTAGTGGACTTTCTTCCTTACTCTTATAGAGACCTTCAATTTCATGAGACCTATTCATTGTAGTTTTACAAAAGCTCATTTGATGTCCGCCACCCCGACCACGTCCGCGGGAATAACCCCGACCACGGCCACGATCTGAATTACTACCCTTCGTCTGTACAGTATCGCTCTTACTCTGTGATCTTTGTGTCTCATCTTTCGGTGCATAACTACTCCCCTTACTTCCGCTATACCCGCTTGCACTTGCACCTACCTCCGCACTATATGCTTGCTTCCTATCGGGATTCTTAAAACATTTATATGTTAAATGTCCCTTACCACAAATACTACATTTTATCTCCGGCTTCGCACTCGGCTTATTATCAGATCTACTCTGAGTTACGCCCTTAATATCACGCTGCCCCTTATTAACACAAGCGTAGACACCGCCACGTGCTTCTGCAAATAAATCTGCTTCCCTAGCCATCTCACCTAGATTCATGAATGTTTTCGGTTTCAAATGAACATACAGTTCTTTACTACAAGATTCTAAAAACTGATCTCTAGCGAAAAAATCGCAAACAGATTCATAAGACTGGTCTACCTTCGCCATTTTCAACCATTTATTAAGATACGACCTAAGTCTACTACTAAACTGAATAAACGTTTCGGACTTTTCAGGCCTATCATAGCGAAATTTCTTCCTAAATCCGCGTTCAGTCATATCAAAATTCTTTAACAACGCATCTTTCAACTTGTCATAATCCGCTGCATCATCTACAGACAATCTATCATAGACATCAAGCGCGCGACCTTTAAGTAATGCGCTTAAATATGCAGCCCAAACGTTTTTATCCCATTTATTCGCCGTCGCGTATTTCTCAAACCTTGATAAGTAACTATCCATCTTGTCCTTACTTTCATCAAAATACGGCAATTTGGGATCTCGCGCATGCGCTAACTTTTCAGCCTTCTGTTTTTCTAATTCAACTCTAAACGTTACCTTCTGCAAATCTATCTGATTCTTTAACTCGCGTTGCTGCAATTCAAAACTATACTTCAACTTTTCTAACTCAACTTCGCTCGACAACTTCGCTTCCTTATCGCTTTCGACTTGAGACAACTTAGCTTCCCTATCTTTCTCGGCTTGCCGCTCTATGCTTTCAATTCGCGCCATCTCGATTTCCCTATCCGCCGCAATCTTAGCCAATTCAATTTCCCGATCTTTTTCGGCCTGCGCGATCCTAGCTAACTCAATTTCCCTGTCTTTATCGGCCTGCGCAATCCTAGCTAACTCAATTTCCCGGTCTTTATCGGCCTGCGCAAGCTTTTCTTTCTCCGCCGCGATCTTCTCTTTATCAAGTTCCCTTACCGCGTGCCTTTCTGCCCTCTCAGTCTCTTGCTGTTGCTTTACAAATTCCTGCAATGCCTGCCCTTCATAACCTAACTCCCTTCCCGTCTTAACTAACTGATCCATGACGCTTAACGTAATGCTCACGTTAACTTAACTGAAACCGACGTTCACTTATAGTCACACACGTTAACTAAAACGTTAACAATAATAATAACGAACTAATCCAACTAAAACGGTGATTAATTAGTATACTCGCGATCTGGACGTAGCCATTAAAGTTACGTTCATAACAGACCGGAAATGACGTCATAAACTGACGTTGACTTTGCCGAGAATTACTTTTCACTATTAGATGACGTAATTAGATGACGTAAATAACCCACATTACAATTACGCCCAACTTGATCTAGCGTATCGGATATACAAACGTAACGTATGTAACGCAACGTATTAACACTGACACGACAACTGTACGTCCTACATTACAAAACCTTATAAGATACCAACGGTAAATCAAACTTAAGATTCTGCTATTAGGTTTAATTCATTGTAACGATACTATATTACGTTACGAGTAACCTACGTTACTAAATCAGGACATAAAATGGACCTCAGTAACGGTTACGACACAACGTACAAAACGTTTAGGTTAATAAACTTACAGATTGTCATGCAACAGCAGTGCCAAGGTACTCAACCGGACCTTAAAACTAAATATGTATCATCCGTGCCAAGACAATTCAGGTCTATATACCTCAGTTTCCCCACTCAGATATGCAACCTGTTACATTTTATCACAAATTAATGCATGGGCTATCGCACTTCATCACGCAGGGAATAAGGATAGTTGACCTTAATTGAGTGTAGGTTACATTTACAAAGAATTTAGTGGCAAAATTGCTCCCCTAAAATTCACAGCCTTACGTCACCTTAGAAAAGAACAATCAGAAAGTCAATAATAAAAAATGTCTGACAAAATTGTGCCTAGATTCTGTATATATTGTCAATGTGTTACACTGGCAGATATTAACCGGAAATCAAATCCCGTTACTTCATGACACCATGTTACGCAGAAGGTTTTACACACGGTCGACACGGGTGTAGAGCCTTATGCGTCGCCAGGACGGCGGAGGGTGACTTCCGGTTAAAGGGTTATCTACTAGTGTAATACACTAACAAGGAAACTCTAACAACGTTAGAATTTTTTAAGTTTATATATAATGTAAATTCTATATACAACAATACAATTTACAACTGTCACAATTACAATAATATACAACACATATCAGTTCATGCCGCTGGCCCAAGTAAGGTATTTGTTTCAAATCTGTAATCGATTTGCGTACAATACGCAAATAGATTACCGTCTGACGTCAACACCGTACTCGGCTCAGCGCCATGAACTAAAGGAAAACACAAAGGACAGAAAACGTTAGTTTGAGCTCATACAAAAAAACAAGGCCTTATGTTGGTAGACTTCACTTTGTCGTTCCCTGGATCATGTCATGGGCCAGTCCATATATCATGAGGAACACCAACTTATAATTACACGTGCACGATTATATACTGGTCGCTCCCTGGATCGTACCAGGGACCAGTCTATATATATTAACACACCTTAGTGGACGAACACTGTCCCACACTTGATGTGACCTTCAGATCTTATCACAGAATCTGGCAAAACTGTGCTAACCACTTCCGCCTACATTGTGCTTCCCGCCTCTGCTTAGGAACCATGCACAAACGGCGTTGTAACTGCCTCTACCCGGGTTGGTATTAACCTGGAGACATATCGATTCTCCAGGTGAGACGTGGCTCTAAGCCCTAACAGCTGACTGCCGGACTTGATGTGCCTAAAAATAACGAACTTACACTTAATACATTGTAACTACATAATAACAATACGTAAGACTTGGGCCTGTCTTGGAAATACCATACAACGCCCTCGGCGAATGCCGAGCATAACGTGCACACGCCAGCCGTGTCACTAGACACGACTCGCGCTCACGATGTAAAGCTAAAAGTGTGCTTACCACTTCCGCCAATGAAGAAACGTAGATCCTACCACGCATGTGCGTCGAAGAATCTGACGTCAAACATTGTCAAGAAGTATACTGACGTCAACAGGTATTACCATGACATATCCCACATAAAACATGAATGAATCTAAACAACGACCTATTTACATTAAATTGATTGACCAAAATCTAACTCGCATATCTATTAATTTATTTCTTTAAACTAAGCGTATTACAAGTTGCCATATAATAACTTAATAAGCGTTTCTAACACATTTGGGATCATAACGTTTGATCTGACATCATGACGCCAATGATATTATACCATATGACGTCATCTAGTGAAGGCAAATCAAACGCATGACGACCAAATGTTACCATTATAACTTATGGAAAAAACCCTTAATGCGGTGCATGCTATGGCGTCAATTGACGTCACGAGTATATAAATTAGTTCCATTACAAATCAATCTACTTCTATAGGCCACGTATACGTGAAACTAATATAAAAAGTGCTGACGTCGCAATAACATGAATGCAACTGACGTCACATGAATAACATGAATGCAACTGACGTCACTGGACGTCAAATAGACGCACACCATTGCAACCAACATCAGTGATATAAACTATTTCCGTAATTTACAAAACTTCCTAATATACAAATACCATGCGCAGCATGCTTACTAACAAAATCGGTCGACACATGCGCAGCCTGATCACTGCCAACAAAATCAAATCAGTCGACACATATAATCATACCATATCAATCAGAAGTCACATTTTTCATTCTTAGCCAAACTATTCTAAATAAATATAATAAAATCTTACCCTTCTAGGTCTTAACACAGAATCTGGGCACACAACAATATAACATCCATCAAGAATTAAACAGCCACGCCTAACTTTTCATTAAAAGATAGGCGTATAAATACTATGCGTCTCACATTAAAATCATGCAACACGCTTTCCACAATCAAAAGACTCGTGCAGGTATTCACCTTAAAATCATGCAATACGCTGTCCACGAGAGGTATTCACCAACAACCCATGCATAACGTAGCCACAATTTCCGTAAATGTTTAATACCACAGTTACCCTAAAAACTGTAGCCTTACTGACTGAAAGGATTAAAATAATCTCGACGACATAGTGGACGATTAGATCCATTTCGTAACATAGGTTTCCCCTTAGGGAGAAAAAAACATAACAATGTTTCTTTTCTGAAATAGTACGAAATGCGATCGAATCGTAGGCTATGTCAAAACTGGAAAACTAGCTATATACACAACAACGGTGCGATGCATAACGTGGCCAAACTATCTACTAAGGTAGTCCGCCCCCAAATTATCCTGGCCGCGGATTTACCTAATCCCAAAGTCAATCAATTCTCTGTGTCGTACCTGTCGTGCCTCAAATGGAATGGGGAAGTATGGGTAAGTCTGATCGAACACTAGATGGAAATCGCCACCTTTAAGTGTATCAGACGTAAAATTAACGTTGTCTTTGACATTACACCTACTTCGCACGACAGATCCCACAGGATCCGTTGCCTCTGCCTCTAATCTACTATCGCCACCGTGTTCTTCCATATTCGATTTCTGAGTCGACGTTACGTCGTCGGGCTTTACGTTTTCACGTATGAAGTCATATTGGGATACGTCCTCTGACGTACAAATGTTAACTCTTTGGACATTCGGATCACCGTGATCCTTTGATCCAACATTGTCACGTGCATTAACAACTGCAGACGACACGTTCTTTTGACGTTGAACGTACTGCTTAATCATGTTAGCAGGATAAGTATTCACGACGCCCTTGACGTTAATCTTGTAGTTCATTGCATTGACTACTTCGACAACTTCATATGGCCCGTTCCATTGAAGTAACAATTTATTGCACTCATTCGGGAGTAGCAAAAGTACTTTGTCTCCGACGTCAAACTTACGCGACCTCGCGCGTTTATCATAACAAGCATTCTGCTTTACGTCCATTTTCCGGACAATATCCTGTGCTAACATACACGTTCTTTCTAAACGTTCTTTTAGATCAATAACGTACTGATACGTCAATAACGCACGTTGGTCAGTTTCCTCTACAGACCACAATTCCTTTAATATTTGCATAGAACCCCTAACATTACGCCCGTACAACAGTTCAAACGGGGAAAAACCTAACGACTCTTGCGGAACTTCCCTTACTGCGAATAGTAATGCTGGGAGATACCTGTCCCAGTCATTCGGACGTTCTACGCACATTTCACGTAATATCTGCTTCAATGTATCATGGAATTTCTCCACGGGTCCTTTACCAGTAGATTGATAAGGAATAGTTGTCAGATCTTGAAGCGACAACAACCTACTAACCTCTCTCATGACGTCAATCGTGATCTTACTATCATGCTCGATTAGCATTTCACTCGGTATTCCTAATCTACTGAACATCTCAACTAACGCTTCGGCTACGCGTTCCGTTTCAATGCCGGGTAACGCTACCGCCTCGGGATATCTCGTCGCATAGTCTATCATTGTTAAAATATAGCGGGATTTCCTGTCAGAACGAGGTTCTATCGGTCCAACTATATCAACAGCGACTCGTTTAAATGGTGTGTCAATCTGTGGCAACTTTCCTAAAGGAACCTTAGTGACACGACCTTTTTGAATAGTCCTTTGACATATGTCACAAGATTTACAAAACCTTGCCACATCACCACAAACTCCAGGCCAAAAGAACTCAGTTAAAACTCTATCCATAGTTTTCTTTATGCCCAAATGACCTGACATCAAGGTTTCGTGCGCCAATCTTAACACCTTTTCACGAAAACCTTCAGGGATAATAAGTTGCAAAGTGACCTTGTTTCCCTTAGTAAACTGCCTATACAATAAATCTTTCTTTCGAATAAACTTAGTTTCACCCCGGTTCAATCCACGACTAATCGTCACATTCCCAGATTCCACTCTTTGCCTTATGCCATTCAATTTAGGGTCAACAACTTGGGCCTGCTTCAATGCCTCCTTATCACTAGCAATAATTTGATCAGGAACTTTAAGTTTCTTAAAGACCTCTTCACCTTGCTTAGCTTGTGACCTAGTCACTGCCGCCATTGCAAAATGGGACATATCGGGAAGTTTTGACCCGTCAATATTTCCAATAACCAGGTCATACAATGTATCTTCCATGCACAATGCCTCAGTTTTTCCTGTGAAAAATGGACAATCTATGTCAACCATTGCTAAGGGATACCTTTGGGTAGATTCATCAATCAAAGTTACATCAGATTCTCTACCAAGTAACTGATCATTAGAAACCAAGTTTCTACGAACGACACACCCAGTACAACCTGTGTCCCTTAAAACTACAACAGTCTTACCATTAACCGTACCCTGCTCTGTTGGTAATCGCGACCTTAAAAAGTAACAGACACCTTCCCTATCCACGTTATCATTGATTAGTGGACTTTCTTCCTTACTCTTATAGAGACCTTCAATTTCATGAGACCTATTCATTGTAGTTTTACAAAAGCTCATTTGATGTCCGCCACCCCGACCACGTCCGCGGGAATAACCCCGACCACGGCCACGATCTGAATTACTACCCTTCGTCTGTACAGTATCGCTCTTACTCTGTGATCTTTGTGTCTCATCTTTCGGTGCATAACTACTCCCCTTACTTCCGCTATACCCGCTTGCACTTGCACCTACCTCCGCACTATATGCTTGCTTCCTATCGGGATTCTTAAAACATTTATATGTTAAATGTCCCTTACCACAAATACTACATTTTATCTCCGGCTTCGCACTCGGCTTATTATCAGATCTACTCTGAGTTACGCCCTTAATATCACGCTGCCCCTTATTAACACAAGCGTAGACACCGCCACGTGCTTCTGCAAATAAATCTGCTTCCCTAGCCATCTCACCTAGATTCATGAATGTTTTCGGTTTCAAATGAACATACAGTTCTTTACTACAAGATTCTAAAAACTGATCTCTAGCGAAAAAATCGCAAACAGATTCATAAGACTGGTCTACCTTCGCCATTTTCAACCATTTATTAAGATACGACCTAAGTCTACTACTAAACTGAATAAACGTTTCGGACTTTTCAGGCCTATCATAGCGAAATTTCTTCCTAAATCCGCGTTCAGTCATATCAAAATTCTTTAACAACGCATCTTTCAACTTGTCATAATCCGCTGCATCATCTACAGACAATCTATCATAGACATCAAGCGCGCGACCTTTAAGTAATGCGCTTAAATATGCAGCCCAAACGTTTTTATCCCATTTATTCGCCGTCGCGTATTTCTCAAACCTTGATAAGTAACTATCCATCTTGTCCTTACTTTCATCAAAATACGGCAATTTGGGATCTCGCGCATGCGCTAACTTTTCAGCCTTCTGTTTTTCTAATTCAACTCTAAACGTTACCTTCTGCAAATCTATCTGATTCTTTAACTCGCGTTGCTGCAATTCAAAACTATACTTCAACTTTTCTAACTCAACTTCGCTCGACAACTTCGCTTCCTTATCGCTTTCGACTTGAGACAACTTAGCTTCCCTATCTTTCTCGGCTTGCCGCTCTATGCTTTCAATTCGCGCCATCTCGATTTCCCTATCCGCCGCAATCTTAGCCAATTCAATTTCCCGATCTTTTTCGGCCTGCGCGATCCTAGCTAACTCAATTTCCCTGTCTTTATCGGCCTGCGCAATCCTAGCTAACTCAATTTCCCGGTCTTTATCGGCCTGCGCAAGCTTTTCTTTCTCCGCCGCGATCTTCTCTTTATCAAGTTCCCTTACCGCGTGCCTTTCTGCCCTCTCAGTCTCTTGCTGTTGCTTTACAAATTCCTGCAATGCCTGCCCTTCATAACCTAACTCCCTTCCCGTCTTAACTAACTGATCCATGACGCTTAACGTAATGCTCACGTTAACTTAACTGAAATCGACGTTCACTTATAGTCACACACGTTAACTAAAACGTTAACAATAATAATAACGAACTAATCCAACTAAAACGTTGATTAATTAGTATACTCGCGATCTGGACGTAGCCATTAAAGTTACGTTCATAACAGACCGGAAATGACGTCATAAACTGACGTTGACTTTGCCGAGAATTACTTTTCACTATTAGATGACGTAATTAGATGACGTAAATAACCCACATTACAATTACGCCCAACTTGATCTAGCGTATCGGATATACAAACGTAACGTATGTAACGCAACGTATTAACACTGACACGACAACTGTACGTCCTACATTACAAAACCTTATAAGATACCAACGGTAAATCAAACTTAAGATTCTGCTATTAGGTTTAATTCATTGTAACGATACTATATTACGTTACGAGTAACCTACGTTACTAAATCAGGACATAAAATGGACCTCAGTAACGGTTACGACACAACGTACAAAACGTTTAGGTTAATAAACTTACAGATTGTCATGCAACAGCAGTGCCAAGGTACTCAACCGGACCTTAAAACTAAATATGTATCATCCGTGCCAAGACAATTCAGGTCTATATACCTCAGTTTCCCCACTCAGATATGCAACCTGTTACATTTTATCACAAATTAATGCATGGGCTATCGCACTTCATCACGCAGGGAATAAGGATAGTTGACCTTAATTGAGTGTAGGTTACATTTACAAAGAATTTAGTGGCAAAATTGCTCCCCTAAAATTCACAGCCTTACGTCACCTTAGAAAAGAACAATCAGAAAGTCAATAATAAAAAATGTCTGACAAAATTGTGCCTAGATTCTGTATATATTGTCAATGTGTTACACTGGCAGATATTAACCGGAAATCAAATCCCGTTACTTCATGACACCATGTTACGCAGAAGGTTTTACACACGGTCGACACGGGTGTAGAGCCTTATGCGTCGCCAGGACGGCGGAGGGTGACTTCCGGTTAAAGGGTTATCTACTAGTGTAATACACTAACAAGGAAACTCTAACAACGTTAGAATTTTTTAAGTTTATATATAATGTAAATTCTATATACAACAATACAATTTACAACTGTCACAATTACAATAATATACAACATATATCAGTTCATGCCGCTGGCCCAAGTAAGGTATTTGTTTCAAATCTGTAATCGATTTGCGTACAATACGCAAATAGATTACCGTCTGACGTCAACACCGTACTCGGCTCAGCGCCATGAACTAAAGGAAAACACAAAGGACAGAAAACGTTAGTTTGAGCTCATACAAAAAAACAAGGCCTTATGTTGGTAGACTTCACTTTGTCGTTCCCTGGATCATGTCATGGGCCAGTCCATATATCATGAGGAACACCAACTTATAATTACACGTGCACGATTATATACTGGTCGCTCCCTGGATCGTACCAGGGACCAGTCTATATATATTAACACACCTTAGTGGACGAACACTGTCCCACACTTGATGTGACCTTCAGATCTTATCACAGAATCTGCCAAAACTGTGCTAACCACTTCCGCCTACATTGTGCTTCCCGCCTCTGCTTAGGAACCATGCACAAACGGCGTTGTAACTGCCTCTACCCGGGTTGGTATTAACCTGGAGACATATCGATTCTCCAGGTGAGACGTGGCTCTAAGCCCTAACAGCTGACTGCCGGACTTGATGTGCCTAAAAATAACGAACTTACACTTAATACATTGTAACTACATAATAACAATACGTAAGACTTGGGCCTGTCTTGGAAATACCATACAACGCCCTCGGCGAATGCCGAGCATAACGTGCACACGCCAGCCGTGTCACTAGACACGACTCGCGCTCACGATGTAAAGCTAAAAGTGTGCTTACCACTTCCGCCAATGAAGAAACGTAGATCCTACCACGCATGTGCGTCGAAGAATCTGACGTCAAACATTGTCAAGAAGTATACTGACGTCAACAGGTATTACCATGACATATCCCACATAAAACATGAATGAATCTAAACAACGACCTATTTACATTAAATTGATTGACCAAAATCTAACTCGCATATCTATTAATTTATTTCTTTAAACTAAGCGTATTACAAGTTGCCATATAATAACTTAATAAGCGTTTCTAACACATTTGGGATCATAACGTTTGATCTGACATCATGACGCCAATGATATTATACCATATGACGTCATCTAGTGAAGGCAAATCAAACGCATGACGACCAAATGTTACCATTATAACTTATGGAAAAAACCCTTAATGCGGTGCATGCTATGGCGTCAATTGACGTCACGAGTATATAAATTAGTTCCATTACAAATCAATCTACTTCTATAGGCCACGTATACGTGAAACTAATATAAAAAGTGCTGACGTCGCAATAACATGAATGCAACTGACGTCACATGAATAACATGAATGCAACTGACGTCACTGGACGTCAAATAGACGCACACCATTGCAACCAACATCAGTGATATAAACTATTTCCGTAATTTACAAAACTTCCTAATATACAAATACCATGCGCAGCATGCTTACTAACAAAATCGGTCGACACATGCGCAGCCTGATCACTGCCAACAAAATCAAATCAGTCGACACATATAATCATACCATATCAATCAGAAGTCACATTTTTCATTCTTAGCCAAACTATTCTAAATAAATATAATAAAATCTTACCCTTCTAGGTCTTAACACAGAATCTGGGCACACAACAATATAACATCCATCAAGAATTAAACAGCCACGTCTAACTTTTCATTAAAAGATAGGCGTATAAATACTATGCGTCTCACATTAAAATCATGCAACACGCTTGCCACAATCAAAAGACTCGTGCAGGTATTCACCTTAAAATCATGCAATACGCTGTCCACGAGAGGTATTCACCAACAACCCATGCATAACGTAGCCACAATTTCCGTAAATGTTTAATACCACAGTTACCCTAAAAACTGTAGCCTTACTGACTGAAAGGATTAAAATAATCTCGACGACATAGTGGACGATTAGATCCATTTCGTAACACATGTTATTGAAGCTCAAATTAATCAACCTTTAGGTGCTAGCGGAATGTAAAGAGAAAATTGAGCCGCGAGTCTAGAAAACCAACAAAGTGGCATGTGCGCCCAGCGAAGTCTCAGATCAGCCTGGGTATCGGACCAGCCTAATCAGAGTCTTCACTGTCGGCAACGAGGTAGTTTAGGCCCTTAGCTACCCTTCAAGCGCACAGCGAAGACTGATCAGACTGGGCGGATGTCAAGGCTGATCTGAGCATATGCAGGGCGAGCATGCCACTTTGTTGGTTTTTGTCGTGTCGCGGCTCAAATATTTCAAGATCAGAGTGTTCTCCCTTGCACCATCAGCAGGTATTGAAAGTACTTCTGATTCTGACACTATCACTGGTTTGTACGCAGTTTGCATACGAATCCGCAATGGTGTTGGAATCAGCAGTAATTCCATCAGCCACAAGGGTGGTTGGGAATCCAACAAAAAAAAACACACAAAAAAACTATGATATGAGAGAACACGTCTAATACACTTGCAGACAGACACAGGCTATCTGACTGAAATGGCTTCACTGTTTCTCAATGCACTGGCTGATATGATATTATTTTGTTTTCACCCTTCGTCTAGGCACTGCCTTTATGACAACGGACGAATCATCATGATTAAGGAATCACTTTGTTTCAAACCAATACTCGTAGCGGCGGTTGCACTAATGTTTTACGTATAAATGTTTTGAGATACGAATATTGAAATAATTTCTTCCTTTTTTTTTCTTTACGCTGTTTTATTGTGAAAATATATTTCACTTATCCACACTCTGTGAATTTAGAGTACTTCCTTTATGATAATCTGTTTTCCCACCATGTTATTTTAAAAATTTGTATTCCCACGATGTTATTATTATTTTTTTTTTTCATTTTTGGGTTTGCGGTCACGGCCGCAAGCCAGTATTCACGTGGTTTAGTGATACCGAGTTATTTTCGGAAGAAACGATGCGTCACACTCATTGGCAAAATACCGGGCGAGTTGGCATGTACTATAATATGGAGTGGAGTCAACCTATGGAGTGGAGTGGTTTTTTGGAGTGGTATTTTGGAGTGGCAATTTTGCGTGAGCTTACATAGGGAACTTAATGCTTCAGTATTGCGAAAAGTACCGATAGCGACTTACGGATTTATCCGAGAGCTTACCTGTTGAATTTCTGTTGAGTGTGATATGCAATTACACTGGAATATAATGTTAAATGTGAAATTACATACATTTATGATTTTACGACATTTTTTTATAAGTTATGATCATAAACTTCAGTCTTTGTCCGTTAATATGGTATCAAAATATACAAATTAAATTCATGTTTTGATTCTTCCATTGGCTTTTGAAGTTTGAAGCTTCAGTCACATGAAATAATATAAGAACAATGTCGAAAATGCCTAAGAAGCTATGTTCAGCCTAAAATTTGGAAATGATCGGATTTTCTATAAAACTATTATAAGTTATCACCATTGAGAGAGGCATAAATTGATGTAATTTATTATAAAATAAGTATACTATAGGTTTCTTCCGTTGGTTTCTAAACATACAGAAATTCGCGTTTCGAAGCAACCTCACTCATAATCATGTCTCAATAGTTTAAGTCCAAATCCGCCTGTACTGCGCAAAGACTTATAGCACATCATTTCTTGGTATTCGTGTTTTGTTTGTGTACTTCATGTGTGTGTGTATGAACTAATTAAGAAAGGAAGAATATCTGTGTAGTCTGATTAAGAAAGAAAGAAAGAAAGAACGAATAAACGAACGAACTCAAGAAAGGAAAAAAAGAGAAAGAAGTCACGTAACTCGTACACGTAACCATCAAAAATAAACAGTCATTTAATCGACTACTTGTAGTTTAAAACATCCATTAATTAGCTAAAAAAACTTTCTAAACAAATAATTACATATTTAAGGTAATGTTCGTTCAATCTATTAATTATTATATATTACTGTTAATGTTTGTGCTAAAGTTTTGATTGAAATTTATTTGAGCGTGATGGGGCGTATTTATCAAAGAAACCGAAATATGTTCTGTCTATCCCAGGGTAGAATCTCAGAATCTACAGAACCCTATGATATTACTGTCGAAAAAAATGACTATAAGAAACTAAAACTATGAAGATTTCCTCGTAACGTTGTGTAAAGATTAATCGCTATGGGGAAAAAATGCAATGAAACATTTTCCTTGCAAGGCTATAAAAATATTTTTATCCTTAACTTTATGGAAGTTTGTCCCTTTAAGTGAAGATAGAAAGGAATATTGAAAGATATTTTTGCTCTATTTTCTGTAATTCTGCTAATATGAGTACAGGCGATAATAAACATGTGCATCTGCGCAAACTTAGCATCTTCTGATATGTGCAAACTGATAAGACTGAACCGTGTTTGATCAATTTGCGCAAGCTGATCGAATTTGTTGACGATACGCCATGATATATGTTTATTACACGAGGATTAATCGATTATCTATCATAAAATCAGATATTACCTCAAAACAGTTATCGTAATTGTCAAACCGTTAATTTTTGGTTGTTGGTTGGTTGTTTGGGGTTCAACGGCCCTTTGAGACAGTATTTCAGTCTATATCGGGCCGTCTCCCAAAGTGAGGGAGAAAGAAGAGAGAGAAAAGATAGACGAGAGTAAAATGTCCAAACCACCGCACCCGCACCTACTGCAAGCACAGAATTCCCTTGCCCTATTATTATCCAAATCAGTGGGACGCCCAGGCACGTTTGTTTGTTATAAAGTCATCATAACAAAGGTAAATGCAAAGAAATATAAAGCTGCAATATTCAATTTTTGAAATTAGTTAGTATGAGTTTCGGGCATGACTTACTATAAACATTTTAGTTTACACAATATATATCAATATGCAAACTGACTCAGACCAGCTTATGCACTTGCGAAAGACTGGTCTCTGTCTATGATCAGCTAATACTTTGTCAATTTTAGTTTGATTTGAGTTTGTATATTATCTAACCCGTGTTTCTGCATAAACCAAAATGATCCGAATTTCTGATCAAAATATTTAGAACATGCGTAATCAAATCAGGCTGTGCCTGTGCGAGAACCATTTAAAATCGACAAGCTGTTCCCATGTGGTAATTAAATTGATATAAAATTAAAAACAGTAAGAAGTACGGAAAGAACAATTAAAATATATAAAGCACTCGTCAGCGGTCCGGCTGGTCTGGCTAAGGCCATGTCACTTTTTCCTGGTCATCGTTCATAATTTTCCTCATATGAGCTGCCAAACGATAGAACGAACAAAGTGGAATGTGCGCCCGGCGAGCACGCAGATCAGCCTGGGCAGCCACCAAGTCTGATCAGGGTCTTTGTTCTGCGCTAAAAGGGTAGCTAAGACTCTAAGCTACCTCCATGTCAACAGCGAAGCCTCTGATCAGATAAGTCGGATGCTTAGGCTGATCCGAAACTTCGCTGTGCGTACATGCACCTTTGACGAGGCTCATTTAATTGTCTCTAAAGTCGTCGACTGAGTAGTCGCTAGGAAGGTGTGAAAACCAATTTGGTCACACGTCTTGTCTAAACAATGCAATTTTAAAATCAACACCAGTCCTGCCAACGGCAATGAAGGTCAGAAATCGATATTAAATCCGATAATTCTGATGATTATTTTTGTATAAAACAGTAATATGAGCCGCTTTGCAGCAAAACCAACATAGTGCCTTAGCACCCTGCGAAGTCTCAGATCAGCCTTGGCAGTCGACCAGACAGATCAGAATTTTCACCGTGCGCTTACAGGACAGCCTATGGTCTAAGCTACTATGTGGACAACGAAGACCCAGATCAGACTGGGCGGATGCACAAGCTGATCTGAGTGTTCGCAGGGCGCACATGCTAATTTGTTTGTTTGTCGTTGTATATTTATTCTGTTTTCGCTGAAAACTTAGAAAATCATACTAATCTTATTTTTTTTTAATTAGCACAGCTTAGCAACATGCCGAAAGACACAATTTACATAAAACTTTTAAATTTTCCGTTCAGTTCAGTTCAGTTGTCAAAACACAAAAAAAGAAAAAGAAAAATGTTGTCGTTGCTGTTGAGTTGTAGTTCAACGTCCCAGTAAACGTATTTAAGTCATATTGAAATGTTTCCTCTGAATTTGTAGGACTACGAGTATTGCTTGGCCTGCGGTAAGTGACATCCAGGTCTAGCAGCTCTTCAGCAGAAGCACCAGGCAACCAATCTTTTTTACGAGCCCCGCTGGGAGGGACAAAAGAAAAAAAAAAGAAAAACAAATGAAAGAAAGAAACGAGAAAAACCATTTTGGTGGATGGGTATCTGTATCAGTCTTAATCTCTCCATAACGATTAGACCGTCAAAGGGATCGAAATATCATAATTTCATTATTATAAGTATTTATTGTTTCATGTTTTTGTTGTCAGAAACTAAAACAAACCGCTGAAACTGACCAATAGTCAGATCTATTTTCTAACCAATCTTTATGAAATTTTGACTTAAATATCAGGGGATAAAGATTTATTAAATGAAAAGGAGCAAATGAGAAAATTAAATTGATTTGATCTGAGAAGAAGAAAATGAAAACCCATATTGATAAAATTATAAAAAAAAATGTTTCCATCCAACTCCTTCGTCTTGTTATTATGCTGATATATTATTAAAAACAGTGATGACAAAACCGGCATTAGAGAAGTTCAACACCTGTACACATCCTGGGATATGGACATCGATATGACGTTCCTAATATCGATTAATGCATATCTCTCCGCGGGTCTAAGGGAAATAACTGCATTCAGATTAATGCTCCCTTAGGTAACAGGTAACCAATTACACTACTTAGCGCGCGTTGAAGACATAAGTTCCAGTTGTCTGACTTAAAATGTCTGGAAAAGAAACCATGCCTCACCATTTTCGGGCAATGACCAGTTGCAAAGGGGCATATTATAATTTCTCTCCTGGACTAGCCAGATTATGTGAAATGACATAATAGCTTGCTTGAAAGCATAATACTATGAAGCAAGCAAATCCTGACCAACTATACTTTGGGGAACAATAATTAAACATTATGGCCGCACTGTATATTTATCCGAGTCAGCAGCATCAAGTCTTGGCTGTTTGAAATAGGCCCCTTTGGATACCGTAATGAATCATGCCAAATTCCTACCAAATCAAATTGTACCTTCTGACTGTTTGAAAAGAAGTATACTAACTTACTTACTGGCCTACTAGCTGGCTGTGTGGTGGGCCACTTATATACTAACTTGATTATTGGGTATGTATTTTCGTTGACACAGCCAATTTATTTGTACACTGACAGTGGACTAATGAGCAATAGATCTGGTTTTAATTCCCATAGTCTCTGAGTCGAGGGGATGTCATCTTCTAACATCCTGCGACTTATTACCTGACTCCAAAAGAAACTTAAAAAAGAAACATTCCCGCTCCAAGGCTCCATCTCAAAGGTTGACTCCACTCTATATTTTAGTATATGCCGGCTGGTTCGTACTGCAACGATTCGTCCTAACAATTTTTTGTACCTTCGCTTCGTCATAAAATACATACAATTTCGCCTGCTACTTTGCCTCGATGCAATTATTATATATCCACATCCAACAACAGGAAAATGTATACGATCGCCCACAAGGTACTGATCAGACTGCGCAAAAATGCAGTCTGATAGGTACCTTTGTTGGTCGCATATGGCATAAAGCAGGATTCTCCTATGATTCTCCTATGACAAGTTTCAAGGGAGGTAATAGATACTTATATAATTTGCAACAAGTCTTCGTTAATTTTGTATAAGACTAATTTCTTAAAGGTAAAGATAATTTTTTTAAACAACATGATAAATATACAAATTTAAAGGCAAATAATTACACGTCCGATTGATAACCAGCAGAATATATATATATTTTTGAAAGCTTGACGTATTACTGTACGTTTACCTTCCACTATTAAAAAATGAAGTAAATATAAAAAATGAAAAGCAAATTGGTTCACACGGCGCCAAGTGTGTGCAACTATGGTTACGTACCGCTGAGCCACTTGGGGAACGTCGTTAGGAGAATCGAACTGAACTGAACAAATTGGTTCATCGCTGAGCCACTTGGGGAACGACGTTAGGAGAATTGAACTGAACTGAACAAATTGATTCAACATACATACACGGTATAACAGTTGCCTCCTATGCAGAAATACTGCGTCAACTTTCTACATTATTTTACGAGCAAAAATAATCATGTTTATTTCTGTTACATGGAGTAAAACATGACGAAACCTTGAGTTTGAGTCTATTTCAAGTTTGTCAACCAAAAAACGTTAAATATACGCCACCGACGGTGATATGTTGCAGACGCAGGAACAGTAATACACATGTAGATCTACATAGTTTCTGATAGTAGCAGGCGAATCTAAAATGTTATCTGAACAGGAAATACATCCGAGCAGCTCAGAAATGCATCTGTCAAGAACCTGCCCACATGTTCATGACATGTATACAATAGTAGAAGAATGCCAATAAACTATAATCAGCTTGGCAATATTAACTTTATATTAACACGCCTGGTAAACTATCACAAGTACCTCCGGCGGAGGTACCGATAAAAAGTTGTGACAGGCATCTGGAGCTGCCTGTGACTGTCAAGAAAATGACAACGAACGGTACGTTTTCCTCTTTTTTGACAAAATATAAAATAACAAGGGAGTTTATTAAAAATCAAAAAGTGCTATTCGACCCTTATAGATATAAAGTTTTGTCAGACATCATATCCCCCAGAACTTTCCATATCTACCAAAGATACGACTATTGAAGTGGCTTTGGTGTCAGCTTACAGTACTCAAAACATAAAGAATTCGGTCGGTTTTGGTCTTAAATGCAGTGATCTTCCATACGAATCTGTTTTTTTTTTCGGCACCCTGATGTTAAGGTAACCCCCTTGCTCAAATATAAATGTCGATTGACTACAAATGAGGCTTGATTTTTCAAAACAACAGCTGGAGGTGCCTGCAATGGCGTGGAGGTGCCTGTGATGTAAGAAAACATAGTGAAAATCTGAATAGTTATTGCAGCTGGAAATATTGACATACTTGTTCTCTAAACCAACGCCTGGAAAGAATCAGTCATTCAACGTCCCAATAGGCTATTAAAATGCGTATATCATGAAATTCCATGTTAAAATTCCTGAAACCATCTCAATGAGTTTTTGCCCATTTTGTTTCCGCGTCTGTTAGTCAAACATTGACGAATTTTACATAGTTGCTGAAAATTAACTGCCTGATTCAGTGTTAGAATCGTTATAAAATGCGCGCTTAAATAAGAGTCAACAATTTTGTGAATGGTGATGACTGTGATCGGGAGGTGCTGCCTGGGAGTCATTCCAACTCGTTAGAAATTGTCAAGGTCACACGTCATGCCAGCTACACGTATGGTGTGTCAAATGGGTTAATATTACCGATATCCGTCAACAGGCATACACGTACAGGTATCTATAGTGTTGATGCTTTTGATACCTCATATGCGTGTCGCTCGCATGTGTCGTATGGCGCTCGCTGTACGTGTTAACTTTGTAGTAACTGGAGTGATAGGTGCTACACGTGATTCAGTCTGGCTATTTTTGAATTGCTGGCGCTATAATCCAAATACATCTGTAAGGCCTACAGACTACATCATGGGCAGGTGACATATTCTCAACATTACACTTTGAAGTATGTTGAAGTGATCGGAATCTTGCTGTAAATTTTCATAGGGGCCCGGCGCGTTTTTTGGTTGATTTGTGACACATATTGAGCGAAAAAAAAGTATATATGGTTAAAATATTTCAACCATATAATATTTTAACCATATATACTTTTTTTCGCTCAATATGTGTCACAAATCAACCAAAAAACGCGCCGGGCCCCTATGTAAATTATGTGTAATTCAAAGTCTCCGAATAGCCACTGCATCAAATTTTGTAACAAAAGAGCACTTTTACTACATAAAAGTCATCTTCCGAAACAGTGTCGTTTTTGCAAACGTTTCGAGTAGCTGGTATGACGTGTGACCTCAACAATTTCTAACGAGTTGGAATGACTAACACACAGTCACCATTATTCACAAAATCGTTGTCTCTTATTGAAGTGCATTTCATAACTATTCTAACACTGAATTAGGCAGTAAATTTTCAACAGCTACGTACAACTCGTTAATGTTTCAGAAACAGATATGGAAACAAAACGGGCACTTTGCTTTCTGGTTTGTTTTGTAATTTAAAATATAAAATAGGTAAAAACAGAAGTTAGCGTTGTTTTCATTTGGGGTAGGTGAATGACCATCTGTCTGGGAAAGAGCTGTTTATTCGGTTTACCATGCGTGTCTTTTATGAACTATTGTCAATGTTTACTTACTTCCATCTTGGTTTTGAGAGCAGGATGTAGAATCTGATTGTATAAGTTCATGATCATTGTCTGTCGTTTTATCAAAAATATGCTTGATATGCGCATTATGATAGATTATTGCGACTTTGAATGAATGATTCTTTCAAGGCAGCGGTCTAAAGATGAAGAATACCAATATATGCGACCGCAATAAATCTTCATATTTTTGCTATATTTTCTTATATCACAGGCACCTCCATGTCATCACAGGCACCTCTAGTTGTTTTTTACAGAATCGAGCCTTATTTGGAGTTTATCGGCATTTATATTTGGGCAAGGAGGTTTACTTTACGTCAGCGTGTCCACATAAACAGATTCTTATGCAAGAAAAGTGCATTTAGGAGCTAAAACAACCGATTTTTTCTTGTTTTGAGTACTTTCGACTGACCCTAAAGCCACTTCAAAAGTCATATCTTCCGTATATATGTAAAGTTCCCGGGGATATATTGTGTGACGAAACTTAATGTATATAAGGGTCGAATAGCATTCTTTGATTTTCAATGAACTCCCTGGTTATTATGCATTTTATAAAAAAAAGACGAATACCTTCCCTTTTTTGTCTGTTTTTGGACCGTGACAGGTAGCTCCGGATGCCTGTCACAACTTTTTATCGGTACCTCCGCGGAGGTACCTGTGATAGTTTACCAGCCGTGATTAAGCTACCTTTGCTAGTGTTGAGATTGCTTTATATGTGCACAGTTAAGCCTACTGAGCGCAGAAGCTAAATGTTACTGACTTTCCCAGCATATTGATGCTTTGCACCAATGTTTCCTTGTAACATTCTCTAATGTTGCCTTTTTACTTCACCTATACAAATGTACAGAGAAATATTTACACGAGTCGACGATTTACTTAGATTAACCTATACTGGGCTGACGATGTTCATACATCCATGTACGCATTCATGCAATGTTACGCGTAAGCGACGTGACGGATATTTCAAATAATTGATTGGCCGACGTAACGTTTGATATACGTCATGTAATACTGACGGCTGTTGAAAGTCATTACCACACACGTTGGTTAATAACTATTTTTCTTCCTTTCCTTGGGGTTAAATTAATCAGAACTTCAAGAATAAGTAACAAAATTGATGTGAAAACATAGATAAATATGAGATACATTTCATTTTTCGGAAGTTCATGCACGTATGAACGCAATAGGTTCCGTGCTTTGCTGTTCCGAAATGGTGTAAAGCTAGTTATTATCTCAAACAATAGCCGCATGCATTTTCTCCTCAGAATGTCAAAATTTTGTTCTAGTCACTGCCACTGATGCTACTAAAACCGAAAAAAATGTTCAGTAAATACAAATGTGTTATCTTCTTTTGATGCCAAGTTCAGATGTGCCAAGATTCCATAGACATGAATTTGAAATAGTCTTTCCTAAAATTTTGATTCAAACTAAATGTGACTCCAGAGCCATATAGCAAAGACTTGAAAAAGGTCCATACATGATTTTCCTTGAGACATGCCTATCGGCCAAAAACGTTGGAAAACTGTTGTTTTTTTGTTTGTGTGTGTGCGTGTGTGTGTGTGTGATTAAATATTTCCTCAGTTTTTTTCTAATAAATTCTACACTTGGTTTTACCTCCCACCTGTGGATAATGCCGCCATTCAAGAAGATAAGAAATTAAATACTTTGCTAAATAAAAGTTATCAACAAAAAGTGCACTAACAATTGGGTTCACTGGACTAAACAACTCAAGAAAATTTCACTATCTTAGTTGGGCAAGCCTTCCTTTTTTAAAAGAAATTTTATTATTTCTTTTTCTTGTCTCACAAATGCTCACTTAACAGTCTTTTAAAGATTTGCTGAAGCACCGAACAGGAACTTTCTTGATAACAAGAAATTTATTTTTCCAAGTAATAAGTACACCAAAGATGTAACAAGCACACAAAATGCAAAGGCAAATGAAAAAGGACTGAATGCATTCTTTGAGAACAATTCTGCTTCGGGATTTATAGAGGAATCTCGGGTGTTCATATTTCGGATGTACTTTGCAGCATAAGAAAACAAAAGGTAGAAAGCACTAAAAAGAAATGTAAACAATCATTTTATTGAGCACACACCTCTTATTTGGCAATAAAGCATTTTGGATACGGTGCAACCAGACAACATGATTAATGTATAAGTAACACGGCAAAGACCAACCTTACTCAATATTTCTCACCTCCTTGCCAAAATGTATTTTGCTGCAATCATTTTTGTGGTCAAAAATTTATTTGTGAGATCCTGCTACTTATCAACACTCTCCTTTCCGAGCTATTACACATATAGAAATTACATCTTGACAATATCTAAATAAACATAAAAATAAATAAATAAATAAATAAATAACAAAAAGAAGAGGGTATGCTCGTAGCTGTAGCAGGGTTTGTTACCAAAAAACTTCTTTGCCCAAGGCGAGGATTTCCCAATTAGACAGGCACGACAGGTTTGAATTTTCAAGTAAAAAATATGAAAAATTTTCTTAGCAGAGCTTCCAAAAATATGTAAACCGTATGAAATCAGATCATTTGTGATTCAGAAGACATTGGGAGATAATCCAGGTTGACCTTACTTACCCCAAATATAAGGTTTTTGCATACCTCATTTTTGAGGGAATAAAAATATTGAAATCAGTCATTCATTCCATAAGTTTTTGTCATTTATCCATGCTAAATGCATGCATATCACAATACAAAGCAATGATTTTCTTCTTGTTACGCCTGATTAGCATCTAAATTTGCAAAACCTTGGTTATAATTCCTGTCAAAATGGCCAGAAGGGAACGCTTTACTATAATTAAAATACAAGTACTTCCCATCCCCCCATCCCATCCCGTCCCGCTTCCCCCCCCCCCCCCGCCCCCCGTGACCCAGCAGTTCCTTTATGTAGCAGACTTACGCATGGCAGTGCGCAATATATATGTGTAAAGTTGGCTCACGCATTAGGGAAATGATGATAAATCCGCTACAGATGTGTTTCTTCGGTAGTCCCATATCAGACATTAGGTTTTTGTGCGGTCTGCTTATTTGTTTTGGTTGTGATAGGAACAGAAATGACAAAAAATCGCAAAGTTAAAAAATTTAACCATCAGTATATATAAAACTGGCAAAACAGACACCACAAAGAAAATATTTATACATGTACAGTATTAGCCTCAGCACACATTCTTTTAATTGTTGAACTCGAACCAGAACATTGGTTACTGTGGGAACTTGAAACTCCTACTTTCAGGGTAAATTAAAAATGACTTTTATGCCAACGGAAATGTAGTCTTTTTTTGCAACTTCTGATTTACTAGCACTAATCCTCATACTGAATCAATCTTACGTAGAACCAAAATAAAGTATCTGTTGTTGAACTTCGTATTCAGGGGAGAGATGCAGGATCTCTCAGTCTTTTTATTTATTTATTCGTTATTTTTTCTCTCATAAGACTTCACCTCATACAATCTCATATGCGTCTCTGACTAATATTTACCTCTTTTCTGGTAATCTCTGTAAAACAAAAAAAAACAAGCAAATTCGGTGAATTTATATCCCCCGTCGAAGTGGCCCTGATTTGTGTATGGTTTATTTCAAGTTTCATAAAATTTCTTTCACTGATTACTTAGTTAAGGCTGAACTTGAACTTGTGGATTGTAAATAAAATCAAGGGCAAGAACTCTAGAATAAGTAAGGTATAACCTGAAGATGTTCTTCTTAAACACTTGCCTCAGCTGCATTGCACTATGATGATAATTTTTAATTCAGTTACAAGAAATTTGTTCACCAGTACCTTAGTTATTGCTAATTTGTGGATTTTCAATCAATAAAAGGGCATTAAATCATGCACTACTAGTCTAAGAGCGATTATGACAAAACTTAATGTGCACTGCTGTGTCATGACAATACATAATTATTAAAAGCTTCATGAAATTCCATTCATACAAATCATGGGTAATACCTCACTGCTTACTGAAGCGATGACAAAAAACAACGCGAGATGCACCAATATTTTTACGGTGATACATATTTACTATAAGTTTCATAGAATTTTATTCATTGATAACTTAGTTATGACTGACTTAAATTGATTCAAGGACAATAAATCATGCACTACTGATGCCATATTTATGAAACATTATGTGCATATAAGTGATACATATTTTGATTAAGTTTCATGAAGTTTTGATAATTAGTTACTGAATTATGGCTCCTTTTATGGATTTTAAATCAATTAAAAGGGCCATAACTCATGCACTACTGGGGCCAGTCTGACGAAACTTCATAGGCATCAGCGCGTTATAGTGATATATATTCGTTTTCAGTTTCGTGAAATTCAATCCGGTGGTTACGTAGTTATGGCTCCGGACGGACAGATGTCCTTGATTTTATGTCAATTAAAGGGCGATAACTAATGCACTACTGAAGCCAGTCTGGCGAAACTGCACATGCGGCAGCATGCTATAGTGATATAAATTTAAGTTTTATAAAATTCCATCAAGTGGTTACGTAGTTATGGCTCCTGACGGACGGACGTCCTTGATTTTTAGTCAATTAAAGGGCCATAACTCATGCACTACTGAAGCCATTCTGACGAAACTCTCCCTGCGTCAGAATGTTATAGTGATATAAACTTATTATAAGTTTCATGAAATTCCATCTAGTGGTTACGTAGTTATGGCTCCGGACGGACGGACGGACGGATGGAAGGACGGACAGACAGACAGACGGACGGAAGGACGGGCATGGAGAAAACGATACCCCCCGCCTTTGGCCGGGGATAATAATAAGAGCCGTGACACGAGAAAACAAACAAAGACCAGACTAAACAGATGCCCAGGCTGATCTGCGTCTTTGCTGGGCACACATGCCACTTTGTTGGATTTGTCGTGTCGCGGCTCAAATATTTAGTGGTGAGGTTACCTACCTAGGATACATTGTCTAAATTAATTCTAGCTTCAACAAAACCCCACATGCACAGCTCCAATATGTCCACAACATGTATGCAAAGTTATAAAAGATCGATTGAAAATTTTGGGAGAAGTTGATTACACAAACTTCATACCCTTCAATGTAAAAAAAAAATGCTTAAACTGATTAAGTTCAAAAGGCCGTTTTTCTGTCAAAATTAATTCTAGCTCCAACAAAAGCCCACATGCACATCCTCAATACGTCCACAAGATGAATCAAAGGTTTGAAAAATATCAATTTAAAACTGTGGGAGGAGTTGATTACCCAAACTCCATACCCTACTATGTAAAAAATTGCCTAAATGACTAAGTTTACAAGGCCGTAATTCTGTCAAAATTGATTCTAGCTCCAACAAAAGCCCACATGTACATTTTCAATACGTCAATACCATGTATGCATTGTGGGAGGAGTTCATTACACAAATTATACCATAAAGTGTGACGATCGGACGGACAGACAGGAGCAAATCTTAATGCCACCCCCCCCCCCTGACTAACGTCATGGGGGGGCTAAAAATAAAATAAAATTCTGACTGGTGCTCAAAAGTTCCCAAAAATTAAGATTTTGCGTTCCAGGTCCATGAAAAGAAAAAAGCCTTTGATATGCTTGGGGATCTAATCCTTCATATAAAGGTGCAGCAGCAGATATGTTATTGTCGTAGGCTGAATTACTCGCGTTGCGAATGATACTTCCTATATCCCATAAATTGCCCGACCTTTCCTATATTGTTGCCTTTCCTTTATGTGCATTGCAGGTAGAATGTTGATAGGCCTTCAAATAAGTCGTATTTGGCCAGTACCTGTAGACTTTTAGCCCGTTACTGTAGTATAGTACTCACTAACAATGCACATGCCTTAATCCATTCTATTAGACTATATGCTTTGCTGTGTACAGATTATCATCTTTGTACATATAACATAAACATTGGAGTTTCATCCTATTAAATATATTTATATAACATATTGTTGCAGGTATGTTATCTTTCATCATCATCATTTTATCATTATCATATTTTCATACAGCTCTAGATCCTTTGTATAGTTAGAATAATGTACTTTGTATAGTTGATAGTAATAGAAATCTGCAAGGTACGTCCAGCCATCCATCTACTATTTATGTCCCCCCACCAAAGGTGAGGGGGGACATATTGTTTTCAGTGCGGTTCCCGGGCGTCGGCGTCGGCGTCAGCGTCGGCGTCGGCGTCGGCGTGACAGTTTCTTGCGTGCGCGATATCTCTTGAACCAATTGATGGAATTTCACCAAACTTGCATGAATACATCATTGGGACAAGTTTAAGAGCTGATTAGATTTTGGTGACCTTGACCTCATTTTCAAGGTCACTGGAGGACTTAGATGACAATTTCATGTACCCACTTTGCGTGCATGATATCTCTTGAACCAATGGATGGAATTTCACCAAACTTTCATAGATACGTAATAGGGACAAGTTTAAGAGCTGATTAGATTTTGGTGACCTTGACCTCATTTTCAAGGTCACTGGAGGAGTTAGATGACAATTTCATGTACCCATGTTATCTCCTAAACCAATGGATGGAATTTCACCACACTTGCATGGATACATTATTGGGACAAGTTTAAGAGCTCATTAGATTTTAGTGACCTTGACCTCATTTTCAAGGTCACTGGAGGACTTAGATGAGAATTTCTTGTACTCACTATATCTCCTGAACCAATGGATAGAATTTCATCATACTTGCATGGATACATCATTGGGGCAAGTTTAAGAGCTAATTAGATTTTGATGACCTTGACCTCATTTTCAAGGTCACTGAAGGACTAAGATGACAATTTCTTGTACCCACTATATCTTCTGAACCAATTGATGGAATTTCACCAAACTTGCATGGATACATCATTGGGACATGTTTAAAAGCTGATTAGATTTTGATGACCTTGAACTCATTTTCAAGGTCACTGGAGGACTGAGATGACAATTTACTATTACCACAATATCTCATGTGCCAATGGATGGAATTTCACCAAACTTGCACGGATGCATCACTTGGACTAGCTTAAGAGCTTATCAGATTTGATGACCTTGACTTCATTTTCAAGGTCACTGAAGGACTTAGATGAGAATTTCTTGTACCCATTATATCTCCTAAATCAATTGATGGAATTTCACCAAACTTGCACGGATACATCATTGGGACATGTTTAAAAGCTGATTAGATTTTGATGACATTGACCTCATTTTCAAGGTCACTGGAGGACTGAGATGATAATTTCATATAACAACAATATCTCATGAGCCAATGGATGGAATTTCACCAAACTTGCTTGGATACATCACTGGGACTAGCTAAGAGCTGATTTAGATTTTGGCAACCTTGACCTCATTTTCAAGGCCATTGGAGGACTTAGATGGCAATTTCTTGTACCCATAATATCTCATGAACCAATAAATGGAATTTCACCAAACTTGCATGAATACATCACTGGGACTAGCTTAAGAGCTGATCAGATTCTGGTGACCTTGACCTCTTTTTTCAAGGTCACAGGAGGACTTCATTATAGGGGATGGAAAATGGGCTGGTGGGGGGACATCAGTTTTTCTCTGAAAAACATTTCTAGTTACTAGTTTATTTAGTAATAATTGTTTTTATGCACATGCCTTAATCCATTCTATTATATGCTTTGCTGTGTACAGATTATCATCTTTGTACATATAACATAAACATTGGAATTTCATCCTATTAAATATATTTATATAATATATTGTTGCAGGCTTCATCGTTGTATTTAGAACCCCGGGAGTGTTTGGTTGGTGGCTCAGTTATCAGCCCCTATAGCCAGCATCATCTCTGACATTTGGTGGCCAGCTTGTGGTTTCGATGGATCCAGGCAGTGATGGGATTCCCCAGTGTTAGATGTACTTTAGTCATTGCTTCGCTATGACGTATCATCCTTGTGACGTCAGGTTGTGATTCCTTCCACGGAGCATGTGCACACTTGGATTATTATTTCCGGAATTCTCTGTTTATGTTTACTTTGGAAACACGTGTTGAAAATGTGTGGGCCCACAGCTTCTGTTCAGGAGTAATCATCACAGGAGACGGATGACCTTCAGACAGATATTCGCGTGCCAGAGTGACTAATTTAAAACTTAATGCTGATTATAGTCAATAATCAGAGACTCAGTGTATATTTCCACTTGTGTTTAAATTGTGCATTGTTTTCACATGGAGATGGAGGGATTTACACTGTAGCCGGTAAGCCATTCAAAATACCTTGCAGTAATTGTGTACATCATCTTTTGTTTAAATCATATTTTTTTTTAGATAGAACGTTTTACAGTTAGTGCGTCTGTCATCCTTCATTTGCTGTGCATAATGTCGACAAGCGCTTTGACGGTCTGTTTACATTCATACGCCCGGGATCCATGTGCGTTCTTCTAGTACACCGTCAGGTCGTTTGTTTACATTTCCAGCATGTATGCATAGACATATTCATCTTGAAATCATCTTTTGACATTTATTCTTTTACGTAGGACTGCACATCTAACTTCGCCTCAGCATGTATGTAACCTAGGAAATCCCTGGTTTGCTTCCAGTAGTAGTATTTGCCTCCCCGACCAGCATCCTGTAACTCCGCCCAGTGTAGACCATTCCAAAATTCCTATATCCTATACCCCTATCAAACAATAGGTATAGCCCAAGCGTTACCGTGATTTTCCGATTCTTGCTAATTTCTCGTCAAATAGTGCCTTCTCAACACTTTAAAAGCTATTATTTATCAATATCTGTCAAATAATTTTGAAATCAGTTAATTTAAGACCACTCCTGACAAAATGTTATAAATTATTGGACTTAGTTGTTTTGCGAGCACTTTCGGAAAATTACAGAGCTAATTTGCGGTCCGTGACGCCAAGGTTTATGGATAATACTCACTAAATCATGTGATGATCTGAAAGGCGCCGTGGCTCAGTGGTTAAGAACATGGGCTACCAAACCTAAGTTGTGCTGGTCGTGAGATCGCGGCTCCGGTGCGACACATACTTTTTTTTTTCCTTGTATCTAGTGTGAAGTATTTATACTGAAAGCGAGAGTTTAATTATTTATTTTTACCTCTCGCTATGATTTAATTCTCCAATTGACCTACAAAGGGTTGTACATTGGCTCTTGATACTGGTTCTGATGGTAAAAGGAAGATTTGACAGGTTACTATAATGATTATAACTTACTGCGGCTGGTCTCTGACAAAATAAAACGCGTTGATTTCCCTATCAATTGACGGATACCCCCGCGATCCCTTGTTTTGCGGACAGAAGATACAGACTGGTAAGGCTCAGAGGTAAAGGTAGGAACGCTGTTCAGGAGCTAAGATTATCGCAAATCCACCTGTCTTAAAATCGTTGCGCTGTTTCTATTGTATGCATTTGTAGTTACTGACAGAATACATTTTTTTAAATGTAGCTAATGCTGCCAGCTGAACTATACAAGTTGCATACAGTTCTACTTGAATTATCTCCCTTTGTACAGAAAACCCATAATATCCACTGTTTGAAAAATAGAACGCTAGAAGACATCACAAACTATTCGCAGTTGTGACCACCGCAAAGTAGAGAAGTGGTGGTTTAATTTTAAGAAGAAGGTAAGTTAAGGTATTATATCTACGAAGCGTACCTTAATGATACGGGGTAATACGGTATTTTACGTTCACTGTAAACTGGTGATACGCGGAATTTCAGATTGTGACACGTTAATACGTGCTACATATAGCATCGTAACTGGAACAGTAATTTTGATTTACTCTGTGCAGAAACAGGGTAGTATGACAGGGTAGTGTGTGTATTTTTGTCTTTTCACTGTGTGGGTAGTGACACGCAGTAGTTCGCGCTGCACTGCTAAGGTAGTGACACGGATAATTTTGATTGTTTTCACTGTTTTGACAGTGACACGCGGAATTTTGCAAGCTCTAGCGACGAGCATTTTCACTGTGTACACAGTGATACGCAGTAATTCAAATATCACTGTACGAACAGTGATACGTGATGCGCTAAATATTTTATCCAACCAGTTTTGTCTACGAGAAAGATGTGTTTATCCTGATAAAACTTTCTCTTTTTGGGAAGTGTTAACAGATCACTATAAAATCTGCTGTTTTATTGCATACTGTGCAATAATACTTTGAGCTTTTGTTGTCGTTCGGTACAAACAAACGATAAATCTTGAAATCTGTACTTAAGAACAGTGACCTATTTGTTCATACAAATATATATATATCACTGTTGTGACTATAGTACAGCACTTTTGTGTGGTAAATCTGTGACTCATTATCTGTGGCTATCAGGTGACTTGTGTTTCACTATTGCGAAGGTTGTACACAATTGGCATATTGCTCAACTAAAGTTCTTTGGCATGACTGTTCACAACATCAGTGACATATTTGTATGCACAAAATATACATTCACTGTTGTGAACACAGTGCAGTGATTTCGTGTGATATTTTGTGACACTTTCACGTGAGTATTTTAGTGTGTGTTTCACTGTTGTGAAGATAGTGCACCAAGCCTGTCTGTTCATCAACAGTTTATTTCTTCTTTCATACTCGTTTCATTCGTGTTTCTAATCCATTGCTACCACACTTTTCACAGTGTAGATAGCAGAAAGGGTTAGTTGATCTGGTATGGTTTTGACTAAATCTAGTTTGCTAGGCTAGATTTTAATTTAGCAAAAGTGTTTTTCCACTGTAGTGGAAGTTGTACGTGTCATTCGAAAGAAGGTTTCAGTTTCAGAGATAGATTATATTACATAGACCTCAGTAACATTACTGTGGTAGACTGTTTGTATTGACGAACAGCATTTGACAAGAACAAGCCAAGGACTTAAACGGAATACCGTGAAATTAAAAGATTGTAAAGATGGAGAACAAAACTGAAAGAGAGAAGAGATTGATTCAAAGAGAAAAGAGGAAGTTAGAATTAGAAAGACAGAAATTACTCAGAGACTTTGAAGAACAGAGAACAAGATACATAAGCCAACAAAGAGATAGAAGAACTGCAGAACAGATTGAAGAGAGGAAAACAGATGCTAGAACCAGGTCTGAATTAGAACTTCAGCTTACTCCACTGAAGGGAGAAGAGGCGCCACAGAGGGGTAGAAGTGACCCAACAGGGATCAAAGACCAGACATGGACAGACCTAGAAGAAAAGAAGATGGACTTTGCTGGAAAGCCATACCCAGACCTTACTGATTTACAGAAAATGACTGCGTCATTCAGCACCGATTATGGAGGTGTTTTTGAAGAACCAGAACCCTTAAGAACAGATCTGGAAAGACATAGATTAAGCTTTGAAAGCACAGAGAAGGCAGAAGTAAAGACGGAAGAGAAGCGAACCCAGGATATGTTAGCTAGATTAAGAAGCAGAGGAGCAGAAATAGAAGATAGTCTACCAAGATCTAAAGAGTCACTACAACAGACACGACAAAGATTTGACCACCCCACAGAATACCAATTACGTTACCTACACCTGACAGAAACAAAGGAAACCCAAAGAGGGCAACTAGGGGAAAATACACAGTTAAAGGAGACGTCACTCCAAACTAAAAGAATGCCGAATTCGACTGGAGAGAAATTGTACGTTGACAGAGCAGAATCGCAAGAGCACGTCAAACCAGAAAATGGAGACACTTTTAACAGTCTGCGTATGGACAGTAGAAGTCAAGAGAAAGATATAGTAGACAGGATTCAATTCCTGGAGCTACAGGACAGAATGTTAGACGAACAGATTAAAATGAGAGATAAAGCAGAGGAAGAATTGGCTGAGAAGTACAGATACCTTCAAGCCAGAGATAGACATACAAGAGAAGAAGCCAAACGTAGAGAGAGGTTGACAGCTTTAAAACAGGAAGAGGAGAGATTAGAAAGACTTTTACAGCAGAAGATACAAAGAGATAGAGAGAGGGACCAAAGGATGGCAATGTTATATGCACAGCAGCTGAAACTTAAAGAAGAGATCGAAAAAAGAGAAGCAGCATATAACCAGCAGGAAACATCGGGGTATGCTGTCGTACACACAAAGACAGAAAAAGAAGAAGTGGTACCTGATAACAGCTTAAAGAAGGAAGATGAGGAGGAAGTAAGAAAGAAGGAAGAAAACATCCGCGCTCTAACAAACCAACTTCAAGAAAGTCATCAGCCCTCAAGCACTGAGCAGTCGGACAGAGAAAAAGAGCTGCAAAGAAAAGAAGAATACTTAAAAAAGTTAGAGCAAGATTTGCTGAGAAAAGAAAGTGAAATAAGCAGCAAAATACAAGGCGGGTCTCTGACAGAGAAAAGTCCAGGAGAGCCTTTAAAGAAAACTGAAGTAGCCCATTTCGTGAAACCATATGTAAATCCTTTCTCAGGAACAGATCCAACACCAAAGAATGAAAACAGCTTTGAAGACTGGAAAGTAGAGATTGAGAGCTTGATAAAATTACAAGTGTGCCAAGAAGATTACATTGTGACCCAGATCATCAGAAATTCATTAAAAGGTCAAGCCAGGAAAGTGTTGATAACCCTAGGCGCAAAAGCATCCAGCAACGAAATAATCAAGAAACTTGAAAATGTTTATGGTAATGTTGCAAGTGGGGAAAGTGTCCTACAGGAGTTCTATACGGCATCACAGAAAACAGATGAAAGTATAACTACCTGGGGCCTTCGAATAGAAGAAATTCTGCAGCGAGCTATCGATAAGGGTCACGTTACCATCGAACAGAAGAATGAGATGCTGAGAACAAAGTTCTGGAGATCCTTACATAGCACAGAGTTGAAGAACGCTACTAGGGTATATTTCGAGCAAATAAAGGAATTTGAACTACTTAGACGGAAAGTCAGAGCGGAGGAATATGAGATATACACACATAAAACTACATCAGAGAAAGAAGTTGAAAGATCTACTTCAACTAAACAGCAAGAGAAAAGAACTGACACTCAAGTGCGAATAGAAAATCCCCCCGTAAAAGATGTCCAACACCAGCCAATACAAATAGAAACAGGAACTGCAAAAGCCCTTCAAGATCTGTCAAGAAGGCTAGAGAAAATAGAAAAGGCAGTAACTTACAGAAGGTACACTCCACAACCCAGAAGAAATTTTCAAGATTACAAGAACAAACAACAAAAGGGCCAAACAGAACAGACAATACCTAAAACAGAAGCTAAAAGTACTGAGAAGACAAGTACAGAAAAGACAGAAAATAAAACTACTTCTTTAAACAAGTAGACGCCTCTGTTGCAGGGCAAACTAGAGGCCAAAATGACATAATAAACGCCCCTCAGACAGATATTTTAAACAGACTAATAGGTTCTCAGAATGAGAGTGAGATATATATAGAAGGAAAAAGCACAAGAGCCTTGATCGATACTGGGTCAATGATAAGTACGATCAGTGAAAGTCATGTAGAGAAAATAACACCAATACCTACCTTACACTCACTTGATGAAATAGACCTTGATATCAAATGCGCTGATGGCAGCTCTTTACCTTACTTAGGATATATTGAAGTATCAGTAAGACTGTCAAGTGAAGAAGAAGGCTCTGTATGTGTACCTTTGTTGGTTGTTCCCTCTACAGAGTACAACAGAACTGTACCAATCATAGTGGGAACTAACATAATAAGGGAGTTTAAAGAAAGATCCACTGACCATGATACACTATCAAATGAATGGCAATCAGCTTTCCGTTTGTTAGCCCAAAACCAGGTTGGAGTAGTGAAAACAACTACCAAGCTTACTCTACAACCAATGGAAGCTAAAACTGTTACTGGCTTTGTCAGAAAAAGTGCTGACATTGATTCAGCCGTTACAGAGCCAATAGAACAGGGCAGTATGACAAAGGTTGCAGTCTGTCCTAGGGTTTATTACTTTGAAAAATCGGGGTAAAACATCAAGGGTCCCTGTGAAAATATTCAACATGTCTGCCAAAGTAGTAACGATACCACCTAGGTCGAATATCTGTGAGCTTCATGAGGTGAAGGTACTGAGATCACCATCAATAGTCCCGAAAGCAGACTCTACGTCAGCAACAGCACACGTGTGTCAGCAAGCTGCTTCTTCGGAAAAGAAGACTGACAATTCACCTCCAGTAAATTTAGATGAAGCTATGTTAACAACCGACCAGAAGGAGCAAGTCAGAAAATTTTTGCTAAATGGCAGACAGTATTTTCACAAAGCCCCACCGATCTGGTTTGTACGAATCTTGTAGACACGAAATTCATTTAGAGAACGAGCAACCGTTTAAGGAACCGTACAGACGGATTCCTCCAGCGCTGATCCAGGAAGTAAGAGAACACCTCAAGGAAATGCTGGAAATAGGAGCCATCAGAGACTCAAAGAGTCCCTTTAGCTCCAATGTAGTGATCGTCCGCAAAAAGGATGGCACAATACGCTTCTGTATAGATTACAGGAAGCTAAATCAACGCACTGTAAAAGATGCGTACGCCAAACCTCGAATAGACGATACACTACATCTGCTTGCCGGTGCAAAGTATTTTTCCACCTTAGACTTAAAGAGTGGTTACATGCAGGTGGGGCTAAAGGAGTCTGATAAGGCTAAGACAGCTTTCCAGGTGGGTTCGCTCGGCTTTTATGAGTGCAACCGCATGCCGTTTGGATTATGTAACGCTCCGGCGACTTTTCAAAGGCTGATGGAGAGATGTATGGGTGAGCTCAATCTTCGAGATTGTCTCATCTATCTTGATGATATTATTATCTTCTCCATAACCTTTGAAGAGCATTTGGAGCGACTGCAAGCTGTGTTTGGGCGCTTGCAAGAACATAATCTAAAACTTAAGCCATCAAAATGCGAGCTGTTTAAGAGCCGAGTTACCTACCTGGGTCATGTAGTCTCTGAAGCAGGCATAGAGACAGATCCAGCTAAACTTGAGGCTGTTCGATCCTGGCCGGTACCTAAAAGTGTAAAGGATGTTCGCCGTTTTCTTGGCTTCACTGGCTATTATAGACGGTTTATTGAAGGATTTGCTGCTATTGCAAGACCACTGATCAATCTCTTAATTGGTCATGCAACAAATCCTAAAGCCAAGAAGAAATCAGCGCAGAAACGGGTACCCTTCAAGTGGGGTGTAGAAGAACAAGTCAGCTTCGACACTATTATTGACAAGCTCACTGACCCGCCTGTACTGGCAAACGCAGACTACACTCTTCCCTTCACTGTTCATACAGACGCTTCATTAGATGGCTTGGGCGCTGTACTGTATCAGTGTATGGATGGCAAAGAAAGAGTCATTGCGTATGCGAGTCGCAGCCTAAAGCCTTCAGAGAAGAACTACCCTGCCCACAAACTAGAATTCCTAGCATTGAAATGGGCTGTGAGTGAGAAATTTCATGATTACCTATACGGAGGTACTTTCGAGGTTATAACTGACAATAATCCTCTGACCTATATTCTCACCACAGCCAAACTCGATGCTACTGGGCAGAGATGGGTAGCTTCTCTGAGCGACTACAACTTTGTTGTCAAATACAGGAGTGGGATCCAGAATGCGGACGCAGATGGATTATCGCGCCGCCAGGAAGTTGATGATCGAGAACTTACCATCTTTCCTGAGGTTCTGAAGGCGCTGTCGCATTCCTTGTCATTAGTAGTGTCAGAGTGTCCATTAGTGGAGAGCTTAGCTGTCTCTGAAACACCAGCATCAGCAGAGGATGTACCTCCAGAACAGCTTCTCCAAGCTCATGGCCTTACAACTGAAGACTGGAGATGGGCCCAGTTGGACGATCCCTCTTTGCATTTTATCATTAGCCATATTCAAGAAAGTGTTCCAGCTAAGCGGACTCTTGATCCGGCTTTTGATAAAAGGTACCTCAAAGAATGGGATAAGTTCAAGCTGTCCAATGGTGTTCTCCACCGTAAGGTCATCCTTAATGGACAAGACTTTCTACAGCTCGTTCTCCCACCAGTTTTCCGTGAATATGTATTCCAGGCCCTTCATAACGATCTTGGCCATCAAGGTAGAGACAGGACAACGTCTCTTATCAAACAAAGATTCTTTTGACCAGGGATGGATACATATATCAAGGACAAGGTCAGAACATGCGACCGCTGTATAAGACGGAAAACTGGTAGTGGCAAGATGGCAGAGTTGGTGAGCATTACATCGACTTCACCAATGGAAATTGTGTGCCTTGATTACCTCTCCCTCGAACGCTCGAAGGGAGGTTTTGAGAACATCCTTGTAATCACTGATCACTTTTCTCGGTATGCACAGGCCATTCCCACAAGGAATCAAACAGCCAAAACAACGGCTAGGGTGTTGTTTGATAATTTCATTCTACACTATGGATTTCCGGCGCGTATACATAGCGATCAGGGGCAAAATTTCGAGTCAAAGCGCATTAAGGAACTTTGCCAGATCGCTAAAGTTGAAAAGTCCCGGACAACACCCTATCACCCTATGGGTAATGGCCAGGTTGAGCGTTTCAACCAAACTCTACTTCAGATGCTTGGGACGCTCGACGCATACCAGAAAAGTGATTGGAAGGCACACGTTCCCACTCTTGTCCACGCATATAACGCCACATTCCACGACAGCACAGGATATTCACCTTATTTCCTGATGTTCGGGCGTCATCCTAGATTAGCTGTAGATGCTTTTCTAGGGTTGACACCGGACACGCTGTCGTCACCAGCTCAGTCAGAATATGCGAAGAAACTGTCTGATCGCCTCCACTTTGCTTATCAGAAGGCCCAAGAAGCAGCGAAGAAAAGTGCAGCTCTTCACAAAGGCAGATATGACATCAATGCCAGGAGCTCAGTTCTGAAGCCAGGCGATCGGGTGCTGGTGAGGAATGTTTGCGTTAGGGGTAAATGCAAGTTAGCAGATCGGTGGGAGCAGGACCCTTACATCATAGTAGATCAGCCCAACCCCGACAGACCAGTGTATGAGGTCCAGCGGGAAAATTCAAGATCTAAGAAGACCCGAACACTCCATCGAAATCTTCTGTTGCCATTTTATGGTCTTCCTCGTTTTCAGGAAGAAGATTCGCATCAACAGAGTGACTTGGATCTGGCACCAGGTCCCAGTCGGTCGAATGCAGAATTCGATTATGATGCCGATTCTGAGATAAGTTCAGATGGAAATGTCTCAAGCTTGTATAAAATTGGTGCCTCTGAGACCCTACATTCGCCTGGATATGACCGGGGTAATAAGTACATAATACCCATGCATCGGAAGCCAGGTGAGCCAGGTCTTCTTCCAAGAGCAGCAGACATCTCTGGACGTGCCTCAACTCCTCAAAGATTAGCTTCTTCTTCGGAGGAGGAAGTCACTATGTCGAGACCGAGAAGAACATGCAGGAAGCCCCGCTGGATGCTCTCAGACAACTGGTTGCTAGGACAGCTGCAGGCCTATATATCAAAACCTGACTAGGTTAGATAGATTACATACAGCAGGTGAGGAGTGTAAATATTATCAGTAGTATTTTATTTGTAAATAGTCCAGGAGCAGATATAAATAATATCTGCATTCATTTTTTTAGCTGAGCCGCGACGTACAGCGTTGCCACAGATTGGATCGCAGCTCTTACACAAGTCCAGTTTGTGAAAACGTTGGCAACATTGTGGAGCTCATGGTCAAATTTGCTATCTGTGTGAGCTGTTCTCACACAAATGAGTTGTTTCCTTCGCCTTAAAACGCGATTTTGTGCATTTTTTGACATAGTTGCAATGATTAGCAAACTCCAAATACAAGGTAAGCATTAAAGAGGTGCGTAATCATTGTTATTCAGCAAACAGTTACTGGTCTAGACTGTGACTCTTTTTGTTGCTATATAGTTAGCCTGAGATGTAGGATGATCAAACCAGATGTTTGAAAATGTTGAAAGGCATGATACTGAAAACGCAGTGTAGAATTCTAAATTAATGTTCAGCACCGTTTTCTATTGAGTTACAGGTATTCTACAGAAGACACGTTTTCATGCTGTTACCATTCATAACCATTTTCGTCATGAAATGAAATTGACACTTTGAATGAGCAGAGTGACATCAAGTAACATTTCATTGTAGTACAGCCGTTTATTGAGTAGAATAAACGACACTATATGTTTTACAGGTGACTCGTTGCCGACCATTTGGACTAAGCACGGCTTGAATTATGAAAGCATTAGGATTCATTATAGAGCAAGCATTTCTTTAACCTTTTCTTTTCCAGCGGATTGTTTCAGGAATGTCATTGACTAATATATTTCTATAGTTTTTTTGCAGAAAATATTTAGTCAGTTCCACGATAGCTCATTTCAGGTCAAAACAGATAGCAATAGAAGTTTTATTATGTTTTAATGATCTATGACAGGAAAGATTCACATGCTTATCTTTCAACCATACATTAATTTTTAGAATCCTAGGAGACGTTGGCCACATTGTTTTTATATGTTTGTATGAATAATATTTAGATTCTGCAAACCCCTTCAGATCAACAATGACGAGAACTCAACAACGACAAGAACTTGGTGTGGACGTTGTTTATCTACATAAGAGTTCATGTTGTATGTTATCTCTGTTTTCAGGTTGTGCCAATTGTCTATTTGCTGCAAATCACTAAGACATTTGCAACACATTTTTAAACTTGAAATTTTTTATCTCATACATTTCATTCATTTTTCATTGATTTCATTCATTTCTCATTTGCCAGGTTTGCTTAACATACCTTAAATATGATGAATGTCGGGACGCCATTCAGCAAAGGGGGGAAGTATGTCGTAGGCTGAATTACTCGCGTTGCGAATGATACTTCCTATATCCCATAAATTGCCCGACCTTTCCTATATTGTTGCCTTTCCCTTTATGTGCATTGCAGGTAGAATGTTGATAGGCCTTCAAATAAGTCGTATTTGGCCAGTACCTGTAGACTTTTAGCCCGTTACTGTAGTATAGTACTCACTAACAATGCACATGCCTTAATCCATTCTATTATATGCTTTGCTGTGTACAGATTATCATCTTTGTACATATAACATAAACATTGGAATTTCATCCTATCAAATATATTTATATAATATATTGTTGCAGGTATGTTATCTTTCATCATCATCATTTTATCATTATCATATTTTCATACAGCTCTAGATCCTTTGTATAGTTAGAATAATGTACTTTGTATAGTTGATAGTAATAGAATCTGCAAGGTACGTCCAGCCATCCATCTACTATTTACTAGTTTATTTAGTAAATATTGTTTTTATGCACATGCCTTAATCTATTCTATTATATGCTTTGCTGTGTACAGATTATCATCTTTGTACATATAACATAAACATTGGAATTTCATCCTATTAAATATATTTATATAATATATTGTTGCAGGCTTCATCGTTGTATTTAGAACCCCGGGAGTGTTTGGTTGGTGGCTCAGTTATCAGCCCCTATAGCCAGCATCATCTCTGACATTATGCTTGGCTGGCAATCAGGACAAGAAACTGTACGACGACAACCCACAAGATGGTGCATTTATTCATGGCGCAGAATATAATGATTATTATAGACAACACACGCCTCCGCCAAACGTGAGTGAACTGCATGAAGATGACGTACCCTGCGTGGCCTGCAATGTGGGGCACCGATCTTCTGTGACAACGATTCCAGGAAAAAGCACATGCTACTCTGGTTGGACAAGGGAACACTGGAGGGGCCTGATGGCTGGTGCTCACGCTCACAAGCTGCAACTTATCACTATTGTGTCAATGCAGATCCAGAAGCTGCAACTTATCACTATTGTGTCAATGCAGATCCAGAAGCTTTACCCGCATCAAAGAGCAATAAAGATGGATATCTTCTGTACTATGTTGTGGGGCGTTGTGGGTCTTTACCCTGTCCGCCTTACGTTATCAAATAACCGAGAGCTAACCTGTGTTGTGTGCTCAAAATAAATTGTTTCTTTTTGCATTTCGTGTTTTCTGACAACAATGGTCCAAACGAAATTAAAACGTCGAAATGAATTTCCCCTTCCGCAATGTTTTTTCAGCCAACTTGTATACGAGTAAAATCAATAATCATGGAGATAAAACTTTAAAAATGATACTCAAAAGAAACTAAAATAATGCAGCAAAAGATTGGTTAATGTCTTTGGACATTACTCTTATAAAAAATCATTTTGGTCAAGAGATGTTCGCTTTATACATACAATGTAGAATATTTAAAGAGAAATTGAAAATTTAGAAACAGCTTCCGTTTAAGTAAGGCCTTGGCTTTACAAACACACATATAATGATTGTTTATGAAAATGTTCAGAAAACTGGTTTGAATTAAAGCAAGAAGAATGGTTAAAATATTCGGTTCTTGGGGCTTTTGAGATTGAACTCCTTAATTTTCAGTTATTATGCTGAAATAATTGATCGGTTGTCAAGTACAGGATATTTTTTTTCTGCTTTACAATTATCCAAAGACTTTCCCAGTTAAAATGAAATGACGTCACAATTTCAGTCCCTCTGGCTTAAAATTAGCAAAAAAAACGTCACATTTATTTCACGGTCTGTATTTTTGCCATGTTTGAGAGCAAGTCATGAACAACTATATATTTCTGTTAGTTTTTGAGACCTGCATCACACCAACACACTATCACCAACTTTTATTCATTCTTTGTTGCTTATCAGCAGCATATGTACATGGAAATTTGAGAAGATTTAGAGCCTAAGTAATCCCTCTTAGTTTAAAGCATCGTTGCCACGGCAACAATATTCCTAAACAGCACTTTCGAACTTCATCATATGATATATGCTTGCCTTTTAGGTATTATATACTGAACACAAAAAAAACAACGTTACATTAACATTCAACTCACTTTCTTCCAGAAACACTTCATTCAAATTTCAAAATTTAACCAAGCTAAAAACTTGCCATACAGGCATTCTCTACAATTACCAACTGATGCAGATACAATGCGAAAGTTTACTTTAGATTTTTTACTTCCCATGATGCCGAGCATGCTTACCGTAAAAATACGTAACGTTTCTTTTTTTTTTTTTTTTCGAAAAGTTCGATCTTTTAGCTACGTAATGTGAGTTTTCTAAGAAATTTAAATGAAAAAAAAAAAAAAAGATTTTTCTTCCATTTTATATTAGGTAGGTACAGCAACAGCGGAGGACCACATTAATGACGTTTGACGTTTTGCCCCGTTTGAACATATTTAAGGTTTTTTTGTTTCTCTCTTTTCTAAAACTAACACTCTTTTTGCAGATTTTTCATGATTTTGACCAATTTTAGACACATCTGCACGCAATATGATTGTTTTCAAGAAATTTATAGCATTCTCTTCTCATCTTTATTTGTTGATAAATCCAGACCGAACTTTTGCTTTCAGTATCGTTTCCACGTACAAGACTTTTGCAGTGTGTGTTTAAATGCAGACCTACAACCCTCAAACCAGTGCCAACATCAGACAAAATTAACATACAAGGATCAAATAATGTTAAAGTTGATCACTTAAAACCTTTCTTCGATTCTGCCCTCATTTTTCTTACAATAATATACAACACCTGGAACTCGCATTAGATACATGGTATAACGGATGACGTCATTTTGACGTCCTTGTATGACCCACAGACCATATTTTACGCTGCTGCAGCTGTTGACGGCAATAATTTCCTCACAGTAAAAAGCGGAAACCATAACAAAATAGCATACAGAATGTCAAGAACTTTACTCTACTGCAAATATTAGACATAGCCAAAGATAAAACAAACCATTCGAAATAACATGGCTAAATTTCACCGTGCTCCGCAGAATCGTCATAAGGTTACTATGACGACCAATAAAGACAACATCTCGAACATAAATTGGTAAATTAAATACATCACTGAATAAAGGAAAGATGAAACTATATCTCCTGCAAATTTAATGAGTTTACTGTCAAAAATAAAATTTCTACAGCAAAAGTCCACGTATTTTTTTATCATCCCTCGTATATCTAGAATACTGTTCTAACACATAGCTAATGAAATGTATGCGTGTTTCCATTATTTAATGATCACTCTACATAGTACTGAAGTTCCTCTTCTTGGTCATATCTAACAAATAAACATCATGCAGGTAGTTTGACAAAATAAACAAAATGTTCATATTTATACAATGTAATCTTTTTTTCGAAAACCAATGATAGCAAGTGAAACTAAATAACAGAAAAAACTATCCAGACAGAAGAAAAGGAGAATTAAAGAGGCCATAGAAAAGAAGCAGAGAGAGAGAGATAGAGAGAAAGAGAGAGAGAGAGAGAAAGACAGAGAGAGAGAGAGCTATACAAACAAAGAAACTGAAGATGAGACAGCCGCATTCAACACAACTACCATTGCTAACAAAAATAGCAAGAATACCAGCCGATTGCCATTTATTAAGTGGATACTTGGAAACGCTTTGAATCCAAAATAAATTTATGTAACTTTTCAAATATAACCGTATTCGTTTCGAGAGAAAAAGAATTATTGCCATATAAAATGAGAGACAACAAGGGAATCTGATACTGAGATATAGTATTCATGAGTTCGGTTCGTGGGACCTGATAGTATCTGCATTGAAAGAAATAGTGTTCAGTATTCTCTACGCTGTCACATTGGCATTAAGAGGAATCAGAAATGCTCCGCATGGAAATATCTAAGTTAAGCGAGCTGCAATGAGTCTTTGATCTAGTATGTAATATTTTGCCTCCCTGTTCCCTACATAGAAATGTTTCGGAATGTGGGATTTATCTTTGTTAAGAAAGCATTTAAAGGTGTTTACAGAGTCAGATTGCTTCGCCTTTTCATGCACGTTGTTCCAGGCTCTGGCAGTTGACGGTAGGAAAAATTATAGTAAAGGTCTATTGTAAAACGTCTGATAGACTAAACAGGTGATAGGCAGATCTCGGTAGGCAACGAGCATTTCTCTCCGAGCCACACTTACTGACGCATCGGATACCACTGCAGATATCAGATAAGAGACGCCTACGTATTAATTTGCGAGTGCAAGCATACCCCACCGAGCCACCTCAACCCCTCCGTCTCGAGAGAGGCGACAGATAAGGGCATCGAAAAGGAGATATTTGTTGCTGCAAGAACCAGCGAAATGTCAAAATTATCCAAAAGAACGGAAGCCGAACTTCGCTAAGACTCATGTCGCTTTGACAATTTAGTCTTAGTTTTAGAATAGTACAGAAATTTTATCAGCTATATGGCACATTGGTTGCTTTAAATCAGTATTTAAGTAGTGACCCCAATGCAACAGAACTAGAATCAACTCTGAAACACTGACTCTAAAGAAAAAAAATCAGCGGCTGTTCTGAAGAGAAATTAATGGAAAGTGTAATGGGGGTGTAGCTGTGAACATGTAGCTTGAGTTTTAGAATTGATTCATTTTGATAAGGGCCAGGACATTTACTATAAAGTTTTGGAAAAGTATGAAATGATCTATTCTGTTATACAGGAAGCCTCCATTTATCCAATATGGTTCCTCACGACCGTTTTTTCCTTTTGTTTTGTTTTAGCCAACCTTATTAATTTTTGATGAGGGGAAGCGTCTCTCTGTAACATGTTTCCATTCTCGACAGATTTTAGCCAGACCTTATACATGCAAGTTAATCTCGTGATCTAACTTGGCAGGGTTTTTTTTATATTAAACTAACCTTTGTTAAAGTCAGGCTCCCTTAAGTTTTGATCACACTATAGTGCCTATTTGGTTATATGATAGTGAAATTATTAGTTTTGAAAAGATGCATAAAATAGAAAGCATTCATTTAGATTTCATAAAAAGTACTCCTCATACAATGGTTGGCGAACTTGGTAGATTCCCTTTGGAAATTTCCAGTGGGAACGCGTAACCATGGCGGAGTGATATTTTTATACAGATAGCGACGAAAAAACGTTCTAAATTTCAGAGATTCAGATTCAATCGACGAACGTGTCGCAGTTTCAGTGCTGCTTTGTCGGCGAATCAAACTACACACAGCCGCAAATAATATTTGGTAATATTCCTTGCATCTTTATTTAATTCTTTATGCCTTTGACAGCAGAACTAAACACCGAGATATTCGGCAACCGAACGTTTTACGTGATCACGTAAAGGCGTCTCTTGTCCGTTAACTTCAATAGCAATTTTTAAAATAAATCGACTTTCCTCGCCGGCGGACATATGCCATGAAAAACCATGGTGTCTGCCCTTTCTCCATGTAAAAAATCAAGTAATTCGGTGTATGGAACAATTTCCTCTGCAAAATAATGTTGAGGCACCCTATGCATTTTCTCAACAAAAAATGACGGATTATTTACCTGATAGGTAGCGATGGAAGATAGACAGTTTTGTTAGAAATAAATTCAACTCCTACGGAGATTTTCTTGAATCCTGATATCCGACACTCGTAGAGGAACGAAACTTTTAATTCAATATACAACAAATTATATTTTCTCGTCTTTATTCAGAACGATTGGACAAAGAAAACAGATCAGTAGCCTACACCATAAAGAATGTAAACAAATTGATTTTTGACAGTTGATGTGTGACGCAACAACTAAACTACGTCAACTGTTTCGGCTTTCGCACTTACCTGCTTAAAGGTTTTAACACCGATAAGTTGTGGCCAGAATCATGCGGGCTGCTAGAAAAAGTAATTTTGCTATCCAATTAATACTGCACGTGCCAATATTTCAAAGCCACCCCTTCAACTCACACGATCACCCTGCCCAACTTAAGCCCCCCCCCCCCCCACACACACACACACAACCTTTAACCTTGTTTTTTCATGAAAAAAGATAAGCAAAAGATACAAGATGTTTAACCATAACAAATATACTTGCAAAGCTGCAATGACTAAATCCTTGATTAAAAAGTGCAGTATAGACCTGGGTAAGACGACTTCCAAAAAAGCAGTCTAATCAGGATTAGTTTATTGATTTTCCCAGCAAATTCGACTCACTGTCAGATGTTAAAGGCGTTATGACAATTGCAGCAATGGAGATAAGGTTTCAACTTTAAGCTTAGAAAATGGCTTCAAGTTGGCCATACACACGTATATGTACACTCCTTTACAATTTCAGCCAAAATTGAGAAGCAGCATATCTACTGTAAAATGAGGCTTAGGGTTTCAAACTGGCAATATTTATCTTTTATAACATCTGTTTTGGCCCTCTGTAGAATTGCCTTAATGAGGAGTTCTTATGAGGGGTTACAACATACATATTATGAATTATGAAATGCTACGTTTGTCAAATACTAGCTCATCAGGTAGGGTGGGGGAGGGGGCTGTCAGCTCTGCAGTGCCCTTGGTACATAAATTAAAATGCCACAGTGTGTTTATATACTCAGTGATCTTTTGAAGGATTTGCTCTAGCTGTTGCCAAAATTCCCATGGAAATCTATCAGTAGGGGCAAATCTTATGCAAAAATTATATAATTTATTAATGAATGGTGCCTTAACTTTTCATTGAGAAAGGACAATTTTTTTACAAATTAATAGCTAAATGAGATGTGTTCTCCAATATGATTCTGAGTCAAACTAACAAAAAACAATTCAAATAAAAAGCACAGTTGTCTAGCAAACCCGAAAACTTGATTAGATATGTTGCAAAGGCTAAAGACTTTGTAATCCATTCTCTAAGTTATAATGGTAAGATATAACCATGATTAAACAATAAAAATAATGGGCCAATATTTGGTGAACCAAAATGGAGTTATTCTTTGACATTTCTCTTCAAGTAAAATGTATATTTCTATGTTGTGGTGTCTCATCACAGCTGCTTTTGATCAAAAATAAGATAAAAATTTCCACAAATTTCAAAGGAACAAATTTCTACTATATAGATATTGTAAATGTATAAAGCTCTGATTATATTATCATATTTACATGAGGCTGACCTTGCTCTTCAGTGTTTTCCCTATAAGTGTAAATAAATATAATATGTCCAAAATTAATTATAACATATTGTACATTATAAGAAAAAAATCTAGAGACATTTCCACAACTGATGGTTTTTTTATATGATTTTACATTTGACTCAGCTGGGGCAATTCTGAGAATTCTGTCTTATTCAGCCATAAAGACATTTGTTGTGATCCATTAACAGAACCATCTATGATCTTGCTGAAGGCTTCTAATGAGAGAGCACAACAGGTGTTAATATGAAGCCCATTGATGCTGGTGCAACATTTATGGTGGAACTGTGTAAATTTTTCATTCTAACATAGTCTGCAAAACTGACATGTAGAAAGACAAACAGCATTATGTAACATTCCACATAAAGGGTCAAGCAGTTAGAAGGGTATGGCCCATTCATTTTTTGTGCATGGACACTGATAATGATATAAAAAAAATCCTAACATAATAAAGTCCTTGATATTTGGCGAATAAAATCCTCTGTGAAAATGCTTTTAAATAGGTAACTTAGGTGTGTGTGTGTGTTGGGGGCGGGGGTGGGGGGTGGGGGAGAAAGACATGAAGGGGCTACCTCTCATTCATCTGCACCAAACTGCACCCCTTTACAGTCATGACTCATTTATTGTCTGTCATCAAGGTTTTCTCTCTAGTTCTCTAGTAACTTAATAACTGATTGGTATTTACAAGTTTCTTTGCTTTGGTCAGAAGCTGCCAACTTTTAAGCCGGATTAAATTAATCAGGAAATATACAAATATTTTTATTTTTCAGTTTATGGTATCATTTCTATTGATATATAACTTCAATATAAGCCTATTAATCTTTTTATGAGATTCAATCTAAAACATAACTTTTGGCATTTAATTCTATAGAATATATATTTCTTCATGCCTCCTTTTCCCCCTCCCATCTCAGCCCCAGGCCAAGGGAGGGGGAGGTAGGTAGGTGGGCTTTTTTTTAATCCCTGCAAACTATGAAAACAGCAAAACAAATAATAGTAAGTAAAATGTCACACATAGTTACACAAATTACCAATAATACTAAGATAACAGCATCCTACATTTTGACCATATCTATTTCACCCACAAATGGTGTACCAAAAAGGCAAAAAGTGCAGTCCCAGGTCAGACTGCTTTCGGGTCTACACCGTCTGGTCAGACCTGTTTGTCTTACTATGCAGGTTGATCAGGGTAAATTTGCAATTAAAAAACAATAATGAAAAAAAAAGGCTGTCAAAAATGACCATTTTTTTGTGGGGTGGGGGGGGGGGGGTGGGGGTGGGGGGGGTAGGGAGGATTTTGGTGGGTAGCTAGGCAGTTAAAACAAATTGGCCTACCTGCCCACCAAAAGTGCAGGGTCCAGCAGTTAGCCATCAATCTGTGAATTAGTCCTGGTATTCATCATGTTATCGACTTAATCTCACTAAAACTTGTTCAAATCTCACAAAAGGCAGTCTGGAACAATGACACATATGCAGTTATAGCTCAGCTGGTTGTACGAGGTTCGACTGTCTCACCTTGTGGTTGTGAGTGTTGGGGAGGGCATTCGCAGGAGTGTGTGTGGCGGGGATGGGATGGTTGAGGGTAGTAGAAACATTTACTTAGTAATGCGGCTGATCAATAATACATGTATGTGAATGGTGTATTGGATTTTTTTAATGTATAAACATGTGGTGGTGGTAGTAGTAGTTATGGGTGGAGGGGGGGGGGGGACTTCTGTGCCCCCAGAAGCCAGTGAGATTTTTAAAACTCTATTCAACTGGAATTATCTGCAGACCTTTTTTTTGAAATTTTGGGTGGAGCCAGATTATTTTTCTTTTCACTGATTTTTGAGGCCAGATTTTTTTTTAAATCCCCTTATGAGCTATTTTTTTTCTTGCATATCCAAAGACAAAGATTTTTTTTCGAAAAATATACCAGCCCCCCCCCCCACCCCTACCCAATCCCTCCCCCCCAGAATATCAAAGGGTCGGTCCCTTAGCGGGACAGGGTTTTGGCAGACTTATAAGGAAGGGCAAGGTATGTCTTGTACTTTTTGTGGGATGCCTTCTGGAAGGGTACGTGTGTGTTGGGGGGGGGGGGAGGGGCGGGGTCGTCCGGGACAGAATTCTTTAGAAGTGCGAGTGGTCTCAGAATGTTGGGCGCGTTGTCTTGGGGGGAAGTTGTCTGGGGGAGTTGTCTTAGAATCTGGGGCGAGTTGTCACCTGAAGGTGGGTCGACTTGTCTTGGGGCGAGAATTTTGTGAAGCGAGTTGTCTTGGGGCGAGTTGTCCGTAATTCGACAAAAGCATGTCCTAGGTTTCACTTAAAATAAATACTTAAGATATTTATTATCATTCCGCATGCTCTTGCTTGTGGACACTATCAATTAAATAGCCGGTCAATCACTCAATGTTTTTCGTTTGTCAAACTTTGTGGTTGACCTGTCTGTTTGTTTTGCTTTCTCTCGTTCTCGGCGTGTAGCCTAAATTCAGAACCCCAAAAAATCTCAGGCATGCAGACTAACGCAAAATCTTAATTCACAGTATGCTAAATGATTACAAGCTTTACTACAGCATTAATGAAGAAACGGTTGGTTTCCTCAAGTCGATCCAGCAGAAAAAATGTCTGTGTGTTGACAAACGCACGTGCCGTGTTTAAGTAAACATGACCAACTTCATTATCGATTTTCAACGTAAATAAACTATCTCCCGAAAATATACCTCGCTAAAAGACGGTCGAATGTATGAACTACGGTTCAGTTGTAATGGCATCTAATTTGGTTTGTGGGACAATTTTATTTGCAAAATAACTTTGGGGTACTGTCGTAGGGTTTTACTTTTCGGAAAAACGGTTGTCAAACTGTGATCGTTGTTTTGGATGTGCAGACTGCATTGAGGTACCGATGTGCGTCTGATTTCAATGAAAAAACATCAAATTTCATTCTGATCTGGTCAGTTGGAAAACTATGACTGCATATCTTATCAAACGAGCATTATTTTGGGAATGTTTCTGTTCAAAATTTCCCGCCATTTTTCCGGCGAAAAAAGGATTATTTCTTTGTGCGTAGACGACCGCTCAGTGGATGATTTACTCAAATGTGATGAGTCTGCGTTCCAACTGTACAGCTAAAGTGTGAATGATAAAATATTGGTCCAAATTTTTAAATGAAACAGATGCAAAAATATCTCGCAAATTATATAATGTATAGTTAAGTATACACAAAAATAATATCTATTCTTGCAAAAGCAAATTATGTATTGAGATATTCTACAAAATGTTGGTGTGAATTATATTTGGCTAAGCAACTATATACAGAATGTTGAATGGTTATGTAGAGTGGTAGAATATCGATTACAATGTCAGTTTGTGCAGAAATGGAATTCAGATGTTTTCAACAGTTCTACATGTATCAACTACAGAACTTTTAAGACAAATTTTCTGCTAGAAAAATATATAACTGAACTTTCATTAAAAACTTATACTGCTTTAGCAACATTTAGAACGACAATAATAAACTATCTATAGAAAAAGGGAGGTGGGATAATATGGAAAGTAACCAGAGATTTTGTCTTTTATGTAACTGTAACATGATTGGGGATGAGTTTCATTATTTGTTTAAATGAGAGTATTTTAAAGATTCAAGAAAAAATACTTCTATGTCAGAAATTGTAATACTTATAAATTTCAAAAGATTTAAATAGGTTCTCCTTAAGCTGAAGCTATTATGTGCTTAGTCCCAGATAGCTGTGCACGCATTATTATTATTATTTATGTATGTATTGTATTGATTAGAATATAGTTCCTCAATGTTGTTTGTAACAACCTGAGAAATAATAAAGTTATGTTTTGTTCTGTTCATAGGTCGCGCGTTTAGTGCTTCTGACAATTTCAGTGATGAAATGTTTAACACAACAGTAAAAAACATTGACCCAGTTTTAACTGACGAATAATGATGGATACGAATTTGATATTATTCAAATACAGCTTCATTCAGGTCATTCAAGTAATATTTCTTTATCAGTTCAGCATAAATTAGACACATATCATCAATTATTGAAAACAATATGTTACCGTAAATGCCCTACATGTTCGGGATATACTTATTGCAGGTAAGTATGGTTAGTTTGGACTTTTCGCGTTTCCGCAAGTAATGGTTAAGTTATATGAAAACACATCTATGTTTTTCTGCCATATTATCAGGGGGGAATAACTTTCGTGACATCCTGTTTTCTTTCTGTATAACAAAGCCCTTCTGAAATGGACATAAACTGTTACAGAATTGGGGTCTACTCGAAATGGGATCTACTCTTACAGGAAAAATTTCGCACCATCAGGTTGTTATTGTTGTTGTTCGAATTCTTGTACCGACGTTCCCCAAGTGGCTCAGGGGTACGTAACTATAGTTGCACACACCTGGCGCCGAGTCCGTCTGAAATTCTTTCATTTAAAAATTGACCCAATCAGCAGGGAGGCAATCATGAAACTGGCTTAATTGCTTTCCTAAAAGTGTACCTAGTCATCTTAAGACAATTCAACTTGTCCAAATATCTAGAGTACAACGGGGTGCAGCTGTGAACTTGTAGCTTGATTTAGAAATTATTCATTTTGATAAAGGCCAGGACATTTACTATGAAGTTTTGGAAAAGTATGAGATGGTTTATTCTCTTATACAGGAAGCTCCATGTATGCAAATTGGTTCCTCTCGGCCGTTTTTTTTTTTTTTTTTTTTTTTTTTTTTTTGTTTGTTTTGTTTTGTTTTATCCAACCAAATAAACTTTTGATGAGAGGAAGCGTCTCTCTGCACCATGTTTCCATTCTCGACAGATTTTAGCCAACCCTTATGCATGCAATTTAATCTCGAGACCTAATTTTGCAGGTATTGTTTGTATTAAACTAGCCTTTGTTAAAGTCAGGCTCCCATAAGTCGCGCGTTTAGTGCTTCTGATAATTCTTGTGATGAAATGTTATACATTACAGGGAAAAAAACATTGACCCAGTTTTAACTGACGGATATTGATGGATTCGAATCTGATTTTATTCAAATACAGCTTCATTCAGGTCATTTAAGTAAAAATTCTTTATCAGTTCAGCATAAATTAGACACATATCATCAATTAATGAAAGTGATATGTTACCGTAAATGCCAAAAATGTTCGGGATATAAGTACATGTATAATTATTCAACATAAGTCTGGTTAGGTGGGATTTATTTTTCTTCTTTTTTTTTGCGTTTCCGCAAGTAATGGTTTAGGTATATGGAAACATCTCCATATTTTTCTGCCTTTTTATAAGGGAAAATAACTTTCGCGACTTCCTGTTTTCTATTTTGATTACGAAGCCCTTCCGAAATGGAGTTTAACTAATAAAGGATTGGGATCTACTCTTACAGGAAAGAATTCGCTCCTTTAGTTTGTTGTTGTTGTTGTTGTTGTTGTTGTTCGAATTCTCGTATCGACGTTCCCCAACAGGCTCAGTGGTACGTAACTATAGTTGCACACACCTGGCGCCGAGTCCGTCTGAAATTCTTTCCTTTAAATAGTTGACCCGATTAGCAGGGAGGCAGTCATGAAACTGGCTTAATTGCTTTCCTAAAAGTGTACCTATTCATCTTAAGACAAATCAACTTGTCCGAATGTCTAGAGTACAACGGCGAAAGACTAAAGAAGCAAATACAATTAAAGTATCTCATTTCTGAAGTAAAATCGGGTTTGTTTGAGCCTTGCAACATCGAGGTAAGCAAAATTTATATGCTCGAGCTATGTATACTTTATAAACAACTCAAAAATTAATTTTATAAGGTGACCGCATGCATTGATTGTTTATAGTTTTTTCTTTGTCAAATTGTTTATAGTTTTTTCTTTGTTAAAACTGTATAGGCTACTGCGACATATATTACGCATTAAAGGCAGTAAAGGTATATCGCGGAAGGATGAAAATTCGCCGGTGATGTGATTTCGCCGGTAGCATTGAATCTTACATTTTTAATTGCCTCTCATGCGTTTCTCGTGGCCAACATGTGATAATTGTTTGTAAACACGAAGCCTTCTTGCGGAAAATATTTTGGGCCTAAACGGGAGTTAGTTTGGAGATTAAACATAAACACTTTATATTGCACTCTTTTTTATACATTTTGCTCAATCCCAAAGTTCCATCAGCATTATTATCAAAATAAACCTGTTATTAGTGATTACAACTCTCTCAACTTTCGTTGTCTGCAAGAAATATGTTTGACAGTTAGCACGTGGCCCTGTTCGATAACGTCACAAGTATACTGTTAAAGAAAAAGTTTTGTCACAAAATGTAGGGGTGCTTACAACAGAATTGAATATTGCAAAATTCTGTTAAGTCAATATTTCTTCAGTTCATCTGCAACTTAAATCTTAATGTGTATTACAATTTTATAAAGTTAGGTGCTATTTCAGATTCTAAGTACACCATGTTGTAAAACTCAAGCTGGATTTTTTTTTTGTAATGAAATAATATCGTACATTCAGGTTATGATTTTTTTCTTTATGATATCCAAACATCTGCTAAACATTTGCTCAATTTCAGTTAAATACACCTGTGCCCCTGTACAGATGCATAAGAATGTTTCCAAATCATTTCTTGTCGTGTGATAATGTTTACAAACCTCATGTAACATTGATAATCAGTATAGTTAATGATGACGTCGGCGAAAATATATCACGTCACTGACAGCTAACACGAGGTCGGTGGTCATTTTTGTTTACAATCTACATGCGTATTTGGAAAGGAAATATGTCCAATTTTTGAAGACTTATTCAGGGTTATATGGGGACCATGTGAATTTCTTATACCGGCGAATTCTCATCACACCGGGATACATTTATTTTGTATAGAATTTTACTTCTCTAAATATAAATGTTTGATGCTAAACCTAATTCGATTTTTTATTGTATTGTTTTAATTTGTACTTCATTTTACTCTATGATTCGTTGCATCCAGGTACGTATAACTAAACTATGAATAAAAAAGGTAGGGTAACCACAATACTTTCTGAGATAATGCGGTGCCATCTATGTGTCTATATGAATCACCGCTGACATAAGTCACGAAAATAGGTAACGACCTTTCCACGGCACTTGGTAGCACATCCACATTGCATTATCGTGTATAGAGAATGTACGCGCCAAAATAATATACGTGTGGTCAAACGGTATTAATGACACGACGTTATCCTCAAAATACCAACGACATCATGTGATAAATAGAGGATCTTACACGAGTGGTCATTTCATATGAAAATGAAACGAGCCTTCGGCGAGTTTCATAAATTCCATAGGAAACGACCACGAGTGTAAGATTCTCTTTATCTTATGACCCTTTAAAACGAGATTTTATCGCCTTCGAAAGCGTTTTCAACATTTTGCGCCTCCATTGAGGTGACTGAAATTCTGCATGATTCATCTGAGCCGCGACACGAGAAAACCAACAATGTGGTTATGCGCCATGCGCTGACTCAGATCAGCCTAGGCATCCGCCCAGTCTGGTCAGACTCTTCGCTAAGCGCTTAAAAGTAGCTAAGGGTCTAAGCTACCTTCTTGCGGACAGTGAAGACTCTGATCAGTCTGGGCGGATGCCCAGGCTGATCTGAGTCTGCGCTGGGCGCACAATCACATTGTTGGTTTTTCGTGTCGCGGCTCATCTAAACAGTCTCAGATAAACGAATCAATTATCTTTGTTTTTCAGGGTTTATTGTAAGGAAATGAAATTCTTGGTTGCGATCGCTTGTTTGGTGTCATCAGTGTTAGCCAGATCACATTATACGGGCTCACACATTCACGATCATGTTGGAAGTGCACCAACTTTTGTGTTTACTGGAATGCAGCTTTTCCCGTTTTCTAGCAGAGTTTTAATCCCATTCCCAGGAGTTCATACTTATATGTATCAAAATGTTGGGCCAGCGATGGGGTTTAGTGGGAGTGGATATTTTATCGACTGAACACGGACTTGACAATTATTCATAGTACAAAAACTCGGACTACATCATCGCAGCAGAATCACTTCAACATCAGTTATTGTTTATGTATATATGTTATCAAGTATATAGAAATATAAAAATTTTATATATGCAAACCATTGTTTTCTTTTACTGAGCTCGTTTCTCTATATTATTGTCAGGGAGAGTGGGCACACTTTCAGGGGAAGCATTTCTGCCATTTTGATTTTTGCTTACCTTTTCAATGAGGATAGACTCTTTGAGAAAAGTGTTTGCTTATCACGAGTATTTGCTCCTCATGAGCAATTTTTTCCTTTTTCAGTTGGCTTCCTTTTTGCAATGGTACATTGTTCAGGAAAGCAAATAGGAGGTCAAGAAAGTTGTCCCCCTTTCAAAATCGGCGGACAAGCACATAGGTGTACCAATACATCTTAAATATGTTGTGTACTTCTATTTATTGATTATTTATTGATTTAAAGATTGTCTCCCTCGTTGGTTTATGTTTTCAGAAACAAACATCTTAACAAAATTTCGTTAGACAATATGTACTAGTTTCATAATTAACCGTACAAGTTTTGAGAAAATGCATGTTTTTCGATAGATATGGAATGAAAAATTTTCTCCAAATTAAAATGCAAATTATCTATTTCCTCACGGCCTGTAAGAATATTGATTTTGACCATGCGTGTCATGTGTTCATGTACAGGTATTTTCTTATTCGTGCACGTGATTGTGACGTATGAATAATTATTTTTGTCCAATAATGCGATTTTGAGCGCGGCCCGCGATCTTTTAGAAGTTTATCTTCTTTTTTGTTTAAAGTCAATTTTATCAAATATCATTATCCAAAAACTATTTCAAATGTATAGTTAGACCATGTCGGAGGTATTGCATGAAATATTTCATCAAATCATTTTTTGTTATAATTATCAAAGGAGTAAATCTTTAAAGGCCCCATTGCTCTATGAGCATGAAAAATTGCCGCAAGCTTCTCACTATAGGTTCGTATAGGACCGTGATAATCCAGCTTTTAATAAATATCACATCATTGAGGTTCAAAAAATAAAGGTTTGAAACTTTTCAGGT